>CM055431.1:17538796-17628419 GCA_029228465.1 Salix viminalis
GTTGATTTCAAGTCTGAACAGATCCGTGTTAAAAAAATTTGAAATGAAACCTAGTTATCTTGGTTAACAATCTGAGTTGACCCAGACCTGGTTCCAAAGAGCTCAAGGGATAATTTGTTTTATCTTGTTTTCATGAAGGACCTTCAAATGTTCATAAATACATGGTTTAATTTTAAAGCTTAATCAAAGTGGAGTTAATTTTTCACTCTACTATCATGTATCTATCTTCTCTTTATGTATTAATAAGTTACTGGAAAGGAACCGACTAATTGGGGGTTCTGTTTCAGTAATATTGTATCTAATGATATCATTTAGATTTTTTTTTACATGATATATAGAATTTCAAACTATAATTTGAATGAAAAAACATATAAAAATAACCATCACAGCCACAGTTTCAACCGCGGAGTTATTGAGTAGATATGCAGATTCTGGAAAAGCCTAGTCTGTGGCGTGGAAAGGAACATAAAAGGAGGACCTTACTTCTGTTGGAACCGGTTTAGGTTTGTACTGTGACTTTAATAATTTGAAACTTTGAAGATTACTTTTGCTGCTGCAGCTGCGTTTGTTCTCTTTTCTGATCAACCAGTCGCTACTATCTAATTGGTTAAGTTTTTAACTATGATATACTGATCAGATCGAGCCGTTCACGTTCTTTCAATTTTAACAGGTTTAAATCCAACTCGGGTTTTTAAAAAAACTTGTCTGAGGCGAGTTCTTGGGTCAAACCGGGTTTAATAACTTCGCAGTCATTGTGTAATCTCATCGTTTGTCTTTCTCTCATATTTTGCTGGGAATGAATTGGATAACTTGAAGATGAATGTGATATATATACACTGCATTAGTCTCAACAGAAACCAAACGAGCAAGAAATTCGGTTTCAGAGGAGCTGACAAGAATTTGAGATTAATTACATGAGTAACTATCCACACAGCTGCTCATGAAATTTGACTTTTCATCACCAGAATATCGAAGCTCGGCTTATTTGCTTCAAGTTACATTATAAAAAGGCACCACCAAGTAGGTGCTCCTCCTACTGCAGAGGTAACACAACGAGGAGAGTCCTGAACAAATAGGCAGCAAACTTCCATCACTTTCAGCCCAAGCGCGTCTGCAATATTTGCTTTACTAGAACATGCTGAGAGCTTTAGCATGATGAACTCTTCTACTCCTTTCCTGACAAACAAAACATCTCTTTTAGACAAGCTAAACTCTGCATCCCAGTTCCCTACTGGTCTTTGAATATTGAACTCCCGATTTCTAACTTCAGTACATGTGAAAAACAAACAATTCCTATCCTCCACATAGCATGACCTTAGTACAGACATTCAACACAGCTAACCATGCAACGACACAGTGCCTAGGAATGTAAGAAGATCCCCAGGTCAGTTTAACCATTCATTCTAGCAATCTTCATTCTGATAGAACAAATTATCCTAAAAACATGAAATTTAAATTTAAATAATAAGATTACATAATGACCGCGGAGAAAAAATCCATTTCTTGCAATCAAGATCCATTTCTCCTCAAAGTTGAGTGTAGAAGACACACCAGTAGAAAGGTCATGGACTAGTTGAATGAAGTATGTGAAAAATAGGCTAGAAAACTCTACCCCAACTAGGAATACGAAATCATAAAAGAAATAAATTAAAAAATCTAAATTAAAACATAGAATCCAAAAACAATATAGGAAAAGTAATAAAAACTATCATAACTGGAGCTCAGTGCTTAAAACATGATTTTGAAAAATCTGACAGTTTGTTCAAGGACGTAGTGACTGGCCAAGAAAAAATTGCCAACAGAATCAACTGTAACAATTAAAGACCGATCCAATGATTCTATATCCTGTTATTGCAGTTTTAAAAAGCTAACTAGCTGTGGACCTATATAGACTGTCTAGTTCAGCTCCACATCTAGAAATGTCTATAAGCATTGGCTACATCGTCATTGTAAACGAAACATGATTGGATATTATCAGATCAAACTCATTCTAAAGAGATGGAAAATACATGGGGTGATTGAAAAACCTTAAAAAATAATTAAAATTCGCAAGCTTGCTGGAAGACTGTTGCAGACGGTCGAGGGTCATTTCCTTGTAGTGTCCATCAACACCATAAATTGCTCAGAGAACTTGGAAAGAAAATTAGAATGTTAAACGCGTACATTATGCTTTATCTGTCTTGAATAAATTTGAAGATGTTTTATCCGGAGCACATACTTAACCAACTCATCTAAGATCAATATACCTAAACTTTGGAATAGAAGAAATTAAATTAAGGAAGAGGTTAAATACCTTCATATACAGGGAACAAGCTCTAATCGTTAAATATTTCCTTCTCCTTTACAGAATGCACACTTCGTCTTCTTCTTCTTCTTCTTCTCAACTATCCACTGCAGCCATTGATTTCTAGTTTTTGCAAAAATGGAAGGTGAGATACCCCTTGAGGTAGAAACTTTAAATCTCCGTCAGTTCCTGATTACTACTTTCTGAAGAGAATGCATCCCCTGATGAGGAAGTGGCAGAGACTTCAATCTTGGACATTCCCAAGTTGATAGCAGTTGAAGAGGAGATATTTTGCAGCCCTACCTCTGGAAGAGATTCTAGATCCTCAATTGACCATATATATAGTTACTTCAAGTTGGAGAGGGGAAGGATTGAAGAAGAAGAAACTGGTGATGACAGTTATTTAATAATAATAATAAATATAATAATAAAATGAAGATGAGATTTCTGGATAATAAAAGAACAGAAAATAAATCATGGAAAGAAGAAAGAGGTTAAATAAATAAATACCTTTATATTCATACAAGGAAGTGAGAATACTATATACTTTCCGATCTCAATCCTTCACCCTCCACCTACTGACCCTCCTTTTGAATGTAGTAGTCATCATTTGCAATATTTGGAACTCAATCTCCTTTCCCCGTCCTCTACTCAGCTCTTCACTGGTGTCCTCAATTCTTAATTCTTTCAAAGAGCGAAGGTAGGGTATCATCCCTTGAGATTTAGATCTTGGACATTCACCGATGAATAGCTTTTGAAGAGAAGAGAGATTTTGCAGCCCTGCTTCTAGAAGAGATTCCATGTCATCAATTGACCCAGTATCTAGTTCCTTCAAGTTGGAGAGAGGGCGGATAAATGATGAAGAAGATGAATAATAGACTAGTGGTTTCAGAATTTCATAGGCACCCACCTCTGAACTTTTGCAGTATCACCTTCTCTGCCGCATCTCTTGCAATGTATATGAGAAATTCATCTTCATGTGATCTGATTGATTCCCTGCAAAGGATGAAAGAGAGAGATTATATAATGCCTGCATTTCTCAAAGTAGAAAGGTCAAGAACAGATGAAAACGAATAAAAAATTTTAGGATAGATGAGGCGATTGGAGAAGGCTTTCCTTTTTATAGATCGGGTAATTCCAGATTAACTGAAAAATGTTACCATCATTTCAACAATATATACATATATGATCAAATGAGATTTGTTGATAATAAAAAAAAATAAAGAGAAAGAGTATGAAATAATAATAATAATAATAATAATAATAATAAAATGAAGATGAGATTCGTGGATAATAAAATAAATAGAGAGAGTTTGAAGTGATTGTAACAGAAAATAAATCAAGGAAGGAAGAGGTTAAATAAATAAATACCTTTATTTTCATATAGAATGCTCAAATACTCTCTTCAAATACCCTCCACGTACCGACCCTCCTTTTGAATGTAGTGACCACTGATTATAATATTTGGAATATGTTTGATGTTAGGCCACACCTCCTCACTCTCCCTTCCCCATCCTCTACTCAGCTCTTCACTGCAACCATTGATATCTAATTCATGCAAGGAGGGAAGGTAGGGTATCATCCCTTGAGATTTAGATTCAGATAGCGACTTCAATCTTGGACATATATGAATCTTTAGCTGCTGAAGAGAAGGCATCCCCTGACCATGCAGTGGCAAAGACTTCAATCTTGAGCATCCTATGATTTGTAGTTGTTGAAGAGAGGAGAGATTTTGCAGCCCTACTTCTGGAAGAGATTCCATGTCATCACTTGACCACATATCTAGTACCTTCAAGTTGGAGAGAGGGCGGATAAATGAAGAAGAAGAAGAAGAAGAATAGACTGGTGGTTTCATCTTCATTGTCTGCTGTAATGGCATTGAACTAGTACCCCACAACCGAAGATATTCATCGAGTGTTGGAAACAACGGCATTGAAGTCAGATTTGGACAATGGTCAATGGTCAAGGAAGAAAGACTTGGAAAACAGGGCATTATCAACTCTTCTTCTACTGTTGACTCATCACTATCATCTTTCATCTCACCTCTACTCTTCTTCCACCATCCCTTCAGTCTAGGACAATTCTCGATCCAAAGTTCCTCTAAAGATGGGAAAAAATTCGACACTTCTTTTCCTCCACCCCCCTCACTATCTATGTACTCCAAATTATCCATATCTTCAATCCACAATTCTTCAAGAGACGGGATTCCATCTAAGGGAGGGATATGCTCAAGTCTTTTACAACCATCTAGATTAATTCTTACAAGATTTGAGAGATCTGAAAGCCAGCTTGGAAGCCTCATGCCCCCATAGCCCTCCACTACCAACTCTTGAAGGCTCGAGTTTGGCTGGAGGCATTGCAACATTTTATCATACAAATCAATATCTAAATCCATATCAATATCCCCCCAAATTATGATCAAAGACTGAAGATATTGTTTCTCTTCCAATTTAGCTCCTTTAAATTCTGATATACAAGAATCCCTCTCATATCCCTTCACTCTTATTTCTAGACTTCCTCTCAATTCATTTAACCTACTCAACCCATCCAATCCACTTACTATCTTAGATTTAGGACTCTTGTTTTTGGCAACAACAAAACATGACAACGTCTGTAGACTAGTTAATTTCCCAATCCCACGAGGCATATACTCCAAGCTTTTACATAAATCATCATCAGCAGTGCAACCAACATCAAGATGCCTTAGATTAACCAGTTTATTAATACCTCTTGGTAGTTCCTTAAGGTACCCACAACCATTGAGCTTGAGCACTTGCAAATTTACTAGATTGGTGACAGAATTAGGAAGCGCCTTCATCTTATTATTCGAAAGATCAAGATATTTTAGATGCCTGAGCTTTTCAATGAGAGGTGGCACTTCCTCAGTTCCCAAATGCCTTAAACCAAGCACGCGTAAACGCCTAAAGTCTCGACAAATAGACTCCCACGCCCCCCCATCCATTTCGCCACCTTGAAATAATACAAGTGTTCTTAGACGTTTTGCACAAGGCAAAGACAAATCCAATTCCTTGTCAAATGACACGTGCCGAGTCCATTCACGAATCCTATTTCCTCCACGCTCCACTTTGATGCTCTGAGAACCAGCAACTTTGGTTGCAAGATCATGCATAAAATCATGCATTTTGCAACTTCTTATATCACCGAAATCATCCTCCATCACTTCGTGGAAGAATGACCTCCACAATAAACTCTCAAAGCACCTAAGAGCAACAGTTTCTAAACACTCACCCAAACTCGAAGGGATAATGAACCCTTGTGCAATCCAGAGTTGAAACAATGATTTCACATCTATCTCATCACCTTTTGGGAGTAAGCTGCAGTATGCAAAACAATGCTTCATATAGGATGGGAGAGGATCGTAGCTTAACTTAAGGGTATGTATGATGTTATCATCTTTGACCCTATACGGAAGTTGTTGTTTGACAAAGGACAGCCACTGGGCTCTATCTTTAGAAGACATCAACCTCGCAATTGCTTTTATGACCAAAGGAACTCCACAACACCTCTCTACAATCTCTTGTTTTATATTTTTGTCTATGTTATTAGACTCTTGACCAAAAGCCTTGTTTGAAAAAAGAGACCAAGAATCCTCGTCCGCAAGGCCTTTTAACTCAAGTGGTACTCTGCTTGTTAATGTTGCAATTGCATGAGAACGTGTGGTTATTATCATCTTGTTTCCTCTATCCTCGCGTGGTAAGGACTGCTTCAAGCTGTCCCACTTCTCACCATCTTGACCATCCTCACTATCCCACACGTCATCTAATACAAGCAGGTATTTCCTATTTTCTATTTTTTCCTTGAGTTTACTTTTCAGACTCTCTAACTGCTCAGATACATCTTTGAGTATTTTTTCGACCACAAAACCACCCGAGACACTGACCCAGAGTTTTAGAACAAAATGCAAATTAACTTGTTCATCATTGAAAATGCTTTGAGAAAACGCGGTCTTTCCCAACCCACCCATTCCAACTACTGAGATGACAGAAACACTCTCAATCTCATCGTTGGAATTCAACAGAAAGCTCATAACTTCCTTTTTTTCACCTTCTCTCCCGCAAAAAATCTCAGGTTCAGAGGAGTTTGTTGCCTCTCTAATCATAGGCAAAGAAGCTTTCTCCTCGTAACGAACCTCAAAGTGAAAATTTTCACTCTCAGAAACAATGTCATCTAGCCTCTCCCTAAGCTCTTTAACTTTATGACCCGTCTGCCAACCATACACAAATTGGTTTGACCCTGAGAAGAATGTACGTACCTCCCTCGATATTTTATTTCGGGACATCAATCTTTTCCGCTGCACTTCCGTTGAGAAATCATCCAGAAAATCTTCAGCATCGTAGACTGCTTCTTGCAGCTTCCCGAGCCAATCTTCAAGTTGAGCGGGGGCTTTCTGCACCTTCTCCTCAGCATCGTGAAGGACGCCCTTAATTCTGGTAACAATGCTCATGAGCTTTCTTAGCTGATATTTGACATCCCACCACAGTGCAATCTCCTGGGCAGCTAGTAGGCCCAATTTCAGTACAATTTCCTCCGCGATATTGAAGAGTACACTTTCAGCCATTTTTTTGTTATCGGTGAGGTGAAAGGGTGTGTATGGGAAAGTACAAGCAGGGAAAAAACAGGAAAGAAAAGAAAAATGAAACGAATGGTGTTTGATTTTGTAGAAGGAAACGAAAGACAATTTCACAAGAGAAGAAGAACGAGAAGAGTGAATATGTAGATGGTTTGAAATGATATGATCGGTTTGTATGCTAAAAGGGTTTCATAAATTGCAGCAGATAGTGCGTATACGGATGATGACGAACTGAAGGCACCGAGAGAGAAGGAAAAGGGGCAGCTGGAAGCCTGGAACTGGTCTAGAGACTTAAGCCAAGCTAACCATCTATGACTTGCTTAGCACTGATTGCTCAGAATGCGACAAAAGAGATAAAGTTAACCCAACCATCTATGACTGGATTAGCACTAACTTTTCGGAATGCGACAAAAGAGACAGGAGTCATTAACATGGGAAGAGTTTGAAGCGATGCATGGAAAGATTGATGCTTGAATATTTGGTCACGGACCAGGAATGGTTGGGTTGGAAGAAATAACCATTTGAGACATGGAGGTCGCATCTGACTGAAAGCTTTCTCTACCCGCTCTTTTGGCACCGACCACGAACAAAAATGTTTGAGGTAATTACTAGGCTTTTAATTTTTCAAATTATTATTTTTTAAATTGTTTTTCAAGAATTTACCAATTAAGCTTTTTCTTTTTAAAAAAGAAAGTAAAATACCCTTTATCAATAAATAAGAAAATATATGTTAATCTGGAGATTTGACTTGTTGGTTGAAAAACTAACTTGTTTGCTTGTTTTTTAATCTTGAATAATTAAACATATTAAAAAATATATTTGTATGTATTTTTTATTTTAAAAATATAAAAATTCACTAAAAACTATATCTTGTTTCATGTCCTCCTCTTTGTTATTTATATCTTTTCAAAACATGTTTCTTCTATCATGGACTAGTAATCAAATACAAACTCTTAAAACTATAAATATATAAAATTAGCACAACAAATATTTTTAATATATCATAAAAATGTGATCTGGACATTAATATATCATAGCTTGATTTATTTTTTTTTTAAAATGGCAGCCCAAATGTTGAAATGGACATGCTTGTCTCTCACCAAACAACATGAAATGGACCGTTCAAGCTGGGATTGCTTTTCCACCTCAGTAAGAGTTGGAATTAGGCACCTTCCTCCTACTTTCGTATGTCCAATCAATAAATCAATGAAAGCAATTTTGCCTGGGTTTGCGTACACAGGTTGATTTGACTGATATTCAACTTGATGAAGGTATCTAGATTTGTTTTCTTTTTTTTAAAAAAAAAACATATTAGATATATGTTAACGTTGCTGGCGAAACACAAATATAACCGTAGTGGATGTTTGTGAGCGATCTTCAATCTGTTATTCATTAAAATTTAATTTTTTTTGCTTTAAATTATTTTTTTATGTTTTTTTTATCGTTTTATGTCCAGAATAAATTTAAAAAAATATTTTTTTGATATTTTTTCAAAATAAAACATTTTAAAAAATATTAATTTTCTACTATTTCAAACACCCAGCTTTAAACACTTAGATTATAAGATTTTACAACAAGTTACAAATCTTAAAAGTACACACTGCCACATGCAACTTGATAACCACATGCACTCATCTAGCTGTTCCTTGCTTTGGTTTAGAAAACCATTCAAAGCATAATCTTTGCTGCACCTTTACTTTATTCAAAAAGCTCGAGTTATCAGATTATGGTGAATCAATGATGGATACCTTCCCTTTATCATAGGATGCTTCATAGAATAAAATCTTGTGCTTTTTTTTATTTGGTAGTTAATTAAAACAAATTCCAAACTCTGCAGACACTCAAGCTATCAAGGACCAACGTGGTCTCTCTTGATCTCCAAGCCGATCCATTAATTGATCGGCCCTCAACCAAACCAACAGCTCCTTGCTTTGATTATAAGAAAATCAATCGATATCACACTCAAGGAATCATTGTTGTTTTTGGTTCTAGCAGAGTATTTCTTTATACGAAAATTCTTCGATACAATGATCTGATAACTTCAATTCCTGGCGTTAGACAAAAGAAAAGGATCAACATAGGAAATCCTTGATGCCAGTCCATAAAGGGTGGGGTGGTTGAGAGAGAGAGATTACTTAATCTTCTTGATCGTAAGTTAATTTCAGCTAATGGGAGAATTTTGGCATGGTTGCCTGAAGTAGAATGTCTAACATATAAATTTATGGAAAAAGAGAACCTGCAGGGAAAAAGACTTGAGTTTTGGAGTTTCAAGTAACAGCACATCAATCGTTTTGGAGTTTTAATAACTTTCTCAGAGATAGATATTTTATAGCATAGCGATCACTTCAAAATGTTTTTTTGAACTAAACTTCTATATGCACGTGGAAGTGTGGTTGGGATTGTTTTTGAAAATGTTTTTTGTTCAAAAATATATTAAAATGATGTTTTTTTAAAAAACAAAATATTTTTGATATCAGCACATGAAAAACATTTAATTTAAAGTAAAAAATAAAAATATATTTTTTTTTTTCAAAAACGTTATTGAAACGTAATGACAAAAAAACCCTAACATGTTATTCTAAGCATGACATCGTGATAACCTCATATTCGACAAATCAAAATAAATTATGAAATTTAATTTTCAATTTAAAAGTAAAAGATATTAATTAAAAGATGGCAATTGTTTTTTTAAATTTTTCTAATCAATTCATTTAATTTTGTTCCCTGGTTTGGTTTTCTTGGTTATATTTTTTGTTGGTGTAATCGGGTGATTGATTATTATTATTTTTTTATCATCCCTATTTATGGACAGCTTGGGAGAAAATCAACTGTTTAGCCAAAAAAAAATTCGTTTTTTTCTGTGTAAAAATGGGAGGCAATGTAGAACTTTCGGGAAGGCACTCTATGTTCGTAACGTTAAGGGATCTAATTAATCATACTTGTATTAATCATGATCAAAAGTTCAAGATATTTTATAAATAGAAGTTTCGGTGTACACACCACAAGTAAAACCCAAACCTGTATAAATAATTTTATATGCAATTATGGAGGGGAAAGCATCAACACAGCAGCAGCAGTAGCCTCCTCTGTTTTTTGCTTACCATGTCACCTTACTGGCCATGGTAAGCCACACTTTTAAAAACAATTTTATGTATTTATATTATTTTATGTATTTTTGAATTAAAAATACTTTTAAAAATAATTTTAACCACACTCTCGATCGAGCACAAACCTTCCCAACATTCAATTTTCTATAATATATTTCTATGCCTTGATGATAGACATTAAATTGTAGATAGACTATTTCTATGCCGTGGCTCGCCTTCACGAGGGCTGATTAGCCACGATGTTTTGGCTTCTGGAATGGGAAAATCAAATCATTGATCAGAAGATAATCCCTGCCACCACATCCATCATAACACCTTGTTGAATCTAGCAAAACAAACCGAGAAAATCATTCTTACAGTACACTTGGAACTCTTCAAATAAATTCTTGCAGTCTTCTTATACCAACAGAAACACCAGTCCCCTGTCATAACCACATTTTTACCCGTAAGAGTTTTCAAGAATTCTCAAAGTAAAATTATGTTCAAAGAAAACATTTTCATAAGAAAAAATAATCATTTTTAGAAACAATTCTCAGAAAATATTTTCAGAAATGAAATACATTCTCCGGTTGTAATTGGGCAAGGATTGAATTAATTCTATAGCTAGTTGAAAAGTCATGTGAGTATGCGGTTCGGGGTTTAATTGAGGAAAAATAAAAGAAATTGAAAGAAAACGGTTGGAATTAACATAATTGTGCAAGTTGGAAGACTAATGATTAAATAAGAAAAGATGACAAATTGGATTGTTGTGAGTATATATTAATTTAAACCCTTTTCTAATGAAAAGATGACAAATTGAAAGAAAAGGGTTTAAATTAACTAATGTTAGTATATATTAATGCTAGATTCATTTGGGTGGTTGTGAGTTCTGAGATTTTTTATATAATTAGAGTTTGTTCTCTTAATTATGGCAAGGTGCTCCTTTGCTATAAAGGGGAAGCTGAGCAGCATAGTGGAGCCCACGAAACCACACCACTTCTCAGATTGAAAGGAGCAGTGAACAGGTTATGGGATACGGGAGAAGCAATCGTAGGAACCGCGGCAGATTGTTTTGTCAATTATAAAATGGTAGGCTTGTCCTGCAACTGCGTCTTGCCCTCCCCTGAAATGCGAAAATGGAATGAGATTATCAATAAAAACATGCTCAACGGTGATGCAGCTGGTATAGTCCTTGTATAGGGCTAGCCCTCCATGGCCAGACAATAAAAGCAGGTTTCTCCAGCCATGTTTTTGTCCAAACTTCTCTGCTCAACATGTACAGCTCTCAACGTTGCGTTGCTGATGCTTGTAAAGTGTCCGAGAAGATGCCTGTCAAAGATGTGGTTGCCTGGAATTCCATTTTAGATGCATACGCTTCTACTGGAAAGATGGATGATGCACTGAAAGTGTTCAACTCCATGCCTTTAAAGGACCTCTCATTTTTCAATATCATGATTTCTGGTTACTCAAGCACTGGAAAGACACTGTCTGCGAGAAGTATCTTTGACAACATGGCAAAGAAAGATATTGTCTCTTGGAACTCAATGATATTAGCATTTATCCAGGGTGAAGATATGGAAAGAGCTTGTGATTTGTTTAGGGAAATGCCAGCGAAGAACGTCATCACATGGAATACAATGGTAAAAGGGTTTTTACAAAATCAACTTTATGGCGAGGTTCTTGATTTGTTTGATGAAATGAAGAATACAAATTGCTTGCCTGATTATCTTACAGTGACTGGTGTTTTATCTGCATGTGCCCATTCGGGATCGCTGAAAAAAGGAACCGAAGTACACATATATGCCATTGATAATGGACTTGCATCAGGTCCCCATGTAACAACAGCTCTGATCGATATGTATGCCAAATGTGGAAGCATACAGCAAGGTTTACAGGTGTTCTACAAGTCGCAAGTTAAGGATATTTACTGCTGGAATGCATTGATTTCTGGGCTTGCACTTCACGGTCATGGCTATGCTGCTCTCAATCTATTCGACAAGATGAGAAATAACCATACCAGGCCTGACGATATTGCCTTCATTGGCTTGCTTAGTGCTTGTAGCCATTCAGGTTTAGTGCAAGAAGGTAGCCACTTGTTTAATAGCATGCAGAATGAATTTGGAATATCTCCCAAAATAGAGCATTACGGATGCATGGTTGATCTTCTTAGTAGAGCAAGGCATCTTGATTGGGCGTTACAACTAATCAAAGCCATGCCATTCAAGCCAGGGGAAACCATCTTGGGAGCTTTGCTTAGTGCCTGTATAGTTCATCAGGATCTTGACGTTGGTGAGAGAGTTGTAAAACTTGTTTCTTCTAGGGGTAATTGCCTTAGTGATGGAGAGCTCATGATGTTCTCTAACTTGTACGCATCATGTGGTCAATGGGAAGAAGCAAACAAATGGAGAGGGATGATGAATGACGCAGGCATCGTTAAAACTGCTGGATTCAGTGTGGTTGTAGTTAATGGAAAGTTTCACAAGTTCTTGGCAGGGTAAAAATCATCTAAAATGTGAATGGTGGTGCCAATTCTAAGAGACAGTTTCATTACTGTGCCGAAAAAAACAACTGTTATGTTTTAAAACCTGGACTGGTTTGGCAAGTTGATTTCATGTCTGAACAGATCCGAGTTAAAAAAATCTGAAATGAAACCTAGTTATCTTGGTTAACAATCTGAGTTGACCCAGACCTGATACCAAGGAGGTAAGGGATAGTTTGTTTTATCTTGTTTTCATGGCTGACCTTCAAATGTTCATACATACATGGTTTAATTTTAAAGCTTAATCAAAGTGGAGTTAATTTTTCACTCTACTATCATGTATCTATCTTCTCTTTATGTATTAATAAGTTACTGGAAAGGAAACGAGTAATTGGTGGTTCTGTTTCAGTAATATTGTATCTGATATCATTTAAATTTGTTTTTTACATGATATATAGCATTTCAAACTATAATTTGAATGAAAAAACATAAAAAATAACCATCACAGCCACAGTTTCAACCGCGGAGTTAATTGAGTAGATATGCAGACCTTACTTCTGCTGGAACCGGTTTAGGTTTGTACTGCGACTTTAATAATTTGAAACTTTGAAACGGAAGCACCCAGAGGATGTCGTTACAACCAGTAGTTGTTGCTCGTGCTTCTAATTGCGTAGTTGAAATCTTGCTACTGTCTTTATCGAGTAGCCTCTGGTTTTTCTGCCCTCTTTGATACTAAACTTAAAAAGGAATAACACTAGAGCTAGATTTGTAAACGTAAAGGAGAATGAAAGATATGCTACAAAATTTGAGTGCATCTTTCGGGGCTTAAATCACCAAGGAAGAACACAAGCCTCTCGGAACTAAGCATATCTTCCACTGATACAAGCTTCTTAGGCATCCTCCAGTATGATAAACAAAATTCTGGCGCATGCAGTTACTTTGTATGATATTATTTCAGCTCCAGTTATCTCTTTTGTTTGTTTAACATAGTTATTGCCGTCAATATAACTATCTAATTGTTTAAGTTTTTAACTCTGATATACTGATCAGATCGACCCGTTCACGTTCTTTCAATTTTAACCAATTTAAATCCAACTCGGGTTTTTAAAAAAACTTGTCTGAGGCTAGTTCATATTTTGCAGTTATTGTGTAACCTCATCGTTTGTATTTCTCTTTCATATTTTGCTGGGAATGAATTGGATAACTTGAAGATGAATGTGATATATACACTGCACTAGTCTCAGACGAGCAAGAAATTCGGTTTCAGACGAGCTGATCATGAAATTTGAGATTAATTACATCAACAAGTACCCACACAGCTGATCACGAAACACACCATCTTCATTACTTGAAGCAGGATACATGATGCCTCACCATCTCATTACAAGTGCTACACTGTTCAGATTTTGTCCTTGGGCTGCCAAGGACCTTTCGCCAACATGATTCCATTATGGTAGTGGTGGATCGTTTCTCTAAAATGTCTCATTTCATCCCCTGTCACAAAACTTTTGACGCATCTAAGGTAGCAGCTTTATTCATTCAGGAAATTGTCCGTTTACATGGTATTCCACATTACATCGGTTCGGATCGAGATGTAAAATTTGTGAGTTATTTTTGGAAAACTTTGTGGGTGAAAATGGGGACAAAGTTTATGTTTTCTAGTACCTTTCATCCCCATACAGATGGCCAAACTGAGGTGAGCAACCGGAGTACTACGCTGCCTTGTGGCAGATCATGTTACCAGCTGGGATTTGGTCCTGCCGCATCCATCAACACCATAAATTGCTCACAGAACTGGGAAAGAAAATTAGAATGTTAAATGCGTACATTATGCTTTATCTGTCTTGAATAAATTTGAAGATTTTTATCCGGAGCACATACTTAACCAACTCATCTAAGATCAATATACCTAAACTTTGGAATAGAAGAAATTAAATTAAGGAACAGGTTAAATACCTTCATCTACAGTGAAAAAGCTCTAATCGTTAAATATTTCCTTCTCCTTTACAAAGCGCACACTTCGTCTTCTTCTTCTTCTCAACTATCCACTGCAGCCATTGATTTCTAGTTTTTGCAAAAATGGAAGGTGGGATACCCCTTGAGATAGAAACTTTAAATCTCCGCAGTTCCTGATTTCTAATTTCTGAAGAGAATGCATCCCCTGGTGAGGCAGTGGCAGAGACTTCAATCTTGGACATTCCCAAATTGATAGTAGTTGAAGAGAAGAGAGATTTTGCAGCCCTATCTCTGGAAGAGATTCTAGATCCTCAATTGACCCAATATATAGTTCCTTCAACTTGGAGTGATGACGGTGATCTTCGACCTCTCATCTTCATTGTCTGCTGTAATGGCCCTGAGCTGGTATCATACAAATGTAGCACGTCATCGAGAGTTGGAAACAACGGCATTAAATTCAGATTAGGACAATTAGAAATAGTCAAGGAAGAAAGACGTGGAAAACAGAGCATCATCAACTCTTCTTCTTCTGTTGACTCATATCCCCTAAATCTTATTTCTAGGCTCTCTCTCAATTCATTTAACCTACTCAATTCATCCAATCCACCAACCATCTTGGATCCACACCTTATTAGCGCAGCAAGATGTAGTATATCGCAGGCAGTAAAGCTTGTTAAATGTAATGATTTCAGAATTTCACAGGTACCCACCTCTTAACTTTTGCAGTATCACCTTCTCTGCGGCATCTCTTGCATTGTATATGAGAATTTCATCTTCAAGTGATCTGATTGATTCCCTGCAAAGGACGAAAGAGAGATTACATAATGCCTGCATTTCTCAAAGTAGATAGGTCGAACAGATGAAAACAGACCAAATGCATTCGAAAGAGATCTTAAAATAAAACTCACATGCTTGCTTGAGGGCTGTTGTCGACAGACGGTCAAGGGCCATTTCTTTGCAAAATGGGTTTTTTCTCTAAGAAAACAATCATAAGAGAAGAAATAAAAAAAAAATAGGATAGATGAGGAGCCTGGAGAAGGCTTTCCTTTTTATAGGTTGGGTAATTCCCGATTAATTGAAAAAAAAAAATATATATATATATATATATATATATGATCAAATGAGATTTGTTGATAATAAAATAAATATAGAGAAAGAGTATGACATAATAATAATAATAATAATAATAATAATAATAATAATAATAATAATAATAATAATAATATTAAAAAATAAAATGAAGATAAGATTTATGGATAATAAAATAAATAGAAAGAGTATGAAGTGATAATAACATAAAATAAATCAAGGAGGAAGGAAGAGGTTAATTAAATAAATACCTTTATATTCAATAAGGAAGGAAGAATGCTCAAAACCTTTTTCATCTCAATCCTTCACCCTCTACGTACTGACCCTCCTTTTGAATGTAGTAGCGATTGATTATAATATTTGGAATGTGTTTGATGTTAGGCCACACCTCCTCACTCTCTTTTTCCCATCCTCTACTCAGCTCTTCATTGCAGTCAATGATATCTAATTCATGCAAGGAGGGAAGGTAGGGTATCATCCCTTGAGATTTAGATTCAGATAGCGACTTCAATTTGGACATTCATAGATGGCTATTAGTTGAAGAGAAGGCATCCCCTGACCATGCAGTGGCAAAGACTTCAATCTTGGACATTCAATGATGAATAGCTTTTGAAGAGAAGAGAGATTTTGCAGCCCTACTTCTGGAAGAGATTCCATATCATCAATTGACCAAATATCTAGTATCTTCAAGTTGGAGAGAGGGCAGATAAATGAAGAAAAAGAAGAATAGACTGGTGGTTTCATTTTCATTGTCTGCTGTAATGGCATTGAACTAGTACTCCACAACAAAAGATCTGCATCGAGTGTTGGAAACAACGGCATTGAAGTCAGATTTGGACAATCTTTAATGACCAAGGAAGAAAGACGTGGAAAAGAGAGCATTATCAACTCTTCTTCTACTGTTGACTCATCACTATCATCTTTCATCTCACCTCTACTCTTCTTCCACCATCCCTTCAGTCTATCACAATACTTGATCTCAAGTTTCTTTAAAGATGGGAAAAACTTCGACACTTCTTTTCCTCCAACCCCCTCACTATCTATGTACTCCAAATTATCCATAAAATTAATAAACAATTCTTCAAGAGAAGGGATTCCATCTAAGGGAGGGATATGCTCAATTATTCTACAACCATCAAAATGAATTCTTACAAGATTTGAGAGATCTGAAAGCCAACTTGGAAACCTCAATCCTTCAATGAAGATGAGATTTGTGGATAATAAAATAAATAGAGAGTATGAAGTGATAGTAACAGAAAATAAATCAATGAAGGAAGGAAGAGGTAAAATAAATACCTTTATAGCCAAATACTCAATCCTTCACCCTCCACGTACCGACCCTCCTTTTGAATGTAGTGGTCATCGATTATAATATTTGGAATGTGTTTGATAGTAGGCCACACCTCACTACTCTCCTTTCCCCATCCTCTACTCAGCTCTCTGCAATGAAGGCTGTTGTAGACAGACAGTCAAGGGGCATTTCCTTGCAAAATGGGTTTTTTCCTCTAAGAAAACAATCATAAGAGAAGAAATAAAAAAAATAGGATAGATGAGGAGATTCCTTTTTATAGGTTGGGTAATTCCCGATTACTTGAGAAATGTTATATATAAATAAAGAGAAAGAGTATGAAATAATAATAATAATAAAAATGAAGATGATATATGTGGATAATAAAATAAATAAAGAGAGATTATGAAATAATAATAATAATAAATAAATAAAGAGTGAGTATGAAATAATAATAATAATAATAATAATAATAATAATAATAATAATAATAATAAAATGAAGATGAGATTTGTGGATAATAAAATAAATAGAGAGTATGAAGTGATAGTAACAGAAAATAAATCAATGACGGAAGGAAGAGGTTAAATAAATACCTTTATAGCCAACTTCTCAATCCTTCACCCTCCACGTACCTACCCTCCTTTTGAATGTAGTAGTCACCGATTGCAATATTTGGAATGTGTTTGATGTTAGGCCACACCTCCTCACTCTCCTTTCCGCATCCTCTACTCAGCTCTTCACTGCAGCCCTTGACAAATAATTTTTGCAAGGAGGGAAGGTAGGGTATCATCCCTTGAGATTTAGATTCAGATAGCGACTCCAATCTTGGACATGCAGAGATCGTTAGCTGTTGAAGAGAAGGCATCCCCTGACCATGCAGTGGCAGAGACTTCAATCTTGGACATTCATAGATGAATAGCTGCTGAAGAGAAGGCATCCCCTGATCATGCAGTGGCAGAAACTTCAATCTTGAGCATCCTAAGATTTGTAGTTGTTGAAGAGAAGAGAGATTTTGCAGCCCTACTTCTGGAAGAGATTTCATATCATGAATTGACAAAATATCTAGTTGCTTCAAGTTGGAGAGAGGGCGGATAAATGAAGAAGAATAGACTGGTGGTTTCATCTTCATTGTCTGCTGTAATGGCATTGAACTACTGTTGTCCCAAGTAAGATCTCCATCGAGTGTCGGAAACAACGGCATTGAAGTCAAATTTGGACAATCTCTAATGTTCAAGGAAGAAAGACATGGAAAAGAGAGCATTATCAACTCTTCTTCTACTGTTGACTCATCACTATCATCTTTCAACTCACCTCTACTCTTCTTCCACCATCCCTTCAGTCTATCACAATACCAGATATAAAGTTTCTTTAAAGATAGGAAAAAATTCGACACTTCTTTTCCTCCAACCCCCTCACTATCTATGTACTCCAAATTACCCATAGAACCAATATTTAATTCTACAAGAGACGAGATTCCATCTAAGGGAGGGATATGCTCAAGTCTTTTACAACAATCTAGAGTAATTCTTACAAGATTTGAGAGATCTGAAAGCCAGCTTGGAAACCTCATGCCCCCATAGCCCCTCACTCTCAACTCTTGAAGACTCGAGTTTGGCTGGAGGCTCTGCAACATTTTATCATACAAATCAATATCTGAAACCATATCAATATCCCAATTTATGGTCAAAGACTGAAGATATTGTTTCTCTTCCAATTTAGCTCCTTCAAATTCTGATATACAAGAATCCCTCTCATATCCCTTCACTCTTATTTCTAGACTTCCTTTCAATTCATTTAACCTACTCAACTCATCCAATCCACCTACCATCTTGGATTCAGGACTCCTATTTTTTGCAACAACAAAACATGACAACGTCTGTAGACTAGTTAATTTCCCAATCCCACGAGGCATATACTCCAATCTATCACATAGATTACGATCAAGAGCGCAACCAACATCAAGATGCCTCAGATTAATCAACTTATTAATATCTCTTGGTAGTTCCTTAAGGTTCCTACAACCATTGAGCTTGAGCACTTGTAAATTTACTAGATTGGTGATAGAATTAGGAAGCGCCTCCATCCTATTATTCGAAAGATCAAGATATTTCAGATGCTTGAGCTTTTCAATGAGAGGTGACACTTCCTTAATTCCCCAATCACTCAAAACAAGCACACGTAAACGCCTAAAGGCTCGACAAATAGACTCCCATGCCCTCCCATCCCATTCGCCACCTAGTAATAATACAAGTGTTCTTAGACGCTGTGCACAAGGCAAAGGAATTGGAATTTGTTTTGACAAGTCCAATTCCATGTCAAATGAAATGTGCCGAGTCAAATCACTAATCTTATTTCCTCTGAGCTCCACTCTGGTGTTCTCAAAACCAGCGACATGGGTTGCAAGATCATGAATAAAATCATGCATTTTGCAACTTTTTATGTTACCTAAATCATCCCTGTAGACTTCATGAAAGAATGGCCTCCACAGTAAACTCTCGAAGCACCTAAGAGCAACAGTTTCTAAACTCTCACCCGAACTCGAAGAGCTAATAAACCCTTGTGCAATCCAGAGTTGACACAATGATTTCACATCTATCTCATGACCTTTTGGTAGTAAGCTACAGTATGCAAAACAATGCTTCATATAGGATGGGAGAGGATCGTAGCTTAGCTTAAAGGTATGTATGATGTTATCATCTTTGACCCTATATGGAAGTTGTTGTTTGACAAAGGACAGCCACTGGGCTCTATCTTTAGAAGACATCAACCCCGCGATTACTTTTAAGACCAAAGGAACTCCACAACACCTCTTTACAATTTCTTGTCTAATTTTTTCATCTACATGATCCGAGTCCTGGCCTTGTGGAAATGCCTTCCTTCTAAACAGTTCCCATGACTTATCTATTGACAGACCCTCTAAACCATGTGGTGCTACTGTGCTTGTGAATTTTGCAATTACATGAGAACGTGTAGTTACCACTATCTTACTTCCTACTTCATCGCGTGGTAACAACTCCTTCAAACTATCCCATTTTTCACCATCTGAACCGTCCTCACCATCCCACACATCATCTAATACAAGAAGATACTTCTTCTTTTCAAATTTCTTTTCAAGCTCATTTTTCAGACACTCTAACTGATCATGATCTCCACCTCCACCTCCACCGACAGCCCCCTGAGACATTACAACCATTCTGATCATTTTCAGAATCTTTGTAGCATCTAAGCCACCTGAGACACAGACCCAGTACCTTTTCTCAGCAAAGTGTGAATTAACTTGCTCGTCATTGAAAACATGTCGAGCTAGTGTGGTCTTCCCCAACCCCCCCATTCCATTTATGGAGATGACAGAAACATTATCTTTGTAGTTGGAATCAAGCAAAAAACTTTTAATTACCGCTTTGTCACCTTCTCTCCCAACTATTACTTCAGGTTCAGAAGAGGTAGTTTGCGGCCTGACAGCAGTCAGAGAATATCTCTCTGACTGATTAACCTCAAAGTTGAATCTTTTACTGTCAAATTCAATGTCATTTAGTCTCTTCCTGATTCCTTCAACTCTATGACCCATCCGTAAACCATACACAAATTGGTTTGATCTTGAGAAGAAAACACGTACCTCCCTCGATACTCCATTCCCAGACATCAACTGTTTCCGCAGAACTTGTGTTAAAAAATCCTCCAGCAAATCCTCTGCATCATATACAACTTGCCGCAGCTTCTTGAGCCAGTCTTCGATTTGATGGTTCTGTTTATTCTGGACCTCAGCATCTTGAATCACAGCCTTGATGCTAGTAACGGTGCCCTTGAGCTTCCGTAATTGATCTTCGAGCCCCCACCATAGTGCAACCTCCTGCGCAGTTAAGGAACCTAGTTTGTTTATTATTTCCTCCGTAATATGGAAGAGCACAGCTTCGGCCATTGTTTTTCGTGGTCGGTGCGAAAAGAGCGGGTAGAAGGAAACGAAAGACAATTTCACAAGAGAAGAAGAACGAGAAGAGTGAAAATGTAGTTGGTAAGAGCGGGTAGAAGGAAACGAAAGACAATTTCACAAGAGAAGAAGAAGGAGAAGAGTGAAAATGTAGTTGGTTTGAAATGATGTGATCGGTTTGTATGCTAAAAGGGTTTCATATATAGCAGCAGATAGCGTGTATACGGTTGATTACTAATTAAGGCACCGACAATTAAGGAAAAGGGGCAAGTCAAGCCAACCAACTATGACTTGCTGAGCACTGATAGCGACAAAAGAAGCACGTGACAAGCTATCTAATTTCCAACTTCAAAGATTCCATTGGTTTGAAAAATTAGCTGAAATTTTATAAAAGAAATTCCACGACCATGAGTGGCTGGGCCACGAGCCAAATTATTGAGTGCAATTTTCACAGTAATGAGGCAAGCCTTTTGTGTGTGGATGGTTGCATGAACAAATAATTCTAGATATTTTTTATGACCTAAAAAAAAATGAAATTTTTATCTTTCGATGTATGTTTGAAGTAATTATTAGGCTTTTAATTTCTCAAATTATTATTTTTAAAATTATTTTTCAAGAATATACCAATTAAGGTTTTTCTTTTTAAAAAAAAGAGTAAAATACCCTTTATCAATAAATAAGAAAATATATGTTAATCTGGAAATTTGACTTATTGGTTGAAAAACTAACTCGTTTGCTTGTTTTTTAATCTTGAATAATTAAACATATTAAAAAATATATTTCTATGTATTTTTTATTTTAAAATATAAAAAATCACTAAAAAATATATATCTTGTTACATGTCCTCCTCTTTGTTATTTATATCTTTTCAAAACATGTTTCTTCTATCATGGACTAATAATCAAATACAAACTCTGAAAACTATTAGTATATAAAACTAGCACAACAAATATTTTTAATATATCATAAAAATGTGATCTGGACATTAATAGAGCATGGGTTTCATGTTCAAATGGACATGCTTGTCTCTCACCAAACAACATGAAATGGACCGTTCGAGCTGGGATTGCTTTTCCACCTTAGCAAGAGTTGGAATCAGGCACCTTCCTCCTATTTTCGTATGTCCAATCAATAAATCAATGAAAGCAATTTTGCCTGGCTTTGCGTACACAGGTTGATTTGCTTTTAAAAAGAAAAAATATTAGATACATGTTAACGTTGCTGGCGAAACACGAATATAACCATAGTGGATGTTTGTGAGCGATCTTCAATCTGTTATTCATTAAAATTTAATTTTTTTTGCTTTAAATTATTTTTTTATGTTTTTTTATCGTTTTATGTTAAGAATAAATTTTTAAAAATATTATTTTGAATTTTTTTTCAAAATAAAACATTTTAAAAAAATATTAATTTCTACTATTTCAAACACCCAGCTTTAAACACTTAGATTATAAGATCTGACAACAAGTTACAAATCTTAAAAGTACACACATGTATGCTCTTTTATGTTCTGACCTTAACGAGAAGCTTCTTCCATTCCCATCTATGAGCCATTAGCCTGCTGGCAAAGAAATCACTTTTTTTTAGTGAGGAAAATTCTATTTTTAAAAAATATATTTTGTATATCTAGATGAGCGAGTAAAATTTTAATTGTTCCATCTAATTGAGTTCACAGTGGATTCATGGATGGATTCATAGACTTTTGAACCTTTAAGAGCAAACATCAAATTGAGTTTATCGTCCCTGTTGCTTGAGAGAAACATTTCTTGTTATTGTATATGGATTCATAGATGTGAGAAATAAGATATTATAATTATTAAAACCAATCATTTTCATGTCAAACATCAAAATTGTTAACATCTAAATCTTCATTTTAAAAACCAGAAAATCATTAGTTTGTTATATTGAAAGCAAAAATGATGCATTAAATTAATTTTCCACTAAAACAACAGGACAAGAAATCTTAAGCTTGTCAGCAATAAAGAATATTTGTTTTTTACATTTTAAGAGAATCAATTTTTCTTCAAGTTAATTTTTATTTATTTTTATATTTTTTAATATATTAATCTCAAAAATATATTTTAATAAAAAATATTTAAAAAAGTAATCACAACCTAACATGCTCATTGTGTGAAACATACTGGCTGTCCCCATATGATGTGAACGCGACATTTGCAACCTACTTTCCTGGAACGACACACAGTCCAAGATATAAAACTACTTACCTGCTGTATGCCTGTATCACACTATCGTGCTATTTCTCTCATAGACTTTCCTGGAACGACACACAGTCCAAGATATAAAACTACTTACCTGTATCACACTATCGTGCTATTTCTCTCATAGACTTTCCTGGAACGACACCTCGTCAATTCAGCAATAACGACTTTCATTGTGTTTGCCGACTTTTTGACGATTTGTAGTCTTCTCCCAGCTATGCATTCACAGGTCAATTTTCAACACGCTATTTTTTGACGACTTGTAGTCTTTTTCCCGGCTATGCATTCACAGGTCAATTTTCAACACGCTATTTTTTGACCCAGTTCACACTCTCGTATAAAAAGAATAAAATTATGATTAACACATTACCTGATTTTATGGGAAAAGAGAACCTGCAGGGAAAAAGATATGAGGCAACACCCAATTTCAGAGACAACACGGAGTATTTCTCTCATAGATAGTACTGTCTTTATGTTTAGTATAATATTTTAAGTTGGAACACTTTTAATTTAAAATAAATTATGAAATTTAATTTTCAATTTAAAATTAAAAGATATTAATTAAAAGATGGCAATTGTTTTTTAAAATTTTTCTAATCAATTCATTTAATTTTGTCCCCTGGTTTGGTTTTTTTGGTTATATTTTTTGTTGGTGTAATCGGGTGATTGATTATTATTATTTTTTTATCATCCCTATTTATGGACAGCTTGGGAGAAAATCAATTGGTTTAGCCAAATGTTTTTCGTTTTATTCTGTGTAAAAATGGGAGGCAATGTAGAACTTTCGGGATGGCACTCTATGTTCGTACTTCGTAACAGTAAGGGATCTAATTAATCATACTTGTATTAATTATGATCAAAAGTTCAAGATATTTTATAAATAGAAGTTTCGGTGTACACACCACAAGTAAAACCCAAACCTGTATAAATAATTTTATATGCAATTATGGAGGGGAAAGCATCAACACAGCAGCAGCAGCAGCCTCCTCTGTTTTTTGCTTACCATGTCACCTTACTGGCCATGGTAAGCCACACTTTTAAAAATAATTTTATGTATTTATATCAATTTTATATATTTTTAAATTAAAAATAATTTTAACCACACTCTCGATCAGAGCACAAACCTTCCCAACATTCAATTTTCTATAATATATTTCTATGCCTTGATGATAGACATTAAATTGTAGCAAAACAAACCGACAAAATCATTCATACAGTACACTTGGAACTCTTCAAATAAATCCTTGCAGTCTTCTTATACCAAAAGAAACACCAGTCCCCTGTCATAACCACATTTTTACCCGTAAGAGTTTTCAAGAATTCTCAAAGTAAAATTATGTTCAAAGAAAACATTTTCATAAGAAAAAAATAATCATTTTTAGAAACAATTCTCAGAAAATATTTTCAGTAATGAAATACATTCTTGGGTTGTAATTGGGCAAGGATTGAATTATTTTTACAGCTAGTTGAAAAGTCATGTGAGGTTTAATTGAGGAAAAATAAAAGAAATTGAAAGAAAAGGTTTAAATTAACATAATTGTGCAAGTTGGAAGACTAATGACTAAATAAGAAAAGATGACAAAGCAATTCATTCAATTAGAGGCCTCATCGAGGAGAAAAAATGCAATTAAGGGCAAAACTAGCTAAATCTGCTAGCCAATGACCAAATTGAAAGAAAATGGAAAGTTTGGGGCATTGAAGAGATAAATTACAATTTAGAGTAAATTTGGACAGAATTGAAAAAAATAAAGTATCAAAGACCAAAATGAAATTTTTGGCAAAAAACTGGAGGTCCAATTAATTCAATTGGAGGCTAAATTGGAGAGGGGGGGGGGGAGTGAAATTTAGATATAATTTGTCTGAAATTGAACAAATTAAAAAACCAAGGATTGAAGTAAAAAATGGAATTTAAATTTTATTTGACATTAATATTAAAGGATGGTTTGGAATGTCATCAAGGGTTTAATTGAAATAAATGTAGGACAATCAATCCAAATTGCTCGAATATGAAGGAATTAGGAATTAAAATATTAAGGACTAAACTATAGTGTTGTCTATTTATTGCGTTTGAACCATGATAGGGAACTAAACTAATGCTAATAGATATTAATGCTAGATTGTTTGATTATTCTTTATTTCTTTGATTAACCTTATTGTTAATATAATATTTTAGGTTTTGATGAGGGATTTCATTAATTAACCTAATGTTAGCACATATTATCTATTATCTACTAGATAATTGCCCGCGCGTTGCCGTGGGTATTTTTTTGTATATAATTTAACATAATTAAATGCACAACGATAAATTTATATGATATAAGTAAATAAAAATTATAGATTAAAAGATAAAATGTTTAAAATTTTGAGTTGAGTTTGTCACGTAAGCATAGATTATATTTTTTAGAATATAGGTATTGTGTCATAAACGATCACAAAAGGGCGTGCACTAACATTAAAAAAAAGAGCAACATATTTGAATAAGGAAAAAAATAAATTACTGAAATCATTATTGTGCAGATAATAAAATTCAAAAAATCAATTAATAGACAGAGTAAAAATAGGGAAATAGCAACATCGGAGTCCTAACATTTAAAATTATTATTCCCGCTAGAATAAAAACAACAAAAATTATTAAATTATACCGAGGGAAAAAAAAAGCATGAACAAAACAGCAAGCAAGAAAAACCAATTAAAAATTATTATTATTATTATTATTATTATTATTATTATTATGAAAGAATAAATAATCACTATTATTATAATAATAGAATACATAATCACTATTATTATAATATTAATAATAATTACTATTATTTTTATTATTATTATAATTATTATTATTATGTTAATAATGAAAGAAACAAAAATAAATGAAAGACTAAAAACATCCTATAAACTTTAACAAAAAATTAAAAAAAAACAATTATTGCTATTACTGTAAAAAAAAATATTAAATTATCCGGAGGGAAAAAGAACATTAAAGAAAGAGCAAGCACGCAAAACAATTTTATTATTATTATTATTATTATTATTATTATTATTATTAATATTAATATTATTACTATTATGTTAATAATGAAAGGAAAAAAACAATGAAAGACTAAAAACATGCAAGAAATTTTAGCAAAAAAAAAAAAAACAATTATTATTGCTATAACCGGAAAAAAAAATATTATCAAATTATCGGGAGAAAGAAAAAAAACACAGAAGAGTAAGAACAAAAAATAATTAAGTCATTATTATTATTATTATTATTATTATTATTATTATTATTATTATTACTATTACTATTACTATTACTATTACTACCATTACTATTACTATTACTATTACTATCACTATTATTATTATTATTATTATTATTATTAGTATTATTAGTATTATTATCATTATTATTATTATTGTGTTAAATACACTTTTATATATACATGGACAAAAGTAGGGATTATTTTAGAAATATAAAAAACATAAAAGTATAAGGACTTAAATGAAAATTAAATATAAAGGGCTGAAATTAAAAAATTAAAAGTCAAAGGGCTGAAATGCAAATTACATTTATTCTAAATTGAAATCAGAGGACAAAATTGCAAAAATCGGAACTTTTGTACCGAATTGATTGAATTATATACAGCCAATCCGGAAATTGAAAGTAGAAGGACCGAAGTGAAACTTTGACATTCAATCAATTGAAATCGGAGGACCCAATCGAACAAAATTAAAACTGATATAACAGAAATTAGGACCGAAAACGAAATTAAAAGTCGAGGGACCGAAGTGCAAAGTCAAAATAAATGGGGGACTCTCCTCCACATTGACGTGCAGGAGAGAGACAAAACGTGGCCGGCGGCTTCAACCGGCCTTCGCCGCGTCCACGGACATCTGGTAGTTACACGCACCACCGCTGGAGGAAGACCACGCGGCGGCGCATCGTTCTGTCCTCCGTCCGACAATTTTAGGACACCGTAGGAAGCCGCACGCGCCGCCAGAAGAGGGCGTGAGGCGTAAAAACCTCCCTCGGGCGTGTCGCGAGGGACGCTCGATCCCGCACTGATTATTTAATTGTAAAAATAGGGACAATTACCGTCCCCGTCCCCTTGACCGAATGAAGTGTTTTTTGTCTTATTAGGGGGCTAAAACCGTATTTAGCCATTTCAGAAAAATAATAAAAAAAATTCAAAAGTTGCGTGGACCGGGACCGGGGACCGGGTCGGTCCGACCGCATAGCAATTACGCCGGTGCCCCTCGGTAGGAAGCCCTGATTTTGTCTTATTATCGAGGGGACGAAATCGTCAATACACTGTTCACAAATGAATATTTAAAAAAAAAAATTAAAAAGGAAAAACCGCATTTATCCCCGCCTGCCAGCCCCTTCACGCCGCGCGGCCGAGGGCCATTTTCGCCCGTGCACTGCTCGAATCCACAGTGATTCTAGAGACAGTGTACAGTGAAAATGGCACGCGGTTTATTTTCTGTAATAAAGCAGATCGTTGTTTAACTATAGCGAATTACTGTATCAATAGGCTTGGGTTGCTGTGGATTGTAATAGTAAATATACTATTTATTCAATGTTGCTAAGGTATTAGCATGCGTGTGGTTGTAGCTCGAGTGGCCAACTTCACGCATTGAATGGTGGAGGTGTGGGGTTCGATCCCCTGCATCTTCATTGTTTTATATTTATTTATTTTGGAGGAATTTTGGGTTTTTTCTAATATTAAAAATTGAGATGCGAGATCTGACCGTTGGGAAGCCAATAATTATATTCATTTCTATTTATAATTAAATATATATCTTAATTAAACAACTAAAATATCATAATTTAATCATAATATTTATTAAGAAAACCTGTAAATAATGTTTTTGGAGTTTTAATATACTCTGTAAAATGCCAAGATTATGGACTGACAATATTAAATATTATGCATAATTAACCTTAAAATGATATTTTAAATTAAAATATAGATTGAATATAAAATATTAGGGTACAAATAATAAATAATATATATTTTTAAGTGTTATTTTTATTAATAATATTTAGTGAATATATATAATTAAAAACAACTATAAAAGTTTAAATAAAACAAAAGTTAACAATTGAATTTTATATTTTTAGTATTAGAAACTTTTAATGAATATATAATCTTTACTTATTTAATTGAGTTTTTTAAAATAAATCTATTAATATAAAGTTAAATCAGCTCATGATTGTACTATAGCACTAGAGAAGGATTCAACGTGGATTGTAATAGTTAAATTACTTTGTCAACCTTCTGTACACAGTAACTTTAGCATTGTTTCTAGAGTTATTTTTGTTTCTTTACATTTTTGTGCATAGTAAAATAACCATTATACCCCCTAATAAGATAAAAAAAAAAAAACATTATGCCTGTAGGGGTACCACGGTATTTTCACACCTTCCATAAATAGTAACACAAATGTACAACTATTAATATACCCCCATAAAAGACAAAATACACCAATTGGCTTTACGAGTGTCTAAATAATTGACCATGTTTAAATATTAATTTACTTCGGAATGAATAGTGACATTAGTGTGCAAATACATCTATGCCCCCATAAAAGACAAAAAAACAAGAATTGGTTGTAGGGGTGGTTAGGTAAGTGCGATCAAAACCGACAGTGAAAAATTACCATTCAGCATGTCACCGGGCGCGCCTCCATGTCCTACACCTTATGGTGGCGAGCATTGCTTTTCAAGTGGCTGAAAACGTGTCGGTTGGGGGTTGAAGTTTCCCCATTTTCTCTCTCTTGCAGTTGAAAGTACTCGGCAATCCCCTATGTTGCTGGTGTTTTCAGTTTAGTCTCTCTTATCTTTTGATTGTGTTGTATGGTCCTAATATTTGTTATAGAAATTTTGATTTTTTTATTTTTTTTTTCTTAGATGGAAATTCATCATATATTGTAGTTTCATTTCGGTCCTCTGTCTTTTAATTTCCAGAGTAGGTGAAAATCCTTAATATATTCGGTATCAAAGTTGTAATTTATTTCAATTTTATCCTTCAATTGAAATTGATTATATATTTTAGTTTCATTTCGGTCCTCGGTCTTTTAATTTCCGGTTTTGTGTTAAATTCTTTAATTTTTTCTGTACCAAAGTTTAGATTGTTTTCAATTTTGTCCTTTAAATGAAATTTATTATATATTTTTTTTTCATTCCGACCCTTATACTTTTAATCTTCGATTTTATTTTAATTCCTTTAACTTTTTTTCTATATATTTCTTAAATGGTTCCTATTTTTTATATATTTATATGTTCATGCTCTTAGTTTTTGTTTCCATTTTTATTATTTCCAATGTTATTAATTTTTTTATTTAATATTTAAATTTTAATTTGTGTCGGTGATCATTTGAAAATTGATATTTATTATTTTTTCTCTTTGTATTTTTATTTATTATTTAAGTTAAATAATTTTTAAAAATCAAATTGATCATTGTTTTTCGTGGTCGGTGCCAAAAGAGCGGGTAGAAGGAAAACGAAAGACAATTTCACAAGAGAAGAAGAACGAGAAGAGTGAATATGTAGTTGGTTTGAAATGATATGATCGGTTTGTATGCTAAAAGGGTTTCATATATAGCAGCACATAGTGTGTATACGGTTGATTACTAATTGAGCCAACCATCTATTACTTGATTGCTCTGAATGCGACAAAAGAGGCAGCTGACTTTCTCACTTCAAAGATTCCATTGGTTTTCTTGTAAGTTTCGGCAACAATTTAGTATTGCAAAATCAGGATTTGGACTTTTCTAGAGTTGGATTAGACTTTCTCACTTCAAAGATTCCATTGGTTTATACAGTTCCACATCTGGGTTTTCTTCTAACTTTCCGCAACAATTTAATTGGTGTTTGGGAATTCTTTTAGAAATTTTTCTTAGAAAAATGTGAATTTTTTTTTAAAAAAAATTAAGTTATTTTTAGATTATTTTGATGTGTTGATATCAAAAATAATTTTAAAAAAATAAAAAAATATATTATTTTAATATATTTTTAAATAAAAAATACTTTCAAAAACAACTACAACCACATTATAGACATTCACTTGTTATTGCACAATCAAGATTTGGTCTTTTCTAGGGGTGGATTAGATTTTTCTCCCAGATTTGGATTTTTCTATAGGTTAATTGATTTTCTTTTTTATTTTTTGTGCAAGATTTCTGCTAAAAATACTAATCATAATTTTTTTTAAGAAATAATTATTTTTTAAAATATTTTTTATCAGACAAATTCTATATTTTGAAATGGTTTAATTATTGAACTCTTTAGCAATCTTCCCTTCTTCAAGCAAAAGTATGGAGAAAATAAATGCAAAACACAGCCTTGGAATTGATAAGTTTGATAAACTGTTCATTTTTGTATTTAAAATTGTATTTGAGTGCATTTCAGGAGAAAAAAAAGTATTAAAAAATATATTTTATACAATTTTAATGTATTAATGTTAAAAATATAATATATTTTTAAATAAAAAATATATAATATACCAAATATTAAACATCGTCGAGCCCCCCGCTTCTCACCCTTCAATAAATTATTTCATGCCTGAAACCTCCATTCGACACGAGGATTAAAAAAATGTAGAGTGCATCGGGAGTGACACTAATATCTTGCAAGGGCAGCAGTCTTTTCTTTTTTATTTGTTTAATTACTTAATAAATATCTTTGTGCTTCAACTACTTAAGCTAAGGCCATGTTTTGGAGAAAGCTCCACGTGTAAGGCTAACATGAGAAAGCTTAGCATAATATTTTATTTATAAACAAATTATTCACTATGGAGAAATTCTAAATTAAAAATAAAATAACTAGGATTGCTAATTAAATTAAATTTTATAGGTATTTTAAATAATATAATCGAATTCAATTATATAAGTTTATATTTTATTTCAAACATAACAATTATAATAGGTTGTCAATCGAGTTTGAATCATATAAAATTGAACTCAGCTCTTTGCGTGATTTGACTTTAAACATGTCGTTAATTTATCGTATTCTTTGCTAATCCACGATAAAAATCATATTAAAAAAATATGGAATAAAATAAAATATATAGATCATAACCAACAACATTTGGTTGGTTTCAATTATGAAATTAAATGAGAGTTAACACAGTTATATTTAAGTAACCTGAAGATTAATTAGAGATTTGATTAATCATGTATTATTATTTTTCTAAAAAAATAATATTGATTTTATTGATTCGGGTCAATTAATATTAAAATTGATCTAATAAATTTAAAATTGGAGATTTAAATTTACCAAGTTTCATAACTTTGAAAAAATACAGGAAAGAATCATGAAAAAGATGGATCATAATTCGTTAGATTATCATTGCATGCTGAGTATCTAAATTCATCTGTTAAAATGGTTCAAAAATTTGATAAATATTTTGAAAATAATTTGAGTGATGCAAAAATCAAAATGAATTCACTCAATCATGAGGGAAGAAAGTCGGCCCATTAACTATTTAGAATATTCTTTTGTAGGCCCAATAAAGAGAAAATGTGAAAGTGGGATGAAAAATTAGCTAAAAAGAAGTAATAAAATCAGTTGAATTTTAATAAGAAAACTCACACAACCATGATTGGATGGCCAGATCATGCACCTTTTCTTCACGAGCCAAATTATTGACTGCATAGTAATGACGCAAGCCTTTTGTGTGTGGATGGTTGCATGAACAGAAAAATTCTAGATATTTTTTCTAAAAATTATGAAATTATGTCTTTGATGCATGTTCGAGGTAATTACCAGGCTTGTTAATTTCTCAAAGTATTATTTTTTAAATTCACAATTCTCAAGAATAAACCAATTAAGGTTAATCTTTAAAAAAAAGAGAGTAAAATACTATTTATCAATAAATAAGAAAATATATGTTACTCTGGAGATTTTACTTGTTGGTTGGAAAACTAACTTGTTTGCTTGTTTTTTAATCTTGAATAATTGAATATATTAAAAAAATATATTCATATGTATTTTTTATTTTAAAAATATAAAAAGTCACTAAAATATATATATCTTGTTTCATGTCCTCCTCTGTGTTCTTTATATCTTCTCAAAATATGTTTCTTCTATCATGGACTATTAATAAAATACAAACTTTGAAAACTATTAACATATAGAATTAGCACAACAAATATTTTTTTAAAATGTGATATGTGAAAGTACCACAATACACATCATAACTTGTATTTTTTTTTTTATAAAAAAAATGGCAGCCCAAATGTTGGACGAGCATGGTTTCCATGTTGAAAAGGACATGCTTGTCTCTTACGAGACAATAAAAATAAGCATCATGTTAATTAAAAAAAAAACAGTTTAAGCTAGGAATGCTTGTCCACCTTAGCAAGAGTTGGAATCAGGCACATTCATCCTATTTTCCTATGTCCAATTAATAAATCAATGAAAGTATTTTTTTTTCTTGGGTTTGCATATAAAAGTTAATTTGATTGATATTCAACTTGACGAATGTATCTAAATTTGTGTTATTTTAAAAAAATACATCAAATAGATGTTAACATTGCTGGCAAAATACGTTAAAAATTATAATCATAGTAGATATTTGTGAGCGAGCTTCAATCTCTTATACGTTAAAAATTATTTTTTTTGTTTTAAATTATTTTTTTGTGTTTTTTATCGTTTTCATTGTAATATCAGAGCTAAATTTTAAAAAATAATTAAAAATATATTATTCTGATATATTTTCAAAATAAAACATTTTAAGTAATATTAATTTCTACTATTTCAAACACCTCACTATAAACACTAATATTATAAGATCTTACAACAAGTTACAAATCTTAAAAGTACACACTGCCACATGCTACTTGATATATTCATACTTCATACCACGGGATAAAATAGTTTAGAATTGTCAAGTAAATTTGTAGGAGAACGAACGTGCATTCCTTGCAAAATCTTCCCCGCGTGATTATGCAGATGGAGTTTGAATTATAAATGATATATAATAATTGTAGAGCTCCCACAATCTTGACTGTTGAAATGATTAAGGTATAATTCTGGCTCAAGGATCCATGAATCTTGGAATTAAATTATAAGATAAAATCCCTTTAGCTGTTAGATTAATTAAAGTATAGATAATTAGATAGCCTATGGTAGGGCCTCCCTCTCCCTCTCCCTCTTTTTGCCGACACAACACAACATGAAGCCAAAACTTATGAAACTCAACATACTGTAAACAGGTAAACAATCTGAAATATTTGAGTTTTTTTTAATATTAATATAATAAAACCATCCATCTTTTAGAATTTAAATACATTTTAAAACTAATTTTCAAATATAATATAAGACACAGTTCCAAAAATTTGATCTTTGGATAGAAGTATATAGAGAGAAAGACAAAAGCATACCCATCAGCAGTTGTTCTCCTTTTCCATTTTCACTCTCCTCAGAAAAAAATATCTTCCTTGACAAAGTCTTCACCTTTTTCTCTCCTTCTTGGCAATTCCTTGTCTGTCTCTTTCATTCTTGAATTCCTACTGGTTTCACTTAAATTCTTGTGTTTTGTTTTCCTGAGATTCTTTGAAATTTCTGACGGGTCTTTCTTAATTTTCTTGGTTCATTTCTGTTCCCATTGTTCTCTTGGTCTGGTTCTTTTGCTTCTGATCTCATTCTCTCACAATCAGGTACCTAGCAGTTCCAAGTTCTGATCTTTCTTGATTTCCCATTTAAATCTTTTTGCTGATGTGATGTGATATCTGAAATTGTTATCTGCTCCTTCCTGTTATGTTGTGTTGCTGATATCTTTTAATGTGATTGACCCCAAGAAAAGAGGAGTCTGGTTGCTTGCTATTTTTTAAAGTAGGCTTCTTTTTATGGAAAGTTCGTGTTTTTTAACTGCTGTGGTCCAAATTACTATATCCGGGTATGCTGTATCTTTCTTTATTTTAGCATATCTTTCTTTATACGATTTTCAACGTGTATTTTGTTTTGTTTTGTTCTGTTATATTCATTGATCTGAATCTTTGTTATTCGGTTACTGCATTTCAAATTTACTTTTGGATTTTTGTACTTAGCTGACTCGGGCTGATCTTGGATCTTGATTAGTAGTTGTTTGTAAATGGACATGAATTATGGCTTTCATTCTTTTTAAAGATTGGACATTTTTTGAGTGAAACCTAATTTCTTTTCATGCTGCTTGTTTGTTAATGGTTTGAATTTGATTTGATCAGTTAATGACGTAATCTTTTATCTGGTGCACTGCGATGAATTATCTTAACTTGAAAGAAGTTTTTTTGAAAAATGGCTTGATTTTTTTCGGAGGGTTTTGCTAGTTTTAAGCGTTTCAAGCTACTTTAAGATTCTTGGTAACTGAAGAAAGAATTAGGGCTAGACTGAAGTGCATGTAGGAGCTTGTAGTTGATGTTGTAATTTGCTTTTTTAGGTGGTTGGAATTGTTGAGTCTTCCAATTTTTTCTTATGTTTTTATTTACTCGTAAATAATTGCTCTTTGATTTTGGATAGTGATGGGGATATACCTTAGTTCACCAAAGACGGAGAAATTCTCAGCGGATGGTGGGAACGGGAGGCTTAGATATGGTTTATCATCTATGCAAGGTTGGCGTGCAACCATGGAAGATGCGGTGAGTAGTTGATTCAGCATTTGATTTATGTGAATATGCTAAGTTTTTAAATCTTGTTACCAACAATGATCCTTTAATTTCCCATTGATTATTACAAAATATGAATAAACTGATGACATTATGTGGGGATGTCTTAAAGATTTTGTTACAGGATAGTACTAATGATAAAATATTTTCAAAATAAATATTGAAAAATTACTAAATGGAAAAGATTTAGAAATAAACCTCCCAATACCAAAGTATGTGCTGCAGTGGTCTTCTTTTGCATGCTAGCATGTGCTGTATAGTTTATTTTATCTTTTACATCATGGATATGATGTTAGTTATATGATTATTATTATTTGCGTTTCTAGCATGCTGCAATAACCGATTTGGATGCTACCACTTCATTCTTTGGTGTTTATGATGGCCATGGAGGTAAGAATTGCAAGTTTCAGGTACATGTGAATGTTGTACATAATCACTGCTTTAATTAAAATGTGTTTTTCCTGAATCTGCACCAAGTCTGATTCATTGTCTTTTTGGCTGATCTCTGGTCATGCCCTTACATGAACAAAGTCAAAGTAACACCAGCAATGTTCAACTCCAGTGAACAGAAGGCTCTTACCACTTTAAATCTTAATATTATTCCTCTTATTCTTTTTTCAGACTCGTTTTAAGTTTGTGATCTGCTAATGATGATTGTGAGAAAAGAACCCATGCAGCCAAACTCAACCGGTTCAGAACTGAGACTTAGCGGAGTTAGGTTGTGATGGAATGTGTATCCAGTAAACAATGGCTGTGTGTGTGTGTGGGGGGGGGGGATAAAATTTTCTGCCAAAGGGGGGGGAATAAAATTTTCTGCCAAAAAAATTCCTATTTTATTTCCAATAATGCTCCTCTCACATGAGTGGGTTTTTAATTCTAAATGCATCCTTGTTTTGCTCTGCTTGTACCTAGGTCAGTATGTTAGTATACTTGACGTTTAGAATTAAGATCCCTGTCGCTCACTTTAATCCTGTAACTTGCAGGTAAAGTAGTTGCGAAATTCTGTTCCAAGTTTCTTCACCAGCAGGTTCTCAAGAATGAAGCATATGCAGCAGGAGATATAGGAACTTCTGTCCAGAAAGCATTTTTCAGGTTACTTGATTTTATTACTAAAGAGTTTTTTCCCTCCCCCTCTAGAAGAGTATTTGAAGTGAGCACTAAGGTGCTGATGTGATAATGTTGCCACAGTGGTTTAGTATGATCTGGTGTTATTCTCCACCCTCTGTTCTTGAGTTTTGAACCTTATTAGTATTTATAAACTAGTCATATCAATAATATGTCTTACGAGTATTTTGATACAATTTTTGTAATGTTACTTGTTCTTTGACTCTATTGCCTTGTATTTTTTTGACTGAGAATTTGTCCTTTGGGAAGTATGTTTGGCCATTTTAGGATTTATAGCTATGTAAATGCCCTCATTTTATTTTAAAGGATATTGCAAATAATTATAGGTGCATGCTCATGATTTAATTCCTTGCATCCCACACAGAATGGACGAGATGATGTGATAAGCATTTAGTACCAGTCTACCATTCACTCGGAGGAAAAAATGAAAAAAAAAGAAAAGATCTTGTTGCTTCTAGCAAATTCTACTCTCTGAATTATGGTCTCCAATCTTCATTTGCTAAGTTATGTGTCAAAAGTCCGATGGAAACTTCAATAATGCAGGAAAACAGGCTCTCTGCAGTGTGTGAGAGAGTCCTTGATAGGTGTTTGGCGCCATCAACATTAGGTGGTGAGGGATGTGACAATATGACCATGATCGTGGTACAGTTTAAGAAGCCTATCGGATCCACTGCCTCCACAGACGAGCAATCTAAACCTGCTGTCGCTGAATCTAACAAGCTAATGTTTTTGACACATAATATATCAAACCTAAGAAATTGTTTCCTTTTCCAACATTTCTTACATCAATCTTCCTCTTCAAGTTTCAAAGATTTTCGATCAAATATTTTTGTCTATATTTGATTATAGTTTGCACCTTAATTATGTCTTTTTAAATGATGTTATTTTTTCAGAAATAACATTTTTTATTAAGGAATTCTCATAAAAGGTTCAAACTAAGAAATTAAAAAAAAATTGAAGATAAAATCGATATTAACAAAGTTTGCCCATAAAATTTTTGGGTGAGATTCATTTTGAGACATGAAGAATGTATTCAGATGTATCTCAAATGTATAGGAAATAATTTCAATAATGATTTTCTCCATGGGTTTTGGTTTTATTAGATGAGTTACTCAGCAAAGCATGGTGATATAAGTTAAACATTCGGGTTAATTTTAATTAAAATAATATTATTTTATCTTTTAAAAAATCAAACTGGTGGGTTTTAATTAATACAGTCAAATCTGATTTAATTAACTCTCAGTATGTTTATCATTTCGTTTTAAAAATATTTTAGAAAAAACTTTAAAAAAGTATTTTTTATTTTAAATTATTTTTTTATATTTTTAGATTATTTTCATGTGTTGATATCAAAAAATAATTTTTAAAAAATTAAAAAATTATTTTGTTATATTTCTAATTTAATTTAGAACTCAACTCAATTCAATTACCGAGTCAGACTAATAAACAACATTTTTGGTGGATATCACAAACACAGATGTACAAGTGTCAATCTCAGCTGTGGTGAATTCAGCTCTGAGATCCTTGGTAACCCTGAAATATTCAAGAGCATCGCCGTCGGTGACTGTCCCCGGTGCAGCATTCTATATTTTTCAGCATATCTACTCATGTAGAGGATGGTAATATTTTGAATAGGGTAAATACGAAAACTTCTTTTTAGGTTTGTTCTATCTCTGTTAGGATACTTCACACCATTATCGTGGTAATTGACAATATTTAAAAATTCAGGGGATATTGCAAAAGTTAAATCATCATTTTAAGACCCTCAACTATTTATATTGTAAAACGTAGCCCAGAATATGAAAGTAATGCAGATAGTTTAATGGAGAAGGCTTTTGTACTGAAATAATTAAATGACGTGTTAAAGTTCAACATACTTTAAAAACTGAAGGCTTTTGTACTGAAATAATTAAATGACGTGTTAAAGTTTAACATACTTGAAAAGCTAAAGGCTTTTGTACTAATCTTTTCTGTTATAGGTTAAAGCAAAGACCATCTCTGAAATCCATTCAGAAGCAGAGAAGAATCTTGGACTGCGTCCAGGTGCAACAGCAGTCATGAAAAATGGTCGTAATGCTACTGCATTTGGGGGTGTGGGCCCTGGTGGTTTCCCCATTGGCAGGCCTGGCGCAGGGGGTATGATGCCTGGAATGCCTGGGATGATGAAAATGCCTGGAATGCCCAGGCTTGATGCTGACAACTGGGAGGTTCCTCGATCTCGAACAATGCCAAGGGGAAATAATTTGGGCTCAACCCAGTCCACTGGGCGTATCCCCTCTTCCTTCATCAACAAAGCACCTTCTCTTAATGCTAGACTTTTGCCTCAAGGGAAGTGGTGGTGTCTTAGATGGGAAAAACAACCTTATTGCAGGGTGGTGGCACTCCCTCCCAACCTGGTTTTGATACAAGAGCTGAACTTATACGTCAAACTCCTCAGCCTGTTGCTCCTGCTGTGCCTGCCATTCCTTCTCCACAGACGCCACTACCTCCTACTACAAGGTCAAATCCTGATGATCTTCGCAGAAAAACCATTTCTCTGCTGGAAGAATATTTCAGTGTTCAAATTCTAGATGAAGCACTGCAATGCGTGGAGGAGTTGAAAGATCCAGCTTTTCATCCTGAGGTTGCTAAAGAAGCTATTTCCCTTGCACTGGAGAAGAGCCCACCATGTGTGGGACCCGTCATAAAGCTTCTTGAATTCTTGCTCACTAAAAAGGCCCTAACAGCTAGAGATATTGGAACCGGTTGCCTTCTTTACGGCTCCTTGTTGGATGATATTGTCATTGATTTACCCAAAGCACCAAATAACTTCGGCGAGGTTCTTGGGAACTTGGTCGTGGTTCAGGGTCTGGACTTTGAGGTCTTGAAGGAACTTCTGGAGAAGGTGGAAGATAACAGGTTCAGGAAAGCCATCTTTGACTGTGCAATGAAGTGCATCAATTCAAACCCTTCAGGACAAGAAGTGTTGGCAACACAGAGTTCTAATATTCAGGCGTGTGAGAGTTTGTTCTCTTAATTAGGGCAAGGTGCTCCTTTGCTATAAATGGGAAGCTGAGCAGCATAGTGGAACCCACGGACCAAACATTCTGCCCGTTTGCTTTCCAAAATTCACTGAAACTTTCCCGACATCACAGATTACCCCATATCAGAAGCAGACCAGGAAGAACAATAGATAATTTAATCGAGTTGTACATTTTCCATGGTTTTCTCATGATATTTTCTTGTTATGTTAGAAGCATAAAACATTTGTATTTCTCGAGTGCCCAATAAGTCTCTCCCCCGGGACATTCGAGATAAAAAAAAAGACTTCACATTTCCCAGTTTCATACACTAGATTTCAAGTCATGGACCACAGTCGAAAATTTTGTTACCTGCCCATTTAAGGGGCCCAATTTTCTTCATAATTCCCCTCCTCCCTGTCTTTTAGCTTAAATCAGTGTTCATCTTATCCTTTGGGAATCTTTTGGTCCACAATTTTTTGCCGCACAAGTTGCCTGTCTGGCCTTTCTTCTAGCAAAATCCATCAGTTAGATTGAAAGAAGGGAGAGAAAGGAGCAGTGAACTTGTTATGGGAGACTGGAGAAGCAATCGTAGGAACCGCGGTAGATTGTTTTGTCAATTAAAAAATGGCAGGCTTGTCCTGCAACTGCGTCATGCCCTACCCTGAAATGCGAAAATGGAATGAGATTATCAAGAAAAACATGCTCAATGGTGATGCAGTTCAAGCTATCGTAACCTATGTGAATGTGCAAGAAATTGGCTTTCATGCTGATAACTTCACTTTCCCTATTTTACTAAAAGCAGCCGGGAGGTGGTCTAGTCCTTGTATTGGGCTAGCCCTCCATGGCCAGACAATAAAAGCAGGTTTCTCCAGCCATGTTTTTGTCCAAACTGCTCTGCTCCACATGTACAGGTCTCATCGTTGCGTTGCTGATGCTTGTAAAGTGTTCGAGAAGATGCCTGTCAAAGATGTGGTTGCCTGGAATTCCATTTTAGATGCATACGCTTCTACTGGAAAGATGGATGATGCACTCAAAGTGTTCAACTCCATGCCTTTAAAGGACCTCTCATCCTTCAATATCATGATTTCTGGTTACTCAAGCACTGGAAAGACACTGTCTGCGAGAAGTATCTTTGATAACATGGCAGAGAGAGATATTGTCTCTTGGAACTCAATGATATTAGCATTTATCCAGGGTGAAGATATGGAAAGAGCTTGTGATTTGTTTAGGGAAATGCCAGCGAAGAACGTCATCACATGGAATACAATGGTAAAAGGGTTCTTACAAAATCAACTTTATGGCGAGGCTCTTGATTTGTTTGATGAAATGAAGAATACAAATTGCTTGCCTGATTATCTTACAGTGACTGGTGTTTTATCTGCATGTGCCCATTCGGGATCGCTGAAAAAAGGAACCGAAGTACACATATATGCCATTGATAATGGACTTGCATCAGGTCCCCATGTAACAACAGCTCTGATCGATATGTATGCCAAATGTGGAAGCATACAGCAAGGTTTACAGGTGTTCTACAAGTCGCAAGTTAAGGATATTTACTGTTGGAATGCATTGATTTCTGGGCTTGCACTTCACGGTCATGGCTATGCTGCTCTCAATCTATTCGACAAGATGAGAAATAACCATACGAGGCCTGACGATATTACCTTCATTGGCTTGCTTAGTGCTTGTAGCCATTCAGGTTTAGTGCAAGAAGGCAGCCACTTGTTTAATAGCATGCAAAATGAATTTGGAATATCTCCCAAAATAGAGCATTACGGATGCATGGTTGATCTTCTTAGTAGAGCAAGGCATCTTGATTGGGCGTTACAACTAATCAAAGCCATGCCATTCAAGCCAGGAGAAACCATCTTGGGAGCTTTGCTTAGTGCCTGTATAGTTCATCAGGATCTTGATGTTGGTGAGAGAGTTGTAAAACTTGTTTCTTCTAGGGGTAATTGCCTTAGTGATGGAGAGCTCATGATGTTCTCTAACTTGTACGCATCATGTGGTCAATGGGAAGAAGCAAACAAATGGAGAGAGATGATGAATGGCGCAGGCATTGTTAAAACTGCTGGATTCAGTGTGGTTGAAGTTAATGGAAAGTTTCACAAGTTCTTGGCAGGATAAAAATCAGCTAAAATGTGAATAGTGGTGCCAATTCTAAGAGACAGTTTCATTACTATGTCGAAAAAAACAACTGTTATGTTTTAAAACCTGGACTGGTTTGGCAAGTTGATTTCATGTCTGAACAGGTCCGAGTTATCTTGGCTAACGATCTGAGTTGACCCAGACCTGGTACCTGTTGAAAATGAAGGATCAAAGTCAACCAAAGTCAACTGATCCCAAGTCTGCTGGAAATGAAGAAACTGGAGCCGTGAAGATCATCTTGGTTTTTTTCCTTTATTGTTTTTATCATGTTTTAATTTAAGAGTTTGTGTTTTAGTTAAGTAAGATCAAATTATATTTGATCATATCTTGTTGCTTTATTTTCTCAGTTTTATTTCCTGTTTTAAGTAGAAAAAGATTGTAATAACTTTGAACTTCCATTCTTGTAATTTGATCTTTTTCTATAAATAAAGTTAAGGGATGGCAGTAACCTTGAGCTATTCTGCCCCATTGTTATACACTTGTTATTGCATTAAATTGTTTTGATTTATTGCATATTTTTCTGGAAATTTTCTGGGCAAGTTCTCGGTTCTTTAGCACTGATTTGAACAGTGCTTGTTTTTGTTCATCAGGGACAAAATCCTGAGGGTGATTTGAACAGTAACTGTTCTTCACCAAAATTTGATTTTTCCAGTTTTTCCAACAATTGGTATCAGAGCGATTCTGATCTTAGAAGGGCTGTGAGAAACACGAGAGAATTGTGAGATTTTTCAAAGTTATTAACTTTGAAGGGAAGGTGAGTGAAACACGAGTGTTTAGAAATTTAATCAAGAAAATTATCTTGATTTGTTCTTCAAGAGATACGCAATTGATTGTAATCATCAACTGCTACTCTTGTTCTTTGTTTCCAGTACAAGGAATACCTGCAAGAAGAAAAATCTGTTTTGACAGAGATGGACTCCTCATCATTTTCGTCAAAATCACCTATTTTCACAGGCTCAAATTATGGAGTATGGGCAGTGAAGATGAAGATGTATCTTAAAGCTTTCGACTTATGGGAAGATGTGGAGACTGAAAGGGAACCATATCCCTTGAATAACAATCCAACTATGAACCAGTTGAAGCACTTTAATGAACAAAGAGCAAAAAAATTCAAAGCCCTTACTAGCATTCATAATGCAGTAAGTGAGGAGATTTTTTCTAGAATCATGGCATGTGAAACTGGTAAGGAAGCATGGGACAAACTGAAAGCTGAGTTCCAAGGAGATGAGAAGTCAAGAAGAATGCAGGTATTGCACTTGAAGAGGCAATTCGAAGGGCTGAAGATGAAAGAGACTGAATCAATTAAGGATTTTTCATCCAACATTTCCAAACTTGTCAACCAGATGAGACTGTTGGGTGAAGATATTCAAGAATCAAGAGTTGTAGAAAAAGTCCTTGTGAGTTTGCCTGAAAAATTTGAGAACAAAATCTGTTCTCTTGAGGATTCAAAGGACTGCACTCAGTTAAGCCTTCAAGAGCTAATCAATGCTCTTCAGGCAGTGGAGCAGAGGCAAGCTTTCAGGCATGAAAGCTCAAGTGAAGAAGCTTTTGTTGCAAGTTTCAAGGGAAAATTTCGGAGTCAAAATTTCCCTAAGGAGAACTATGGAAGCAGAAGAGAAGTTGGCAAATTTCAACAAAACAAAAACTGGCAACAAAACAAGAATCATCCCAGCAGTTTCAACACAAAAGGGAAGGAGAAAAAGGAACAATTTCCTGCTTGTAAGTATTGTAACAAAACTAATCATCTTGAGTCATGGTGTTGGCTCAAGAACACTCAATGCAGGAGGTGTAATCAGTATGGACACCTTCAGAAGTTTTGCAAAACAAATATGGGGGCTGGAGCTGCAAAACAGGCCTATATTGCAAAGGAAACTGAAGTTGAAGCTGAGCACTTGTTCATGGCCACGACTGAACAAGGCTGCAACCAAGTAGAGGTAAATGCTTCAAACTGGCTTGTTGATAGTGGTTGTACAAACCATATGACTGCTGACATTAAGATGTTTAATACCTTGGATTCGAATTATGAGTCTAGAGTAAAAGTGGCTAATGGTCAATATGTGAGTGTTGAAGGGAGAGGAGATGTGGACATTATAACAATGGCAGGCAAAAGAACTTTTGATAAAGTGCTTTATGTGCCTGAAATTAAACAAAATCTAGTGAGTGTTGGCCAATTACTTGAAGAAGGCTACTCACTATCCTTCATTGATAACATATGCACCATAAGGGATGTTAAAGGGGTGATTTTGTTTGCTGCTGAAATGAATAATAGAAGTTTTAATCTTGGTGTGAAGAATGAGCATGTGAATTTGAGCATAACTGAAAACTCAAAATCAATGCTGTGGCACAAAAGATTAGGGCATTTTAACTATGCCACTTTGAAGAAAATGGCAGATCATGAGATGGTTTTTGGTTTACCTGATATCCAAGAGCAAAAGGCAGTATGTGAGGCTTGTCAATTAGGTAAACAAACAAGGATAGCTTTTAATGAAAATTCCTTTAGAGCTACTTGTAAGTTGCAGTTGGTTTTTACTGATGTGTGTGGTCCTATGAGGACTGAATCTTTAAGTGGTGCTAAGTATTTCTTGCTCTTCATTGATGATTATAGTAGATATTGCTGGGTTTACTTTCTCAAAACAAAAGGGGAAGTGTTTGATGTATTTGTGAAATTTAAGGCTGCAACCGAGAGAGAAGCTGAGACCAAGCTGAAGGCTTTAAGGTCTGACAATGGGGGTGAATTCACCTCCCACAAACTTGATGAACTTTTAGAAAAAGAAGGGATCAAACACCAACTCACTATACCATACACACCCCAACAAAATGGTGTGTGTGAGAGAAGAAATAGAACCTTGATGGAGATGGCTAGATGCCTTTTGTTTGAGAAGAAGATGCCACTCAAATTTTGGGCAGAAGCTGTAAGTACAGCTTCTTACCTTCTGAATAGAATGGTTACTAAAGTGTTGGGAGAGAAAACTCCTTATGAGCTGTGGCATGGTTACAAACCGAATGTTGAACACTTGAGAGTGTTTGGAAGTCCCTGTTTTTACCTACTGCCTGAGGTGAATAGAGGGAAGCTTGATCAAAAGGTTGAGTTGGGGATTTTGTTAGGTTATAGCACTAAATCTAGTGGTTATAAAGTGTTTGATTTAAAATCTAACAAGGCTGTGATTGCAAGGAATGTAAGAGTTGATGAAGACAAAATCTGGAATTGGGAAGATGAACTAGCCGAGAAGACTAATGTTGATGAATTCCAACCAGAAATTGTCCAACCTGCTTCTGATGATGAAGATGAACCCTGTGAGAGGAACAAGGCTTCTAAGTGAGGTCTATAGCAGGTGCAATGTAGCAGAAGCTGAACCTTATGATGTTCAAGAAGCTATGAACTCACACACATGGATGGCAGCTATGAAGGAGGAGTTGTTGATGATTGAGAAGAATGAGACATGGACACTTGTGGACAGACCAGTTGACAGGAAAGTGATTGGGGTAAAATGGATCTTCAAAACCAAAATTAATGCAGATGGCAGCATCAACAAACACAAAGCAAGGCTTGTGGTTAAGGGGTATTCTCAAGAACCAGGTATAGACTTTCATGACACTTTTGCTCCTGTGTCTCGGCTTGATACTGTCAAATTGTTGCTTATGATTGCTGCACAAATTGGATGGTATGTGTGGCAAATGGATGTCAAGTCAGCCTTCTTAAATGGCACACTTGATGAAGAAATATATGTTGAGCAACCTGAAGGTTTTGAAGTCAACATCACTGCCAACAAGGTCTACCTTCTCAAGAAGGCCTTGTATGGTTTGAAACAAGCTCCTAGAGCTTGGTATAGCCACCTAGATGAATTCTTGCCGAGTTTGGGTTTTGAAAAGAGCCTAAATGAAGCTACTTTGTATGTGAAAAAGGTTGGCAAGGATATATTGATTGTATCTGTCTATGTTGATGATCTACTGATCACTGGAAATCATGAGCTGCTGGTTGATGAATTCAAGCAGAAAATGAAGAACAAATTTGAGATGAATGAGCTGGGCTTGCTATCTTATTTTCTGGGGATGGAAATCACTCAATCAAAAACAGGGTGCTTTGTGTGCCAAAGGAACTTCACAATGAAGTTACTGAATAAATTTGCAATGGATAATTGCAAACCTGTCAGCACTCCCATGGTGGCTGGACAAAAATTGATGAAGGATGATGATGAACACAAGGCTGATGGTCGAATTTATAGAAGCTTGATTGGAAGCTTGCTATACTTGACTGCCACAAGACCAGACATTGTGTTTACAGTGAACTATCTTTCAAGGTTTATGCAAAATCCAAGCCAAACACATTATGTTGCTGCCAAGAGAGTGTTAAGGTATCTTAAGGGAACACTGGATTATGGCTTGATGTTTGATAAGCTAGAAACTGTCAAATTGATAGGATTTTGTGACAGTGATTGGGCTGGAAGTGATGAAGAGATGGTGAGCACTTCTGGTTATTGTTTTTCCATGGGAAGAAGCATTTTTTGTTGGAATTCAAAGAAGCAAAGTGTGGTTGCACACTCTACCGCAGAAGCTGAATATATTGCAGCTTATGTAGCTGCAAATCAGCTTGTTTGGCTAAGGAAAATATTGGGAGATTTGAGCCTAAATCAACTTGAACCTACTGAATTGTTTTGTGACAATATGTCAGCCATTGCTATATCTAAGAATTCAGTGTTTCATGATCGAACCAAGCACATGAAGATTAAGTTCCATGCCATTCGGCAATTTCAGCAAGAGGGTGAACTTGAGATGAAATATTGCACCTCAAAGGAACAATTGGCAGATTTGTTTACAAAGCCCTTAGCCAAAGAAAGGTTTGAAGAATTGAGAGAGATGATTGGCATGAGCAGATTGGAATCAAGGGGGAGTGTTGAAAATGAAGGATCAAAGTCAACCAAAGTCAACTGATCCCAAGTCTGCTGGAAATGAAGAAACTGGAGCCGTGAAGATCATCTTGGTTTTTTCCTTTATTGTTTTTATCATGTTTTAATTTAAGAGTTTGTGTTTTAGTTAAGTAAGATCAAATTATATTTGATCATATCTTGTTGCTTTATTTTCTCAGTTTTATTTCCTGTTTTAAGTAGAAAAAGATTGTAATAACTTTGAACTTCCATTCTTGTAATTTGATCTTTTTCTATAAATAAAGTTAAGGGATGGCAGTAACCTTGAGCTATTCTGCCCCATTGTTATACACTTGTTATTGCATTAAATTGTTTTGATTTATTGCATATTTTTCTGGAAATTTTCTGGGCAAGTTCTCGGTTCTTTAGCACTGATTTGAACAGTGCTTGTTTTTGTTCATCAGGGACAAAATCCTGAGGGTGATTTGAACAGTAACTGTTCTTCACCAAAATTTGATTTTTCCAGTTTTTCCAACAGTACCAAGGAGCTCAAGGGATAATTTGTTTTATCTTGTTTTCATGACTGACCTTCAAATGTCCATACATACATGGTTTAATTTTAAAGCTTAATCAAAGTGGATTAAAATTTTTCACTCTACTATCATGTGTCTATTTCTCTTTTTGTATTAATAAGTTAATGGAAAGGAACCGACTAATTGGTGGTTCTGTTTCAGTAATTTTGTATCTGTTATCATTTAAATTTGTTTTCTTACATGATATATAGCATTTCAAACTATAATTTGAATGAAAAAACATATAAAAATAACCATCACAGCCACAGTTTCAACCGCGGAGTTATTGAGTAGATAAACAAGACATTCAAGTTTGAACCGTGGAGTTACTGAGTAGATATGCAGATTTTGGAAAAGCCTAGTCTGTTGGCTGAAGGCTAGTCTGTGGTGTGAAAAGGAACATAAAAGGAGGACCTTACTTCTGCTGGAACCGGTTTAGGTTTGTACTGTGACTTTAATAATTTGAAACTTTGAAGATTACATTTGCTGCTGCAGCTGCGTTTGTTCTCTTTTCTGATCACCCAGATGCTACTATGTTAACTTTGCAGAACTTCGGATTTCAGCGTAGTGCAGGTATTTTCTTCCATCATGATTGCTAATCATTACAGGTGATGACGGTATTATGTTGATATGCAGATTTTGGAAGCACCCAAAGGATGTAGTTACAACCTCTGGTTTTTCTGCCCTTTTTGATAGTAAACTTAAAACGAATAACACAAGGAGAATGAAAGAAATGCTACAAAGTTTGAGTGCATCTTTCGGGGCTCAAATCTCCAATGAAGAACACAAGCCTCTCGGAACTAGAGCATATCTTCCACTGATACAAGCTTCTCATGCATCCTCCAGTATGATAAACAAAATTCTGGCGCCTGCAATTACTTTGTATGATATTATTTCAGCTCCAGTTATTGCCTTCAATATAACTATCTAATCGTTTAAGTTTTTAACTCTGATATACTGATCAGATCGACCCGTTCACGTTCTTTCAATTTTAACCGGTTTAAATCCAACTCGGGTTTTTAAAAAAACTTGTCTGAGGCTAGTTCTTGGGTCAAACCAGGTTTAATAACTTCGCAGTCATTGTGTAATCTCATCGTTTGTCTTTCTCTTTCATATTTTGCTGGGAGTGAATTGGATAACTTGAAGATGAATGTGATATACACTGCATTAGTCTCAACAGAAACCAAACGAGCAAGAAATTCGGTTTCAGAGGAGCTGACAAGAATTTGAGATTAATTACAAGATGTCCACACAGCTGCTCATGAAATTCGGTTCCATTATAAAAAGGCACCACCAAGTAGGTGCTCCTCCTACTTCATTGGAGAGTTCTGAAAACTATAGCATAGGAACAAATAGGTAGCAAACTTCCATCACTTTCAGCCCAAGCGCGTCTGCAATATTTGCTTTACTAGAACATGCTGAGAGCTTTACCATGATGAACTCTTCTACTCCTTTCCTGACAAACAAAACATCTCTTTTAGACAAGCTAAACTCTGCATCCCAATTCCCTACTGGTCTTTGAATATTGAACTCCCGATTTCTAAATTCAGTACATGTGAAAAACAAACAATTCCTATCCTCCACATAGCATGACCTTATTACAGACATTCAACACAGCTAACCATGCAACGACACAGTGCCTAGGAATCTAAGAAGATCCCCAGGTCAGTTTAACCATTCATTCTAGCATTCTTCATTCTGATAAAACAAATTATCCTAAAAACATGAAATTTAAATTTAAATAATAAGATTACATAATGACTGCGGAGAAAAAATCCATTTCTTGCAATCAAGATCCATTTCTCCTCAAAGTTGAGTGTAGAAGACACACCAGGCTTGTTCTGCCTTTGAAAAATTCTGTGATTTCTCTCTATCCAAATGAAGTAGATTGCAGTTGCTAGCATGTGTTTAGCAAGGAGGCAAAAATGGAAGGTGAGATACCCCTTGAGGTAGAAACTTTAAATCTCCGTCAGTTCCTGATTTCTACTTTCTGAAGAGAATGCATCCCCTGATGAGGCAGTGGCAGAGACTTCAATCTTGGACATTCCCAAGTTGATAGCAGTTGAAGAGAAGAGATATTTTGCAGCCCTATCTCTGGAAGAGATTCTAGATCCTCAATTGACCATATATATAGTTGCTTCAAGTTGGAGAGAGGAAGGATTGAAGAAGAAGAAACTGGTGATGACAGTTATTTAATAATAATAATAATAAATATAATAATAAAATGAAGATGAGATTTCTGGATAATAAAAGAACAGAAAATAAATCATGGAAAGAAGAAAGAGGTTAAATAAATAAATACCTTTATATTCATATAAGGAAGTGAGAATACTATATACTTTCCGATCTCAATCCTTCACCCTCCACCTACTGACCCTCCTTTTGAATGTAGTAGTCATCATTTGCAATATTTGGAACTCAATCTCCTTTCCCCGTCCTCTACTCAGCTCTTCACTGGTGTCCTCAATTCTTAATTCTTTCAAAGAGCGAAGGTAGGGTATCATCCCTTGAGATTTAGATTCAGATAGAGATTTAAACCTTGGACATCCATAGATGAGTAGCTATTGAAGAGAAGGCATCCCCTGACCAGGCAGTTGCAGAGACTTCAATCTTGGACATTCACCGATGAATAGCTTTTGAAGAGAAGAGAGATTTTGCAGCCCTGCTTCTGGAAGAGATTCCATGTCATCAATTGACCCAATATCTAGTTCCTTCAAGTTGGAAAGAGGGCGGATAAATGATGAAGAAGAAGAATAATAGACTAGTGGTTTCAGAATTTCACAGGCACCCACCTCTGAACTTTTGCAGTATCACCTTCTCTGCCGCATCTCTTGCAATGTATATGAGAAATTCATCTTCATGTGATCTGATTGATTCCCTGCAAAGGATGAAAGAGAGAGATTATATAATGCCTGCATTTCTCAAAGTAGAAAGGTCAAGAACAGATGAAAACGAATAAAAAAATATATACATATATGATCAAATGAGATTTGTTGATAATAAACAAAAATAAAGAGAAAGAGTATGAAATAATAATAATAATAATAATAATAATAATAATAAAATGAAGATGAGATTTGTGGATAATAAAATAAATAGAGAGAGTTTGAAGTGATTGTAACAGAAAATAAATCAAGGAAGGAAGAGGTTAAATAAATAAATACCTTTATTTTCATATAGAATGCTCAAATACTCTCTTCAAATACCCTCCTTTTGAATGTAGTGGCCATCGATTATAATATTTGGAATGTGTTTGATGTTAGGCCACACCTCCTCACTCTCCTTTCCCCATCCTCTACTCAGCTCTTCACTGCAGTCTATGATTATTAATTGTTGCAAGAAGGGAAGGTAGGGTATCATCCCTTCAGATTTAGATTCAGATAGCGACTTCAATCGTGGACATTCTATGATCTTTAGCTGTTGAAGAGAAGGCATCCCCTGACCATGCAGTGGCAGAGACTTCAATCTTGGACAATCCATGATATCTAGTTGTTGAAGAGAAGACAGATTTTGCAGCCCTACTTCTGGAAGAGATTCCATATCATCACTTGACCACATATCTAGTTCCTTCAAGTTGGAGAGAGGGCGGATAAATGAAGAAGAAGAAAAAGAATAGACTGGTGGTTTCATCTTCATTGTCTGCTGTAATGGCATTGAACTAGTACTCCACAACCAAAGATCTTCATCGAGTGTTGGAAACAACGGCATTGAAGTCAGATTTGGACAATCTTCAATGTGCAATTTAGAAAGACGTGGAAAAGAGAGCATTATCAACTCTTCTTCTACTGTTGACTCATCACTATCATCTTTCATCTCACCTCTACTGTTCTTCCACCATCCCTTCAGTCTAGGACAATGCCGGATCTTAAGTTCCTTTAAAGATGGGAAAAAATTCGACACTTCTTTTCCTCCACCCCCCTCACTATCTATGTACTCCAAATTATCCATATCTTCAATCAACAATTCTTCAAGAGATGGGATTCGATCTAAGGGAGGGATATGCTCAAGTCTTGTACAACGAGCTAGACCAATTCTTACGAGATTTGAGAGAACTGAAAGCCATCTTGGAAACCTCATGCCCTCATAGCCCTCCACTTCCAACTCTTGAAGACTCGAGTTTGGCTGGAGGCATTGCAACATTTTATCATACAAATCAATATCTGAATCCATATCAATATCCCTCCACCTTATGGTCAAACACTGAAGATATTGTTTATCTTTCAATTTAGCTCCTTCAAATTCTGATATACAAGAATCCTTGTCATACCCCTCCACTCTTATTTCTAGACTCCTTCTCAATTCATTTAACCTACTCAACTCATCCAATCCACCTACCATCTTGGATTTAGGACTCCTATTTTTTGCAACAACAAAACATGACAACGTCTGTAGACTAGTTAATTTCCCAATCCCACGAGGCATATACTCCAAGCTATCACATATATCACCATTAAGAACGCAACCAACATCAAGATGCCTCAGATTAATCAGTTTATTAATACCTCTTGGTAGTTCCTTAAGGTACACACAACCATTGAGCTTGAGCACTTGCAAATTTACTAGATTGGTGACAGAATTAGGAAGCGCCTTCATCTTATTATTCGAAAGATCAAGATATTTCAGATGCTTGAGCTTTTCAATGAGAGGGGGCACTTCCTCAGTTCCCAAATGCCTCAAAACAAGCACGCGTAAACGTCTACAGTCTCGATAAATAGACTCCCACGCCCCCCCATCCATTTCGCCACCTTGCAATAATACAAGTGTTCTTAGACGTTCTACACAAGGCAAAGACAAATCCAATTCCTTGTCAAATGACACGTGCCGAGTCCATTCACGAATCCTATTTCCTCCACGCTCCACTTTGATGCTCTGAGAACCAGCAACTTTGGTTGCAAGATCATGCATAAAATCATGCATTTTACAACTTCTTATATCACCAAAGCGATCCTTCTCCACTTGGTGGAAGAATGACCTCCACAATAAACTCTCAAAGCACCTAAGAGCAACAGTTTCTAAACACTCACCCAAACTCGAAGGGATAATGAACCCTTGTGCAATCCAGAGTTGAAACAATGATTTCACATCTATCTTATGACCTTTTGGGAATAAGCTACAGTATGCAAAACAATGCTTCATATAGGATAGGAGAGGATCGTAACTTAACTTAAGGGTATGTATGATGTTATCATCTTGGACCCTATACGGAAGTTGTTCTTTGACAAAGGACAGCCACTGGGCTCTGTCTTTAGAAGACATCAACCTCGCAATTGCTTTTATGACCGGTCCGGTCCGCTGCAACTTCTGAATTTTTTATTATTTTCTGAAATGGTTAAATACGGTTTTAGCCCCTAATAAGACAAAAACACTTCATTCGGTCAAGGGACAGGACGGTAATTGTCCCTATTTTTACAATTAAATAATCGGGTCTGGAAGAGCGTCCGCCGCACGCGCCAGCGGTTTTTCGCCTCACGCCCTCTTCGGGCGGCGCGTGCGGATTACTCAGGTGTCCGGAAATTGTATACCGGATGCCAGAACGATGTGCCGCCGCGTGGTCTTCCTCCCGCGGTGGCGCGTGTTACCGAAAAAAGTCCGTGGACGCGTAGGAGGCCGGTTAAAGCTGCCAGCCACGTTTCTCTCTCTCCGTAGTGTCAAAGTTGCACTTTGGTCCTTCTACTTTCAATTTCCGGGTTGGCTGTATATAACTCAATCAATTCGATACAAAAGTTCCGATTTTTTCAATTTTGTCCTCTGATTTCAATTGACAATAAATGTAAGTTGCATTTCAGCCCTTTGACTTTGACTTTTTTAATTTAAGCCCTTTATATATCATTTTCAATTCAGCTTTTATACTTTGCTTCTTTTTTTTTATCCCTACTTTTGTCCATATATATATATAAGTGTATTTAACACAATAATAATAATAATAATAATAATAATAATAATAATCATGATTTAATGATTTTTCATTCTTACTCTTTTGTTTTTTTTTTCCCTCCCGATAATTTGATAAAAAATTTTTTCCAGTAATAGCCATGGTAATTTTTTTTTTTTATCTTTTGTTAAAGTTTCTAGGATATTTTTAATCTTTCATTTACTTTTGTTTCTTTCATTATTAACATAATAATAATAATTATCATAAGAATAATAATAATAGTGATTATTATTATTATTATTATAAGAGTAGTGCTTATGTATTCTATTATTATAATAATAGTGATTATCTATTCTTTCATAATAAAAATAATAATAATAATAATAATTTTTAATTGGTTTTTCTTACTTGCTGTTTTGTTTATGCTTTTTAATTGGTATAATTTAATAATTTTTTTTTATTCTAGCGGCAATAATAATTTTAGATATTAAGACTCTGATGTTGCTATTGTTATAATATTTTAAATGAATATTGCTTCCTTTTCCCTGTTGTTTTTTTATTTGTTCTTTCTATTAATTGATTTTTATAATTTTCTTATTTGCACAATAATGATTTCAGTAATGTTTTTTTTTTATTCAAATATTTTGCTCTTTTTTCTAATGTTAGTGCGCGCTCTTTTGTTATCGTTTATAACACAATTCCTATATTCTAGAAGATGTAATCTATACTTACGTGATAAACTCAACTCAAAATTTTAAACATTTTATCTTTTAATCTATAATTTTTATTTGCTTATATCATATAAATTGATCGTTATAGATTTAATTGTATTAAATTATATACAAAAAAATACCCACGGCAACGCGCGGGCAATTATCTAGTATATATATATATATAGTAGCCAATGCCCCATGCTTATCGGGAGCAGCACTATATTTTTTTCAATGTAAAAAAATTAATTATATAATTTTTTATTATAATATAAATTTAGTTAAAATAATAAATTTGTATATAATTCTTGTTAAGTATAAGTTTTTTATACAATATATAAATTTTAAATTCATATAAATTTATCTATTTAGTACATTTCAACAAAATAACAATTAAAATTATTATCAATATTATTGTCCAAACAATTAAAATAATTAAATTGCCTTGACAAATAAAATAAAAAAGCAAAATATTTTTACAAAAAAAAATAATCACTAAAATTATCATTATTATGGCGTAAACAATAAAATCATCTGATCCGAAGAATATATAAAAATAATGAAAAAAATAAAGGAAAAAAGAGAAATATTAATTTGAAAATAATCACCAACATAAATTCAAATTTCAGGACTGAACAAAATAAAATAAATCCTTAATAAAAAATAAAATGAAAAAAATGAAAAACAAAAACTAAAAGCATAGATGCATAAATACATATAAAAAATAAACATTGTCCAAGAATGACAAAAAAAACCAAGTAAATTAATAGAAAATAAAAAATTCAAACAATAAAGACCGAAATGAAAAATAAAATATATAATTAATTCTAATCGAAGAACAAAATTGAAACAAATAAAAACATTGAGACCGAAACAGATAAATATATTTAAAAAAAAAAATTGCAGTGTAATATGTTAAAAAAAATAAGGATTGAAATGAAAAGTAGCATACATTACTAATTTGAATTGGAGGACACAATCAAAACAAATTACAACAAACTATATAATTAATTGCAATTGAAGGATAAAATTGAAATAAATAAAACCTTAGGATCGAAATAAATAAAGCCATTTAAAAAAAATTGTTGTGTAATGTTTTTACAAAATTAAAGAATAAGGACCGAAATGAAATATAAAATATATGACAAATTTCAATTGGAGAACCCAATCAGAAGCAATTAAAACCTGCATACCAAAATAACTAAAATAACCAAAAGCAAACCGAAAATCAAAAGAATAAGGACTAAATTGAAACCCCACATATATAATTAGTTTCAATTGAAGAGCACAATTGCAACAAATCAAAAACTATATTGAAAAAAAACAGTAATAAAAGAGAAATCCAAAGTTCAGGGACCAAACTAAAACCTTCGCAAATCTGAGGGACCAAAGCGTAGTTCCGGGCGGCAAGAGAGAGAAAAGGGAGAAAAACCTTAAATCCATCTACCGAAGCTTCACTGTCCACCGTAAGCAGACACGCGCCGCACCGTGAGAAAGAGGACATGTTGGCGCACCATATGACACAATGGAAGGCTTTTTTTTCACAACCGTAAAGATGAGCACGCCCCTCCCGAAAGGCGCGTGCGGCGGAGACACAGCAGACGCGTCTGTACGACGCGCCTACAGTGTCTCCGAGAAATAATATTAAAATAATGCACAATTACATATACATCCCTAGACCCATCAATAATTATAAAAAAACCACCGTGGAAAATTCATAAATACCCCTAGATTCGGTGACTATTTTTTATCGTTTTTCTAGGGTTAATTTCGTAGTTTTACTATGCACAAATTTGAAAATACCATCCATGTCCCATGGATATTGCTAAAGTGCCCCTGGTCTGGTTTGTCTTATTTTGTCGTTTAGGGGGGCAATTTTTATAGTTTTACTATGCAACAAATTTAGAAATACCATCCATGTCCGTTGATTTTTTTTTTTGTCTTACATGTTTAATATTTAGCTAAATTGGGAAATGCACAATTTTTGTAGTTTTACTGTGCAATGAATAGTAATATGAGTCTATGTGAATAGTAACAAAATACACAATAAAAGTAGGGTGACTTTTATTTTTTAGTTAGTGTGTGTGTATATATATATATATATATATATATATATATATATATATTATTGTTTATGATATATATTTTAAATACAAAAATAAAAAAATAAAAAATATATATTATAAAAAAAATAAATTTGTTGTCAACTTTGATTTTATAAATAATAAACATTATATTTAATTTTTTTGCTTTTTAAGTTTTTTTTATATATATAATTAATTAATTATATATAAATAATTACTATATAGCTAAAACAGCTCGGGGCTGTTACTGTGCAATGTGAGTGATTTAACTGTGGACTGGACATTTGCAATTTGTGCTTCGCACGCGTATGTTTATCTCTTTTTTTTTTCTGCCCCTCTAATAGGTTGTTGGATCGGTCTGGTTCGGGTCTCTGGGTCACCGGTTTCTCTGAGAAGATATCATTGTAGTGAAAACACTGTTCTCCTCCAGTCGACGTTTCCCTCTCTAAAAAACAGTAACATGCAGCAGCTCCTTCTCTCCTCCAACGGCAACCGGCAGCTCACCTAAGACCACCATCCTCTCCACCGTCATCTCCTCCTCACGTGAGCAACTTCTTTTTTTTCTCCCTCTCCTCCAGCTCTCTCTCTCTCCTCCAGTCGATGTTTCTCTCTCTAAATAACAGTAACATGCAGCAGCTCCTCCTCTCCTCCAACGGCAACCGGAAACTCACCTAACACCACCGTCATCTCCTCCTTCACACAAGCCACCCAGACGTGACCTCCGGCGAGGCAGCAACAACCACAACAGTTGCACCGGCGTTAAAGAAACCAGCTCCCGACGCCTCCTTCGACCATCATAGGCCTCCGTTTCCGACGCCACCACCGCAGGGAGAACCACCTCGACCTCCTCTACCCGGAGGCAGTATCAAGTAAGCCTCTCTTCCCGGCTCGGGTCGACCATCACGCATCGTGTGCATCGTCTTTTAGCGTTGGGGGAGTGAATTAATTCACTCCCCCATTGGGCCGTTTGGGCCGGGTTCAGTTCCCGGCCCATCTGAACAGGGATGGGCAATGGGCCCATCAGGGCTGGACAATGCAACCCATAATTTATTATTATTATTATTATTATTTAAAAAAAAGGAAAAAATATATAAAAAACAAAATTTTCAAAAAATATAAACATATGTTGTTTTCGTGTATACGGCCGAATACCAAGATTTTTCCATGTATATTTTTCGTAAAAAAATATGTTGCATCTTTCTTATATTTTAAAATGAAAATTGGATATCGTAACCAATTTACGATTATCCGTTGAAATTTGCCCAAAATATCAAAAACAATTAATCAATACTTTGTTTCCTTCAATGAACAGTGGATGAACGCCTTTGCCCCTTGAATTTCATTTCAGCCCTTATAAATGTGATTTTCATTTCAGCCCTTATACTTTTATTTTTTTTATATTTCAAGAATAATCCCTACTTTTGTCCATGTATATATAATTGTACTTAACACAATAATAATAATAATAATAATAATAATAATAATAATAATAATAATTTAATTATTTTTCTTGCTTACTCTTTTGTTAATGTTTTTTTTCTCCAGATAATTTAATAATTTAAATTGTTTTGATAGTGATAGAAAAGATAATTTTGAATTTTATTTTATTTTTTTGTTTTATCTTTTTTTAAAGTTTATGGAATATTTTTAGTCTTTCATTAATTATATGTTCTAATATTTATTGAATATTATCGCCTAGGAATACATATAAGGAGAAGAAAACATGACCTAGGATTTTTTCAATAAAAAAAAATTAATATCAATATTCTTACGTACATTTAATATAATGATATAATTAATAAATTGAATAACAAAAAAAAATGTCTTCGAATTTTAATTTTGTCTTCTTTTCTTAAAATTTATTTCTTAAAAAAAATCACAATATTTTGGTTTTTAATATTTGATATTACAATATTTTTATTTACAATGTGTCAGATCTAATATTACTGGGGAAAAAAAACAACTCATAAAGAAAATATGACAATTTTACCTAGGTTATCCACAATTAAAAAATATGCGGGTCACTTTCCGTTTCTATTAAACTATTCTTTTTAGACGACAAAAAAATAATTACTGCACGCAAAAAAATTATGTTTATTTCTAAAAACAAATTGCAATATTTATTACTGGGCAAAAAATACAACTAAATTTTTTTTTGACACATTTACCTACATTTCAAAAATATGCGAGTCACTTCCCGTTTCAATTACACTATTCTTTTTAGACATCAAATAAGTCATTGTAGCACAAATTTTTTGTTTTCCTAAAAACATATTACAATATTTTTATTTACAATGTGTCAGATATAATATTACTGGGGAAAAAAGTAACTCATAAAAAAATATGAAAAATTTACCTAGGTTATCTACAATTAAAAATATGTTGGTCACTTCCCGTTTCGATTAAACTGTTTTTTTTAGACGACAAAGAAATACTTATTGCACGGAAAAAAATTATGTTTATTGTTAAAAACAAATTACAATATTTTTATTTATAATGCGTCAGATCTAATATTACCGAGGAACAAAAACAACTCATAAAAAAAAAAAACAAATTTACCTAGGTTATCCACAATTAAAAAATATACAAACCACTTCCCATGTCGATTATTCTATAAAATATGTGAGGCTAATTATATGTTTTAATATTTATTGAATATTATCGCTTAAAAATATATAGAGAGAGAAAAAAAATGACCTAGGATTTTTTCCTTACAAAAAATTAATATCAATATTCTTAAATGCATTTAATATAATAATATAATTAATAAATCTTATAAAAAAAAAATTGCCTTTGAATTTAAATTTTACATTCATTTGTTTAAGTTTATTTCTTAAAAACAAATTCACAGTATTTTCATTTTTAATATTTTAAATTTAATATTACTGGGGGAAAATTTATACTAATTTTTTTTTACAAATTTACTTAGGTTATCTGCAATTAAAAATTATGCGAGGCACTTCCCGTTTCGATTATTGTTCCTTTTAGACGACAAATAAGTCATTATAGCACGTAAAAAATTTAAGTTCATTTCTTAAAAAAATTTCAATATTTTTATTTTTAATGTGTCAGATCTAATATTACTTGGGAAAAAATGCAACTCATTTTTTTTTTTATCAAATTTACCTAGATCATGTACAATTAAAAAATATACAAACTACTTTCCATTTCGATTAAACTATTCATTTTAGGCGGGGGGAAATTATATGTTACATATTTTATCTATTATAGTGTTACTGATTAAATATTTAAACAACTAATTACAGTATTTTAAAAAAAATCAATTAGTTTTCTACATAAAAAAAACCCTAACATAATGCTACGACAAAGCATACTAATTATACTGAAGCAAAAACTCATTTCTAACATATTTTATCTATTGCAATTTCAGTGATTAAACATTAAAATAACTAATTATAGGACGAAAAAAATATAAGTTTATTTCTGGAAAAAATAATTACAATATTTTTATTTATAATGTGTCAGATCTAATATTACTGAAGAAAAAATACAACTCATAAAAAAATTTACCTGCGTTATCTACAATCACAAAATATACGAACCATTTTCCATTTCGATTATACAGATTTTATCAATTATAATTTTACTAATTAAATATTATAATAATAAAATACAATACATATAAAAACAATCAATTTTTTACATAGATAAAAAAGCCCCGGCGCATCGCGCGGGCATATCGCTCGTACAATCTAAAACAGCGTGCCAAAATATTCCGAAACCATAACAATAAATATGGACCAAAACAGTATTTACAACCTTTAGTGGAAGCGGTGTAGAGACAAAGTCAAGCCAACCATCTATGACTTGATCAACACTGATTGCCCGGAATGCGACAAAAGAGACAAAGTCAAGCTAACCAAACCATCTATGACTTAGCACCCGTTTGGCAACGTGGTGCGTTCCACGTTTGCCAAACGGGATGAAGTTTTGGTGTTTGGTAACAACCAAACACCATTTAAAATGAGTGGGACCCACACAAAATTTTGATCAAAACGCCGATTGAAGAAAAGCTGAAAATTGATGCTTTTCATTTCGCGTTTCATGCATTTGGCAACGGCGATTCCATGTTTTGAATACAAAAATTACCGTTGAAAATATAAGCCCCGAAACATCCTCGGTTTATCATCACAGTGTTTACAAACATGTTAGAGCACACATCGAAGCTCCTAACATGACAAACGCATCAATGACAGAAAAAATCAAGCCGTTGACAGCAAGAAGAGATTACTTTGGTTGGGTGGTGCTCCGATCTTGTTGCCCTGAAGGGGTTACCGGAGCAGTCACGATCTGTTGCAGACGGTGTGGACGATGGTGATGGAAGGCCGGCGCAGCTGTGAGGGAGAAGAGGGGAGCAGCTCGATCGGGTCTGCAATTTTGGGAGCAGATGGGTCTTCACAAGAAAGTGAGAAGTTAACAGATGTGGAGCAAAGGGGAGAAGAGGGGAGCTGGGAGATGGGTTTGCAAGGGAGAAGAGGGGAGCTGGGAGATGGGTATGCAATTTGGGAAGAGAGGTTTCGGGCGAAGAAGAAGAAGAGAAGAGAGCTGGGAGATGGGCGTCTGATAAAAGTGGAAAGAGATGGAAAAAATAAAAGTAATAATAATAATAATAATAATAATAATAATAATAATAATAATAAATAATAATAATAATAATAATAATAATAATAATAATAATTCATCTGTGCGTAAAATGGGATTGAATAGTTTGATAAATATCTTCAATTATCAAATTTATCCCATCAAAAAGTTGAATTTTTTTTAAAATATTTTTTATTTTAAATTAATTTTTTGATATTTTTAAATTATTTTGATACACTAATATCGTAAATAATTTTTAAAATTTACTTGAATTATTAATTATATTATATTATAATTATTAAATTTACAATATTTAAAAAAATTATATATATACCCTTTTAAGTAATTTCACAAGTTAAAAGCAGTTTGTAAAGTTTGGAAACCAAACACCAAAACTGCTTTTTCTTCAACCTTCAACTCAACCACAGTTTTAACCAAACACTTAACTGCTTTTTTTGAACCACAGTAAAAAGCGCTTTTTTTAAAACTCTATTTTTTCAACCTCAACCACAACCGCAATACCAAACAGACCCTTATTAGCACTGATTGCTCGGAACGCGACAAAAGAGGCAGCTGAGTTTCCCACTTCAAAGATTCCATTGGTTTATAGTTCCACATCTGGGTTTTCTTGCAAGTTTCGGCAACAATTTAGTATTGCAAAATCAAGATTCGGACTTTTTCTAGAGTTGGATTAGACTTTTCTCCCATATTGGGATTTCTCTATACCTGAATTGATTTTCTTTTTTATTTTTTGTGCAAGATTTCTGCTCATCAATCCCATCGCTGCAAATTCTAAATGAACTTTTTGTTTTTTAATTTTATCAGTGAAATTCTATATTTTTGGAAAAGGTTTAATTATTGAACTCTTTAGCAATCTTCCTTTCTTCAAGCAAATAAATGCAAAACACAGCCCTGGTGAATCAATGATGAAAACCCTCCCTTTATCATAGGATGCTTTTTTTATTTGGTAGTTAATTAAAACAAATTCCAAACTCTGCAGGCACTCAAGCTATCAAGGACCAACGTGGTCTCTCTTGATCTCCAAGTCGCCATTAATTGATCGGCCCTCAACCAAACCAAAAGTTCCTTGCTTTGATTGTAAGAAAATCAATCGATATCACACTCAAGGAATCGTTGTTGTTTTGGAGCTCTAGCAGAGTATTTCTTTATACGAAAATTCTTCGATACAATGATCTGATATCTACAACTCCTGGCGTTAGACAAACGAAAGGGATCCACATAGGAAATTCTTGATGCCAGTCCATAAAGGTTGGGGTGATTGAGAGAGAGATTACTTAATCTTCTCGATCGTAAGTTAATTTCAGCTAATGGGAAAATAAAACAAGCAAGAGCCATTTTCAAAGTTCAGCAAATTAAGTTGACTGTAATTGAATGGTCTAGCTAGCTAGGACTGCTAAAGAAAGCACAGTGAAAAAAGTTTAATGAATTACCCAGAAAAACACTAGACTGTATCTGAGCATAGGCAGTTGTGATCAGATGAAAAACAAAGTGATGAATGAAGTCAATGCAGCGCTGGCCACGGGGCAAAGGAGAAGAATGGGCTAGCTGAGTTGACGTCATCTCGCTGGCATGAGCATGTTTTCTAGATGTAGAGAATTTATTGTGAGAAGAAGAATTTTGGCATGGTTGCCCGAAGTAGAATGTCTAACATATGAATTTATGGAAAAAGAGAACCTGCAGGGAAAAAGACTTCGAGTTTTGGAGTTTCAAGTAACACTCTTTGGGGTTCTAAACAACACATCAATCGTCTTTGCAACACTAATAACTTTCTCGGAGATAGTGATTATAGCATGGCTATCACTTCAAAATGTTGCCCAACCAAAGCAGTGAATTCTTATATATGAGGCAACACCCAATTTCAAATCTTTGCACTTTGATGTTTTCCAAAATACAAACAGATAAAAACCTATGCAGGCTGTTTTGTGAAGATTGTCTAGGGTGTGTATTAAATTATGGTTCCAAGTAAGAAAAAGAGAATATTTATATATTTCGTCCATGTACAAAAGTCTCTAGTTGTCATGTTTCAACTTTAAAACTTATTTGTAAATGTCTCTGTTTTCTAATGGCTAAAAGAGAAGAGGGAAAATATGAGTTTTTGGTTATTTTAGGATCATGTGTTAGACCAAATCCTTGACGAATCAACTGTATCTGAAACATCAGTTGTATACTCTTTGGACAAAAAAAAAGTACGCTTATTAAATATCATCATAATGAATTCCATAGAGTAGTTTTAGATTTGCATAATGTGGATGGTAAGGTTAAAGACAAGGAATAGGGTTTGACTTCATTTTGTTTATTAACTATTTCTTATGATCACTTTATTGATACCTCGCATGTTTTTCGATGTCTCGCATGTTTTTCGATGAAAGCAAACTCAGGACTTGGTGTCGTGGCACTATCGGAAAATAGTTGTCTTGGAATGCCATACCAAGAGTACAAAAGCAGTATATAACCTCAGGTAACAAATTATATTAACAACATCTACACTGTTGATGAAAGATTTGAATTTTCATCAAATTCAAGAATAAAATAAAATTACACCACATTTTCATTTCGACCATTTAACTTAACCAGAATTTCATTGGAACCATTGCTGAATTTTCATGGCATCAGTTCTGTAGTGAAATTCATCTCTTAAAGTGTATATCAGACCTTCCTAAATGGTTCTCTGCAAAAGATGAAAGAGAAGATAAACAATGGAATCATCACAATGCCTGCAGAGGGGGTGGCGGTGTGGGTGTGGGAGATCACTTGATATTCTCCACCGGAAGTTTCGTCAGTTTGCAAAGTTCATCCAATATGCCCTCCCTATTTCCTGCAATTAGGATCCGATTCTCAAAATTCAATAAAAATGAAAACTTGACAGAAGCATGTGAAAACAGAATATCACAAGGTCAATAAATTTAAACATTTGTTTATCTGTAGCACGTACTTAACCATTTATATCATGAACATAGATGCACTTTGGAATTCTGAGAATTAGAATTCCTGACCTGTAAAATGAAAACCTATCACTTGCCACTGCACTAGAAAACACCATAAATCCAAAGTATCAAAAGATGCTGTGTATCTGTTTATTATAAAAGAAACCTGCTTGAAAACAGCCATATCTCAAAAACTTGCCAATTTAAATAAGAAATCTGTGCAAAAAAAAAAAACTTCATATACATTCGAAGCTTAATTCGACCGTACCTTAGAGAGAAAACTAAAGGCTTCATGTCTTGAAGGAAGGAAGAGGTTAAATAAATACCTTTATATTCATAGAAGGAAGTAAGAATGCACAAACACTTTCCCACCTCAATCCTTCACCCTCCACGTACCGACCCTCCTTTTGAATGTAGGAGCGATTGAATAGAATATTTAGAATGTGTTTGATGTTAGGCCACACCTCCTCACTCTCCTTTCCCCGTCCTCTACTCAGCTCTTCACTCAAGCCTGTGATTCTTAATTCTTGTGAGGAGGGAAGGTAGGGTATCATCCCTTGAGATTTAGATTCAGATAGTGACTTCAATTCTCTGCATCCACTGATAAATAATATCCGAAGAGAAGGCATCCCCTGACCATGCAGTGGCAGAGACTTCAATCTTGGACATTCACCGATGGATAGCTCTTGAAGAAAAGGCATCACCTGATCATGCAGTGGCAGAGACTTCAATTCGTTGAAGAGAAGAGAGATTTTGCAGCCCTACTTCTAGAGGAGATTCCATATCATCAATTGAACCAATATATAGTTTCTTCAAGGTGGAGAGAGGGTGGATAAATGAAGAAGAAGAAGAAGAGACTGGTGGTTTCATCTTCATTGTCTGCTGTAATGGCATTGAACTAGTGTTGTCCAAATAAAGACCTCCATCGAGTGTTGGAAACAACGGCATTGAAGTTAGATTTGGACAATCTTCAATGATCAAGGAAGAAAGACTTGGAAAACAGAGCATTATCAACTCTTCTTCTACTGTTGACTCATCAGGTTTGCTTAGTGCACTGTTAAAACTGCTGGATTCAGTGTGGTCGAAGTTAATGGAAAGTTTCACCAGTTCTTGGCAGGATAAAAATCAGCTAAAATAATATTTCAAAAACTTCTTAAACAAAACATCAAGCATTTTTCATTTTTATAGGTAAGCATATCAAAAGTTTTTCACATGTCAATGTGTTTATCAGCATTTAAGCCATATTCTATGTTTTCTTCAAGGTTTGCCACCAAAAAAGAGGGTACTATTGAGTTTGCAAGGGAATGTGGATGCCTTTTATTTAAATCCAACAATCCACCAAGGGCCGAGTGCTAGAAATTTTCATGTGTGGTGTCTGTGTATTCGTGGGTATCGGGTCCATGTAGAGCCCTGACACGTGCATGCATCACAAGGTGCCATGTCTTAACCTGCTTAAGAGTTAAAGAGGGGGCACTATTAGTTGACTGATTTGAAGAGAAAAAAATGCCACCCTTTTGTGCTGTAACAAGGGCCCCAGCTTTCTCGAAGCCTTGCAGCCAGAGAGTTGTTGAAAGCTGAAGAAGGTTGAACGAAATAGCTCAGGTAAGACAGCCCCGTGGCGTGTTTTGAATTGACATACAATACAACAATCTTACCGAGAACTGTCGATATGTCAATTCCGATTTCGATCCACGAACTTCTCATGTATTTTTAATGGTGTTATGGTTAAAAAGAGAAGAAATTCTCCTTTCGAAACTCGACAAATTGAGGTCACTGCAGTAGTGAAGTAGACTGATCATACAGAAACCAAAGTTTTATACAACCGCGGAATATGGAAGTCAGTGTTAGAGTGTATATTCTGGAATACTAAAATAATATTCTAGAATGTAGTATAGGATACTTAACACATGTATATAAAGTTGTTACTAGCACACGGTGTGTGTGCAGAAACATTACAACAGATTATATTCTAAATTTCCATTCTCTCTCCGAACTCTCTTTCTCTCTTCTTCTCTGCACAATTTCTTCACTCTTTTACTAATCTCAACAGTCAGCTCTACCAAGGAAGGACAGAAGTAGCTTTTAGAATTAAATCTCAAGAGTTATGACAGCCACCAACTTGCAAGGAGGACCAGTATCGTGGTTGGCCACTCTGCTATTTTCTCCAGTTGGTAGTCCACTCTGTTCTATTCAGGATGTAAAATTTCACCAACCATGCTCGTGCTACATGTATAGATTGTAAGGTAGAAAATTTAGTGGAGAGGAATGACAGAATTTAGGTTATACATTGGCTAACCAGAGTGGCAGATCAATTATTTTGCCCACAAATAGCTAAAATCTGGTTTCTGCACATAAAAAACCGACTCCATGTCTAATTGTGCATCCATTAATTAATAAGCTAAATAAAAATGGAGTCTCAACACAGTTCCATTAGGTTCCGTGGCTACCCTCTTATTGATTGTTCATGTGGTGAGATCAAGAAAGTAATATTTCTCTGTTTCCTAGTCCATGTAGACAAACAAACTCTTCTTGGGGCTTGTTTTAAAGGTTAAATTAAACGCTAGCACCTTTCCCATAATTTACTTCTGCTGGGACCGGTTTATGTTTGCACTGTGAAAAGAAAGCTTAAATCTTAAGAGACTTTTTGTCATTTTTAATTTTATTTTTTATTTAAATTAAATTTTTTTAGTGTTTTAGATCATTTTGATAGGATGAAATCAAAAATATTTTTTAAGAAATAAAAGAACACTATTATGATACTTTTCTAAACAAAATATGCTTTAAAAAATAACATTAACCATACTCTCAAACAGACAATTAAATTTCTATGAATTTTATTTGTGTTTTAAAAAATATTTTTTATTTCTTTTATTTCTTTTCTTCTTAAATACATTATGTTTTGGCAAACTTTAACAATATAATCAATTATTTAGGTAATCTTAATTTTATTTCAAAAAAAACATTTCCATTTTGATTCTTATATTGCATCAAATCAATTGTCATTAAGTCTTTTCATCTATATTTATTTATGAATCCCATTAAAATTGTGCTTTTTTTCAGTAAACGAAAATGTGTTGTTGCCAACTTTATTTTCTTGTTGCTATTTCTCTTGGCATTCACTCATTGTACCTGAATCAGCTTGCTACCACCATTATTATTATTATTATTATTATTATTATTATTATTATTATTATTATTAAATAATTTGAAACTTTGAAGATTACATTTGCTGCTGCAGCTGCGTGTGTTCTCTTTTCATAATTTTATTTAATAAGAGTTTACACAGAAGATGTTATCCCTAAATTCATAATTTATTTCTCTATAAATAAATTATATGATGGCCTTCTCCTCGAGAGTTAAATAGGCTAGAAAACTCTATCCCAACTAGGACTATAAAATCATAACAAAAAATATCTAAATTAAAATATTGAATCCAAAAACAATATAGGAAAAGTAAGAAAATCTAAATTAACTGGAGCTCAGTGCTTCAAACATGATTTTGCAAAATCTTACGGTTCGTTCAAGGACGTAGTGACAGGCCAAGAAAAAATTGCCAACAGAATCAACTGTAAACGAAACATGATTGGATATTATCAGATCAAACTCACTCTAAAGCGATGGAAAGTACATGGGGTGATTGAAAAACCTTAAAAAATAATTAAAATTCGCAAGCTTGCTGGACGACTGTTGCAGACAGTCTAGGGTCATTTCCTTGCAGTGTCCATCAGCACCATAAATTGCTCAGAGATCTGGGAAAGAAAATTAGAATGTTAAACGCATACATTATGCTTTATGTGTCTTGAATAAATTTGAAGATGTTCTATCCGGAGCACATACTTAACCAACTCATCTAAGATCAATATACCTAAACTTTGGGATAGAAGAAATTAAATTAAGGAAGAGGTTAAATACCTTCATATACAGTGAAAAAGCTCTAATCGTTAAATATTTCCTTCTCCTTTACAAAGCGCGCACTTCGTCTTCTTCTTCCCAACTATCCGCTGCAGCCATTGATTTCTAGTTTTTGCAAAAATGGAAGGTGGGATACCCCCTTGAGATAGAAACTTTAAATCTCCGCAGTTCCTCATTTCTAATTTCTGAAGAGAATGCATCCCCTGATGAGGCAGTGGCAGAGACTTCAATCTTGGACATTCCCAAAGTGATAGTAGTTGAAGAGAAGAGAGATTTTGCATCCCTATCTCTGGAAGAGATTCTAGATTCTAGTTCCTTCAACTTGGAGAGAGGAAGGATACAAGAAGAAGAGACTGGTGATGACGGTGTTCTTCAACCTCTCATCTTCATTGTCTGCTGTAGTGGAGCTGAGCTGGTATCATACAAATGTAGCACTGAGCTGGTATAATAATAAAAATAATAATAATAATTAGAAAAAACGGCAATAAATTCAGATTAGGACAATTAGAAATGGTCAAGGAAGAAAGACGTGGAAAACAGAGCATCATCAACTCTTCTTCTACTGTCGACTCATATCCCTTCACTCTTATTTCTAAGCTCCCGCTCAATTCATTTAACCTACTCAACTCATCCAATCCACCAACCATCTTGGATCCACACCTTATTAGCGCAGCAAGATGTAGTAGATCGCAGGCAGTAAGGCTTGTTAAATGTAATGATTTCAGAATTTCATAGGCACCCACCTCTGAACTTTTGCAGTATCACCTTCTCTGCGGCATCTCTTGCATTGTATATGAGAAACTCATCTTCAAGTGATCTGATTGATTCCCTGCAAAGGAGGAAAGAGAGAGATTACATAATGCCTGCATTTCTCAAAGTAGATAGGTCAAGAACAGATGAAAACAGACCAAATGGATTCAAAAGAGATCTTAAAATAAAACGCACATGCTTGCTTGAAGGCTGTTGTAGACAAACGGTCATAAGAGCCATTTCCTTGCGAAATGGGTTTTTCCTCTAAGAAAACAATCATAAGACAAGAAATAAAAATAAAAAAAAGGATAGATGAGGAGATTGGAGAAGGCTTTCCTTTTTATAGGTTGGGTAATTCCCGATTAATTGAAAAATGTTACATATATATATATATATATGATCAAATGAGATTTGTTGATAATAAAATAAATAAAGAGAAAGAGTATGAAATAATAATTATTATAATAATATTAAAAATAAAATGAAGATAAGATTTATGGATAATAAAATAAATAGAAAGAGTATGAAGTGATAATAAAAGAATATAAATCAAGGAAGGAAGGAAGAGGTTAAATAAATACCTTTATATTCATATAAGGAAGTAAGAATGCTCAAGTACCCTCCACGCACCAACCCTCCTTTTGAATGTAGTACTAATCAATTACAATATTTGGAATGTGTTTGATGTTAGGCCACACCTCACTACTCTCGTTTCCCCATCCTCTACTCAGCTCTTCACTGCAACCATCAATTCTTAATTGTTGCAAGGAGGGAAGGTAGGGTATCATCCCTTCAGATTTAGATTCAGATAGCGACTTCAATCTTGGACATCCATGAATCTTTAGCTGCTGAAGAGAAGACATCCCCTGACCATGCAGTGGCAAAGACTTCAATCTTGAGCAATCCCTGATCTCTAGTTGTTGAAGAGAAGTGAGATTTTGCAGCCCTACTTCTGGAAGAGATTCCATATCATCAATTGACCGAATATATAGTAGCGTCAAGTTGGAGAGAGGGTGCATAAATGAAGAAGAAGGAGAATACATCTTCATTGTCTGCTGTAATGGCATTGAACTACTCTTGTACAAATAAAGATATTCATCGAGTGTTGGAAACAACGGCAATGAAGTCAGATTTGGACAATGTTCAATGGTCAAGGAAGAAAGACGTGGAAAAGAGAGCATTATCAACTCTTCTTCTACTGTTGACTCATCGCTATCATCTTTCATCTCCCCTCTACTCTTCTTCCACCATCCCTTCAGGTTGGGACAATACCGGATCACAAGTTTCTTTAAAGATGGGAAAAACTTTGACACTTCTTTTCCTCTACCCCCCTCACTATCTATGTACTCCAAACTTTTCATAGAACAAATCAACAATTCTTTAAGAGAAGGGATTCCATCTAAGGGAGGGATATGCTCAAGTCTTGTGTAAGCATCTAGACGAATTCTTACAAGATTTGAGAGAGATGAAAGCCAACTTGGAAGCCTCATGCCCCCATAGCCCCTCACTCTCAACTCTTGAAGACTCGAGTTTGGCTGGAGGCTCTGCAACATTTTATCATACAAATCAATATCTGAATCCATATCAATATACCTCCACGTTATGGTCAAACACTGAAGATATTGTTTATCTCTCAATTTAGCTCCTTCAAATTCTGATATACAAGAATCCTTCTCATACCCCTCCACTCTTATTTCTAGATTCCCTCTCAATTCATTTAACCTACTCAACTCATCCAATCCACCTACCATCTTGGATTTAGGACTCCTGTTTTTTGCAACAACAAAACATGACAACGTCTGTAGACTAGTTAATTTCCCAATCCCACGAGGCATATACTCCAAGCTATCACATAGATCACCATTAAGAGCGCAACCAACATCAAGATGCCTCAGATTAATCAACTTATTAATACCTCTTGGTAGTTCCTTAAGATACTTACAACCATTGAGTTTGAGCACTAGCAAATTTACCAGGTTGGTGACAGAATTGGGAAGCGCCTCCATCTTATTATTCGAAAGATCAAGATATTTTAGATGCTTGAGCTTTTCAATGAGAGGTGGCATTTCCTCAATTCTCCAATCACTCAAAACAAGCACACGTAAACGCCTAAAATCTCGACAAATAGACTCCCATGCCCTCCCATCCCATTCGCCATCCTGTAATAATACAAGTGTTCGTAGTCGTTCTGCGCAAGGCAAAGGAATTGGAATTTGTTGTGACAAGTCCAATTCCATGTCAAATAAAATGTGCCGAGTCAAATTATTAATCTTATTTCCTCTGAGCTCCACTTTCGTGTTCTCAAAACCAGCGACATGGGTTGCAAGATCATGCATAAAATCATGCATTTTGCAACTTTTTATGTTACCTAAATCATCCCTTTTGACTTCATGAAAGAATGACCTCCACAGTAAATTCTCAAAGCACCGAAGACCAGCAATTTCAAGACACCTACCACCTGAATTTGAAGAGCTAATGAACCCTTGTGCAATCCAAAACCAAATCAATGATTTCACATCAATGCTATGACCTTTGGGAAATAAGCTACAATTTGCAAAACAATGCTTCATATATGATGGAAGAGCATTGTAGCTTAACTTAAGGGTCTGTATAATATTATCATCTCTAATGCTATCCGGAAGTTCATTTACTATAAAGGACAACCATTGAGCTCTATCTTTCAAAAACATTAAACTCGCAATCGCCTTTATGACCAAAGGAACTCCACAACACCTCTCTACAATTTCTTTTCTAATTTTTTCATCTACATGATCCGAGTCCTGGCCTTGTGGAAATGCCTTCCTTCTAAACAGTTCCCATGACTTATCTATTGACAGACCTTCTAAAACATGTGGTGCTACTGTGCTTGTGAATTTTGCAATTACATGAGAACGTGTAGTTACCACTATCTTACTTCCTACTGCATCCCGTGGAAACAACTCCTTCAAACTATCCCATTTTGCACTATCTGAACCATCCTCACCATCCCACACATCATCTAATACAAGAAGATACTTCTTTTTTTCAAATTTCTTTTCAAGCTCATTTTTCAGACTCTCCAACTGATCATCATCTCTACCCACAAGCCCCTTAAGAATCTTTCTAGCATCTAAGCCACCTAAGACACAGAACCAGTGTTTCACAGCAAAGTGTGACTCAACTTGCTTGTCATTGAAAACATGTTGAGCTAGTGTGGTCTTCCCCAACCCACCCATTCCAATTATGGAGATGACAGAAACATTATCTTTGTAATTGGAATCAAGCAAAAAACTTTTAATTACCGCTTTGTCACCTTCTCTCCCAACTATTACTTCAGGTTGAGAAGACGTAGTTTGCTCCCTGACAGTAGTCAGAGAATATCTCTCTGACTCATGAACCTCAAAGTTGAATCTTTTACTGTCAGCTTCAATGACATTTAGTCTCTCCCTGAGTGCTTCAACTCTATGACCCATCTGTAAACCATACACAAATTGGTTTGATGTTGAGAAAAAAACACGTACCTCCCTCGATACTCCATTCCCAGACATCAACTGTTTTCGCAGAACTTGTGTTGAAAAATCCTCCAGCAAATCCTCTGCATCATATACAGCTTCCTGCAACTTCTTGAGCCAATCTTCGATTTGATGGTTCTGTTTATTCTGTGCCTTCACCTCAGCATCTTGAATCACAGCCTTGATCCTGGTAAAGGTGTCATTGAGCTTCTGTAATTGATCTTTGAGCCCCCACCACAGTGCAACCTCCTGAGCAGTTAGGGCACGTAGTTTGTTTATTATTTCCTTCATAATATGGAAGAGCACAACTTCGGCCATTTTTTTTCGTAGTCGGTGCCAAAAGTGCCGGGTAGAAGGAAACGAAAGACAATTTCACAAGAGAAGAAGAACTAGAAGAGTGAATGTAGTTGGTTTGAAATGATGTGATCGGTTTGTAAGCTAAAAGGGTGTCATATATAGCAGCAGATAGTGTGTATACGGTTGATTACCGAGAGATAAGGATAAGCGGCGAGTGGAAGTGTGGGGAATGCGACAAAAAAGGCAGCTGACAAGCTATCTAATTTCCAGTGGTTTATAAAGTTCCACATCTAGGTGCCCGTTTTATCTGGCCGATTTATCTTCTTCACCCAAAAATCTGCACAAAACCTTATCTTCTTATGCACCCATAGCCCCTTCTCTGGCCGATTTATCTTCTTCTCGCAAATCTGCAAAAATCTTATCTTCTTCACCCAAATCTGCACAAAAACCTTATCTTCTTCTGCACCCAAAGCCCCTTCTCTGGCCTTCTTATCTTTCCTGATAATAATTATTATACTAATTAGTATTATTAATTATAATAATTATAATACTTAGCACAGAAAAATAATTATGTGAAATTAATAAAAAAAATTCAGTTAGCTTAATTACATGCTATAAATTTAATTATTTGTAATAAATTTGATTGAATTATTTGTAATGAAGTGTATATTAATTAATTATGTTTGAACTTATCTTGAATAAATAATTTAAAAAACAAAACAAAAATGTATTTCTTAATTAACATTAAAAAAACGAGAGAGAAAAGTGGGATAAAAAATATTGATAATATAAATTTATTATAATTATTAAATTTACAATATTGAAAAAAAATTATATATATATATATATATATTTATATATACCCTTTAAAGTATTTCACAAGTTAAAAGTAATATGAAAAACTTGGTAACCAAATACTCAAAATTTCTTTTTTTTTAACCTCCAATTCAACCACAGTTTTAACCAAACATTTCATTGCTTATTTTGAACCATAGTAAAACACTTTTTTTGAAACTGTTTTTTTTTCAACCTCAATCGTAAAAGCAATATCAAACATACCTAGGTTTTCTTTTAACTTTCGGCAACAATTTAGTACTGTTTCCAATATTGTTGGATAAAATAGTTTTTTAAAAATTATTTTTAATATTAGTATATAAAAAAAATCTAAAATATAATATACCAAATATTAAACATCGTCGATCCCCCGCCAGTCTAGTAAGGTGGCGTCACAGTTTTAGACGAGGGCCCTTTGACTATTTAGCTAGCTAGGTTGCTGTTTTTGCTAAATTAATAGCCAATTAAATCATTTTTCTTGGGTTTTTTTCTTCGAGGAAGGAGCCACTATAGAACCAGCAAGCATTAAAATATATCGAAGATTTTAAGTTTGGACTTTCGATGGAGACGTGCTGATTATATGCGTAAATGATTAGGCAAAACAGGTTTATCATAAAGTTGGTTGGACATTATTCTATTAATAACAAGAACATGACATGCACAAAGGACATACGAGATGCTAGCACAACCACCGGTCGATTAGTAAATTTCTCCAGTTGGGTCTATCGAAGCTATAAATAATAGGGTTTTAGTTTGGTCCTTGATTGAAAGGGGTTTTTTTGCCCATAAATAATCTTTTTTTTTCCTTGCATGATTATGATTAAAGGGGTTTTTGTATTGTGTAGATTATTGTATAAATTTATTGGTAGGTACTAATGTAAAGCACAAATATGATGGCAGTAAAGTGATAATATTGTGTTGTGACTGTGAGGCAGTGGTGATGGGGTTGGTGGAGTGTATGATTGTCAAAATCACGATTTGACTCGCAAAATCATATGATTTTATAAGTTAACTCATCAAACCTTGTCAACTCGAGTAGAGAAATCAATTTTGGTCAAACTCGTTCAAAATCATAAAATCGGACTGGATCGGTCCGATTTTACGATCCTGCTAATTAAGCCTGTCTGTCGCGCCGCCACTTCAAATTTTCAAGCTAATTCAAAATAAAAGATTTTTCCCTCCTTTTCTCTCTCCTACGTGTGAAAGTACATGTCAGACCCTGCTATTTGTTATGTTTTCATTATAGTCCCTGATCTTTTGATTGTTTTGTATTGTCCTTATTTATGTTATAAATTTTGATTTGTTTCAATTTTGTCCTTCAATTGAAATTAATTGTATATTGTAGTTTCATTTCAGTCATCAATCTTTTAATTTCCTGATTGGTTTGAAATCCTTAATATTTCCGGTATCAAAATTTTGATTTGTTTCAATTTTATCCTTCAATTCAGATTAATTGTATATTTTAGTATAATTTCGGTCCTCGGTCTTTTAATTTCTGGTTTTGTGTTAAATTCTTTAATTTTTTCGGTATCAAAGTTTAGATTTATTTCAATTTTATCCTACAAATGAAATTTATTATATATGTGTTTTTTTCATTTCGGCCCTTATACTTTTACTTTTAATCTTGGATTTTATTTTAATTTCTTTATTTTTTATATATATTTCTTAAACTGTTCGTATTTTTATCTATGTTTATTTATACTTGCTCTTAGTTTTTGTACATTCACTTTATTATGGAAAATATGTTTAAAATAATGATAATGATTATTTTGAAGGATTTTTCTCTTAAAAAAATTTTATATTTTGATATGTTTTTAATATATAAGAAAAAAATATTTCTTATATAAACGAATATTCAAATTCAACAACCCTTAGGGCAAGTCCAACGGAGGAGCCATCAGAGGAGGCAAAGCCAAAATTTGGCTCTTTTTGTCAAAATTGTCACTCCAACGGGGAGAGGCAAATGAAGAGGCAAAATGCCTCTTCCAATTTCGGGAGCCATCCCCACAGGTTTTGGCCGGGGAGCCAAAACCCAAAATATTACCGTTGGGGGATTTTATGACCGTTGGTATTTTGCCAATAAAAACTGCTCTGAACAGCCAAGCAAAATCAACACAACCAAGCAAAATCAACACAGCAATTGAATTAATTGAAAAATTGCAAAAACAATTACTGTACAGCAAACTCAAACAAGGAAAATAAAAAAAAATACCACAAATCCAACGAGCTGCATCTTCACTTTGTGTCAAATCTTTTGCCCACTGCATCTCATCGATTTGTTTTCTAACTTAATCTTCTTTTTTTTTTTGTTCAAGTAGGTTTTATTTGAGAGGGAGCCGAGGGAGAGGGGGGAAAAGAGTAGAGTGAGGAAGAAGAAGAAGAAGAGGAAGAGGAAAAAGAAGAGGAAAAAGAAGAGGAGGAAAAGAGAAGAAACAAGTGTGGGGGCAGCGAAGAAGAAGAAGAAGAAACAAGTGTGGGGGGCGGCTGGAGGGAGAAGAGAAAGATGGGTAGGGGTAGGGTTTTTTTAATTTGTGGATTGAAATGAAAGGGATTTGCACGGGGGGTGGGTTTTTATAATTATTATTATTATATTATAATAATTATTATATATAATAATTATTATTAATAATTATTATAATAATAATTAGCATAAAAAATAGGGGTATTAATTTGTAATTAATTTGATTCAATTATTTATAATGGAATGTATTTTAATTCATTATGTTTGAACTTATTGGTTATTTGTTAATGTGTTTATTTTGTTTTTTAAAGTTTTTCTAACACTCAAAGACAATAAGTAACATTAATTAATTTTAAATACAACAACCATAAAAAAACATAGAAATATTTTGGTTTTTTTAATTATATTTAAATTCATTTTTTTAATTTAAATATAATTAAAAAAATAATTTTATTGTTTGGGAGTTTTTCAAAAGCAATTATTTAATTATATAACTTACTCATATTAATTGTATAATGAATTGTATAATTGCACTATATACAAAATAATTGAATTTTATTTAAAATAAATTTAAAAAAATGGCTCTTAAAAATGGCTCTTACCATTGGAGATCACATTACCTCAAGAGCCATTTATACACTATTCAAAGAGCAATTTCTATCATTTACCTCTTAAAAATGCTTTCTACTATTGGACTTGCTCTTAGCCTGTACATGATTAATACTTGTTTTGGTCATTGCTCCATGTCGTACAATCAGAGGCCTGCACATCTGGACCAGATCCGGGCGCTATCCAGAACGTAGCGTTCTTGTATTCGAATCCACAGTTTGTCGGGGGCTTGCAGCAACCAGACTAGAAACCAAAAGACAACATTAATTGGTACGTACGTTAATTACGTGTCTTTAGCCTCTCATCCTTCAATAAATTATTTCATCCACGTGTAAGGCTAACATTTGAAAACTTAGCATAATATTTTATTTTATTCACTGTGAAAAGATTCTAAATTTAAAATAAAATAGCTAGGGTTGCTAGTTACATTAAATCTGATAGGTATTTTAAATAATATAATCGACCTCAGTTATATAAGTTTATATTTTATTTCAAACATAACAATTATAATAAGTTGCCAATTGAGTTTAAATCATATGAAATTGAACTCAACTCCTTGTGTAATTTGGCTTTAATCATATAGTTAATTTATCATATTCTTTGTTAATCCATGTAAGAAATCATATTAAAAAAATATGGAATTAAATAAAAGATATAGATCATAACCAATAACATTTGATTGGTTTCAATTATAAAATTAAATGAGAGTTAACGTAGTTATACTTAGGTGATCTAGAGATTAATTAGAGATTTGATTAATCATATCGCCATGTTATTATTTTTCTAAAAACATAATATTAATTTTATTTATTCAGGGGATTAAGATTAAAATTGATCTAATAAATTTACAATTGAAAATTTAAATTCACCGAGTTTAATAACTTTGAAAAATATATGAAAAACTCATGAAAAAGATGGATCATAATTCGTTAGATTATCATTGCATCAATGAGTATCTAAATCCATCTATTAAAATGGTTAAAAAATTTGATAAATATGTTGAAAATAATTTGAGTGATGTAAGAATCAAAATGAATTTACTCAATCATGAGAGAAGAAAATATTCTTTGATAGGCCTAATAGAGAGAAAAAGTGAAAGTAAAATGAAAATTAGCTGATTTTTTATTAAGAAAATTCCACCACCATGATTGGTTGAGCCACAAGAGTCAGATTATTGCCTGCAATTTTCACATAGTAATGAGGCTAGCCTTGTGTGTGTGTGTGTGTGTGTGGTTGCATGAACAAAATAATTCTAGATATTTTTGATGACCTAAAAAAAAAATGAAATTTTATCTTTCGATGTATGTTTGAAGTAATTATTAGGCTTTTAATTTCTCAAATTATTATTTTTAAATTATTTTTCAAGAATATACCAATTAAGGTTTTTCTTTTTTTGTAAAAAAAGAGAGTAAAATACCCTTTATCAATAAATAAGAAAATATATGTTACTGTGGATATTTGACTTGTTGGTTGAAAAACTAACTCGTTTGCTTGTTTTTTAATCTTGAATAATTAAACATATTAAAAAAAATATTTCTAGGTATTTTTTATTTTAAAAATATAAAAATTCACTAAAAAATTATATCTTGTTTCACGTCCTCCTCTGTTCTTTATATATTTTCAAAAACATGTTTCTTCTATCATGGACTAATAATCAAATACATATTCTAAAAACAATTAATATATAAAATTAGCACAGCAAATATTTTAATATATCATAAAAATGTGATCTGGACATTAATATATCATAACTTGATTTATTTTTTTAAAAAAATGGCAGCTCAAATGTTAGATAAGCATGGGTTTCCATGTTGAAATGGACATGCTTGTCTCTCACGAGACAGCATAAAATGGACCGTCAAGCTGGGATTGCTTTTCCACCTTAGCAAGAGGTGGAATCAGGCACCTTCCTCCTATTTTCCTATGTCCAATTAATAAATCAATGAAACCTATTTTGCTTGGATTTGCATACACTGATTAATTTGATTAATATTCAACTTGATGAAGGCATCTAAATTTGTTTTTTTTTTTAAAAAAAAAAAAATACATCAGATAGATGTTAACGTTGTAACCCCACCACCACCAGTCCCTGGCGAAACAAATAGAATCATAATGGATGTTTTTGAGCGAGCTTTAATTTATTATTCGTTAAAATTTGATTTTTTATTTTAAATTATTTTTTTTATTGTTTTTATGTGTTAATATCAAGAGTAAATTTTAAAAAATAATATTTTGATATTTTTAAAAATAAAACATTTTGAAAAATATTAATTTCTACTATTTCAAACACCCCACTATAACCATTAAGATTATGGGCCTGTTTGGGAGGGCGGTTGCGGTTGTTTTTAAAAGTATTTTTATTTAGAAATACATCAAAATGATATTTTTTTTATTTTTAAAAAATCATTTTTGACATCAGCACATTAAAATAATTTAAAAACACCAAAAAATTTTTATTAAAAAAAAAAAGACAAACAGCAGTACAACCTCGGAATCAAACAGGCACTATAAGATTTTACAACAAGTTACAGATCTTAAGAGTACACACCGCCACATGCAACTTGATAAACTCATACTTCATATCACGGGAATTGCCAAGTAAATTTGTAGGAGAACGAACGTGCATTCCTTGCAAAATCTCCAAAACTTGTGAAACTCAACAGCATACTGTAAACAGTTAAACAATCTGAAATATTTGAGATTTTTTTAATATTAATATAATAAAACCATCCATCTTTTAGAATTTAAATACATTTTAAAACTAATTTTCAAATATAATGTAAGACCATGGTTGTCAAAAATTTGATCTTTGAATACAAGTATAAAGAGAGAAAGATAAAAAGCATACCCATCAGCAGTTGTTCTCTGTTTCCATTTTCACTCGACTCAGAAAAAAATATCTTCCTTGACAAAGTCTTCACCTTTTTCTCTCCTTCTTGGCAGTCCCTTGTCTGTCTCTTTCATTCTTGAACTCCTACTGGTGTTACTTCAATTCTTGTGTTTTGTTTTCCTGAGATTCTTTGAAATTTCTAACGGGTCTTTCTTAGTATGAAATTTATCAAAATGAAGGGTACAGGTTGATGCATTGCAGTTTTATATCATAAAAATTCACTACCCTTAAAGCATCCCAAACCCAATATTCAAATAAAATTCAATTTTGAGCACATAAACTAAGTAAAGATTCAATCTTTAACCTCATATTATACATTGTTACAATAAAACTCAACTTGGAGCAACTAAAGTTCAGAACTTTACATCACAAAATGAAAACCAACGAAAACCCATGTCTCTATTTTTCTACAATACCAACTATTACTATCAAGAAACAGAAAATTCAAACTAAACAAATACCCATCAAAACGCTCATAGGAAATTCGATAACTTTACACAACGACACACCCACAAAAAAAGACTTTCAAGGAAATCAAAGCACCGGTTTGTTTCATTGTAAGACTTAATGTTATTGTAAGAGACAAGATTTGAAATGGCAGTACTTGAAGATTGTTTGCTGTTGCTCCTTGTACGCATTTTGTCATCGTCGTCGTCGTCGTCAGAGATTTTCTCAAAGCAAAAATAAGTCGCGCGTGAAACTGTTGAGGGTTGTTATTTGCAATTGGATCGTAGCCATCCCGTAGTCTAACCGATTCATGGTCTGGATCACTGGTAAAATAAAATCATTGGAGTTGATCACTTCGGGTATCATTCCCCTGCTTGGAATGTAGCGACCTTAAAATAAAACTTGTAAAGACTTGTGTAGCAGTGTATTTCAAATTTTATTTTGAAGATTTTTTAAAAAAACATGATTTTGAAAAATCTGACGGTTTGTTCAAGGACGTAGTTACTGGTGTGCCAAGAAAAAATTGCCAACAGAATCAACTGTAAAAATTGAAGACCGATCCAATGATTCGATATCCTGTTATTGGAGTTTTAGAAAGCTAACTAGCTGTGGACCTATATAGACTGTCTAGTTCAGCTCCACATCTAGAAATGTCAAATTATCACCAAAATACTCATAACTGTTCGTGTTTGTGTCTATAAGCCTGGCTACATCATGATTGTAAACGAAACATTTGACTGGATATTATCAGATCAAACTCATTCTAAAGAGATAAAAAATACATGGGGTGATTGAAAAACCTTAAAAAATAATTAAAATTCGCAAGCTTGCTGGAAGACTGTTGCAGACAGTCGAGGGTCATTTCCTTGCAGTGTCAATCAATCCAGAGAACTGGGAAAGAAAATTAAAATGTTAAATGCATACATTATGCTTTATCTGTCTTGAATAAATTTGAAGATTTTTTATCCGGAGCACATACTTAACCAACTCATCTAAGATCAATATACCTAAACTTTGGAATAGAAGAAATTAAATTAAGGAAGAGGTTAAATACCTTCATATACAGTGGAAAAGCTCTAATCGTTAAATATTTCCTTCTCCTTTACTAAGCGCGCACTTCGTCTTCTTCTTCTCAACTATCCACTACAGCCATTGATTTCTAGTTTTTTGCAAAAATGGAAGGTGGGATACCCCTTGAGATAGAAACTTTAAATCTCCGCAGTTCCTGATTTCTAATTTCTGAAGAGAATGCATCCCCTGGTGAGGCAGTGGCAGAGACTTCAATCTTGGACATTCCCAAATTGATAGTAGTTGAAGAGAAGAGAGATTTTGCAGCCCTATCTCTGGAAGAGATTCTAGATCCTCAATTGAAGGATAGAAGAAGAAGAGACTGGTGATGACGGTGATCTCCAACCTCTCATCTTCATTGTCTGCTGTAATGGCAATGAGCTGGTATCATACAAATGTAGCACGTCATCGAGAGTTGGAAACAACGACATTAAATTCAGATTAGGACAATTAGAAATGGTCAAGGAAGAAAGACGTGGAAAACAGAGCATCATCAACTCTTCTTCTTCTGTTGACTCATATCCCCTAAATCTTATTTCTAGGCTCTCTCTCAATTCATTTAACCTACTCAATTCATCCAATCCACCAACCATCTCTCGCAGGCAGTAAACCTTGTTAAATGAAATGATTTCAGAATTTCATAGGCACCCACCTCTGAACTTTTGCAGTATCACCTTCTCTGCGGCATCTCTTGCATTGTATATGAGAAACTCATCTTCAAGTGATCTGATTGATTCCCTGCAAAGGAAGAAAGAGAGAGATTACATAATGCCTGCATTTCAAAGTAGAAATGTCAAGAGCAGATGAAAACAGACCAAATGCGTTCGAAAAAGATCTTAAAATAAAACCCACATGCTTGCTTGAAGGCTGTTGTAGACAGACGGTCAAGAGCCATTTCCTTGCAAAATGGGTTTTTCCTCTAAGAAAACAATCTTAAGAGAAGAAATAAAAAAAATTAGGATAGATGAGGAGATTGGAGAAGGCTTTCCTTTTTATATATATGATCAAATGAGATTTGTTGATAATAAAATAAATAAAGAGAAAGATTATGAAATAATAATAATAATAATAATAATAATAATAATAATAATAATAATAATAATAAAATGAAGATAAGATTTATGGATAATAAAATAAATAGAAAGAGTATGAAGTGATAATAACAAAAAATAAATCGAGGAAGGAAGGAAAGAAGAGGTTAAATAAATACCTTTATATTCATATAAGGAAGTAAGAATGCTCAAATACCCTCCACGTACCTCCTTTTGAATGTAGTAGCGATTGATTATAATATTTGGAATGTGTTTGATGTTAGGCCACACCTCCTCACTCTCTTTTTCCCATCCTCTACTCAGCTCTTCATTGCAGTCAATGATTATTAATTTTTGCAAGGAGGGAAGGTAGGGTATCGTCCCTTGAGATTTAGATTCATATAACGACTTCAATCTTGGACATTTATAGATGAGTAGATGCTGAAGAGAGCGCATCCCTTGACCATGCAGTGGCAGAGACTTTAATCTTGAGCAATACCTGATCTTTAGTTGTTGAAGAGAAGAGAGATTTTGCAGCCCTACTTCTGGGAGAGATTCCATATCATCAATGCAACTAATACGTAGTCCCTTCAACTCTGAGAGAGGGCGGTTAAATGAAGAAGAAGAAGAAGAAGAAGAAGAGACTGGTGGTTTCATCTTCATTGTCTGCTGCAATGGCATTGAACTAGATCTAATCAACCAAAGACCTTCATTGAGTGTTGGAAACAACGGCATTGAAGTCAGATTTGGACAATTACAAATGGTCAAGGAAGAAAGACGTGGAAAAGAGAGCATTATCAACTCTTCTTCTAATGTTGACTCATCACTATCATCTTTCATCTCACCTTTACTCTTCTTCCACCATCCCTTCAGGCTGGGACAATACTTGATTTCAAGTTTCTTTAAAGATGGGAAAAACTTCGACACTTCTTTTCCTCCAATCCCCTCACTATCTATGTACTCCAAATTATCCATAGAACGAATAAACAATTCTTCAAGAGAAGGGATTCCATCTAAGGGAGGGATATGCTCAAGTCTTTTACAACCAACTAGACGAATTCTTACAAGATTTGAGAGATCTGAAAGCCAGCTTGGAAACCTCATGCCTCTATACCAATTAACTCTAAACTCTTGAAGACTCGAGTTTGGCTGGAGGCTTTGCAACATTTTATCATACAAATCAATATCTGAATGCATATCAATACCCCTACAATTTATGGTCAAAGACTGAAGATATTGTTTATCTTCCAATTTAGCTCCTTCAAATTCTGATACACAAGAATCACTCTCATATCCCTTCACTCTTATTTCTAGACTTCCTCTCAATTCATTTAACTTGCTCAACTCATCCAATCCACCTACCATCTTGGATTTAGGACTCCTGTTTTTTGCAACAACAAAACATGACAACGTCTGTAGACTAGTCAATTTCCCAATCCCATGAGGCATATACTCCAAGCTTTCACATGAATCATCATCAAGATGCCTCAGATTAATCAGCTTATTAATATCTCTTGGTAGTTCCTTAAGGTTCCAACAACCATTGAGCTTGAGCACTTGCAAATTTACCAAATTGGTGACAGAACTAGGAAGCGCCTCCATCTCATTATTCGAAAGATCAAGATATTTCAGATGCTTGAGCTTTTCAATGAGAGGTGACACTTCCTCAATTCCTAAATTACTCAAAACAAGCACACGTAAACGCCTAAAGTCTTTACAAATTGACTCCCATGCCCCCTTATCCCATTTGCCACCCTGCAATATAAATGTTCTTAGACGCTGTGCACAAGGCAAAGGAACTGGAATTTGTTGTGAAAAGTCCAATTCCATGTCAAATAAAATATGCCGAGTCAAATCACTAATCTTATTTCCTCTTAGCTCCACTTTGGTGTTCTCAAAACTAGCGACATGGGTTGCAAGATCATGCATAAAATCATGCATTTTGCAACTTTCTATGTTACCTAATTCATCCCTTTGGACTTCATGAAAGAATGACCTCCACAGTAAATTCTCAAAGCACCGAAGACCAGCAATTTCAAGACACCTACCTCCTGAATTTGAAGAGCTAACGAGCCCTTGTGCAATCCAAAGCCGAATCATGAACTTCACATCAATGCTACGACCTTTGGGAAATAAGCTACAATTTGCAAAACAATGCTTCATATATTATGGAAGAGCATTGTAGCTTAACTTAAGGGTCTGTATGATGTTATCATCTCTAATGCTATCTGGAAGTTCATTTACTATAAAGGACAACCATTGAGCTCTATCTTTCAAAGACATTAACCTCGCAATCGCCTTTATGACCAAAGGAACTCCACAACACCTCTCTACAATTTCTTTTCTAATTTTTTCATCTACATGATCCGAGTCCTGGCCTTGTGGAAATGCCTTCCTTCTAAACAGTTCCCATGACTTATCTATTGACAGACCTTCTAAAACATGTGGTGCTATTGTGCTTGTGAATTTTGCAATTACATGAGAACGTGTAGTTACCACTATCTTACTTCCTACTGCATCATGTGGAAACATCTCTTTCAAACTATCCCATTTTGCACCATTTGAACCATCCTCACCATCCCACACATCATCTAATACAAGAAGATACTTCTTTTTTTCAATTTTCTTTTCAAACTCATTTTTCAGACTCTCTAACTGACCATCATCTTTACCCATAACCCCTTTGAGAATCTTTCTAGCATCTAAGCTACCTGAGACACATACCCAGTGTTTCACAGCAAAGTGTAAATTAACTTGCTCGTCATTGAAAACATGTTGAGCTAGTGTGGTCTTCCCCAACCCACCGATTCCAATTATGGAGATGACAGAAACATTCTCATCGTAATTGGCATCAAGCAAAAAACTTTTAATTACCGCTTTGTCACCTTCTCTCCCAACTATTACTTCAGGTTCAGAAGAGGTGGTTTGCTCCCTCACAGTAGTTAAAGAAGCTCTCTCCTCATCACGAACCTCAAAGTTGAATCTTTTACTGTCAGCTTCAATGTCATTTAGTCTCTCCCTGAGTGCTTCAAGTCTATGACCCATCCGTAAACCATACACAAATTGGTTTGATCTTGAGAAGAAAACACGTACCTCCCTCAATACTCCATTCCGAGACATCAGCTGTTTTCGCAGAACTTGTGTTGAAAAATCCTCCAGCAAATCCTCTGCATCATATACAGCTTCCCGCAGCTTCTTGAGCCAGTCTTCGATTTGATGGTTCTGTTTCTTATTCTGTGCCTTCACCTCAGCATCTTGAATCACAGCCTTGATCCTGGTAACGGTATCATTGAGCTTCCGTAATTGATCTTTGAGCCCCCACCATAGTGCAACCTCCTGCGCAGTTGAGGAACCTAGTTTGTTTATTATTTCCTCCGTAATATGGAAGAGCACAACTTCGGCCATTGTTTTTCGTGGTCGGTGCCAAAAGAGCGGGTAGAAGGAAACGAAAGACAATTTCACAAGAGAAGAAGAACGAGAAGAGTGAATATGTAGATGGTTTGAAATGATATGATCGGTTTGTATGCTAAAAGGGTTTCATATATAGCAGCACATAGTGTGTATACGGTTGATTACTAATTGAGCCAACCATCTATTACTTGATTGCTCTGAATGCGACAAAAGAGGCAGCTGACTTTCTCACTTCAAAGATTCCATTGGTTTTCTTGTAAGTTTCGGCAACAATTTAGTATTGCAAAATCAGGATTTGGACTTTTCTAGAGTTGGATTAGACTTTTCTCCCAAATTTGGATTTCTCTATACCTGAATTGATTTTCTTTTTTATTTTTTGTGCAAGATTTCTGCTCATCAATCCCATCGCTGCAAATTCTAAATCAACTAGTTGTTTTTTAAAATATTTTTTATTAGTCAAATTCTATATTTTGAAAAGGTTTAATTATTGAACTCTTTAGCAATCTTCCCTTCTTCAGGCAAAAGTATGGAGAAAATAAATGCAAAACACAGCCTGAGTTTGATAAACTGGGATTGCTTTTCCACCTTAGCAAGAGTTGGAATCAGGCACCTTCCTCCTATTTTCCTATTTCCAGTTAATAAATCAATGAAAGCAATTTTGCTTGGGTTTGCATACACAGGTTGATTTGATTGATATTCAACTTGATGAAGGTCTCTAGATTTTTTTAAAAAAAATACATAAGATAGATGTTAACGTTGTTGGCGAAGCACAAATATAACCATAATGGATGTTGTGAGTGAGCTTCAATCTATTATTCATTAGAATTTATTTTCTTATTTTAAATTAAGTAGTTGTTTTAATTTGTTTAATTACTTAATTAATATCTTTGGGCTTCAAGCCTTCAACTACTTAAGCTAAGGCCATGTTTTGGAGAAAGCTCCACGTGTAAGGCTAACATGAGAAAGCTTAGCATAATATTTTATTTATAAACAAATTATTCACTATGAAGAAATTCTAAATTAAAAATAAAATAGCTAGGATTGCTAATTAAATTAAATTTTATAGGTATTTTAAATAATATAATCTAACTCAATTATATAAGTTTATATTATATTCAAACAATTATAAGAGGTTGACAATTGAGTTTAAATCATATGAAATTGAACTCAACTCCATGCTTGGCTTTAAACTTGATTAGCACTGATTGCTCGGAATGCGACAAAAGATACAAAGTCAAGCCAACCATCTATAACTTGATTAGCACTCATTCCTCGGAATGCGACAAAAGAGGCAGCTGACTTTCCCACTACAAAGATTCCATTGGTTTATAGTTCCACATCTGGGTTTTCTTGTAAGTTTCGGCAACAATTTAGTATTGCAAAATCAAGATTCGGACTCTTCTAGAGTTGGATTGGACTTTTCTCCCAAATTTGGATTTCTCTATACCTGAATTGATTTTCTTTTTTTATTTTTTGTGCAAGATTTCTGCTCATCAATCCCATCGCTGCAAATTTTAAATGAACTAGTTGTTTTTCAAAATATTTATTTTATCAGTCGAATTCTATATTTTGAAAAGGTTTAATTATTGAACTCTTTACCAATCTTCCCTTCTTCAAGCAAAAGTATGGAGAAAATAAATGCAAAACACAGCCTTGGAGTTGATAAGTTTGATAAACTGTTTATTCTGTATTTAAAATTGTATTTGAGTGCATTTCAGGAAAGAAAAAATTGTTTTAAAAAATTTATTTTATACACTTTTAATTTGTTAATGCTAAAAATGTAATATATTTTTAAATAAAAATATAATATACCAAATATTAAACATCGTCGAGCCCCCCACCTCTCATCCTTCAATAAATTATTTCAAGCCTGAAACCTTCATTCATCACGAGGATTAAAAAAATATAGAGAACTTGCATCGGAAGTTACACTAATGTCTTGCAAGGGCAGCGTCTTTTCTTTTTATTTGTTTAATTACTTAATTAATATCTTTGGGTTTCAACTCCTTAAGCTAAGGCCATGTTATGGAGAAAGCTCCACGTGTAAGGCTAACATGAGAAAGCTTAGCATAATATTTTAGTTATAAACAAATTGTTCACTATGAAGAAATTATAAATTAAAAATAAAATAACTAGGATTTCTAATTAAATTAAATTTTATAGGTATTTTAAATAATATAATTAGATTCAATTATATAAGTTTATATTTTACTTCAAACATTAACTTTAACTAATAACTAAAGTAGATTGTTGTTAAGCTGATATTTGACATCCCACCACAGTTCAATCTCCTGGTCAGCTAGTGAGCCCAATTTCCTTACAATTTCCTCCGCGATATTGTAAGGAGCAATTTCCTTACATAGCTTATACGTTCAGCCATTTTTTTGTTCTCGGTGAGGTGAAAGGGTGTGTATGGGAAAGTACAAGCTGGGAAAAAACAGGAAAGAAAAGAAAAATGAAACGAATGGTGTTTGATTTTGTTTGTTTGAAATCGATTGATGTTTGGATTGAGTGCTAAAAGGCATGCGTTGCTGTGAAGATCAAGAGAGTGATCATGTATTTATAAAAAAAAGCACTCAAGATAAAAAGATTCCATAATTTCCCAAACACTCAAGATATTAGAGATTCTACATGTACTCTCGTGATATGGGAATCCTTAACTCGTCTGCACTCATCTAGTTGTTCCTTGCTTTGGTTTAGAAAACCATTCAAAGCATAATCTTTGCTGCTTCTTTACTTTATTCAAAAAGCTCGAGTTATGGTGAATCAATGATGGATACCTTCCCCTTATCATAGGATGCTTCATAAAATAAATCTTGTGCTTTTTTTATTTGGTAGTTAATTAAAACAAATTCCAAACTCTGCAGACACTCAAGCTATCAAGGACCAATGTGGCCTCTCTTGATCTCCAAGAGTTCAAGAGAGGAATCGTTGCTTGCTTTGATTATAAGAAAATCAATCGATATCACACTCAAGGAATCGTTGTTGTTTTGGAGCTCTAGCAGAGTATTTCTTTTTACGAAAGTTCTTCAATACAATGATCTGATAACTACAACTCCTGGCGTTAGACAAAAGAAAGGGATCAACATAGGAAATTCTTGATGCCAGTCCATAAAGGGTGGGGTGGTTGAGAGAGAGATTACTTAATCATCTCGATCGTAAGTTAATTTCAGCTAATGGGAATTAAGCAAGCAAGAGCCATTTTCAAAGTTCAGCAAATTAAGTTGACTGTAATTGAATGGTCTACCTAGCTAGGACAGCTAAAGAAAGCACAGTGAAAAAAGTTTAATGAATTACTCAGAAAAACACTAGACTGTAACTGAGCATAGTTAGTTGTGATCAGATGAAAAACAACGTGATGAATGAAGTCAATGCAGCGCTGGCCACGGGGCAAAGGAAAAGAATGGGCTAGCTGAGTTGACTCTTGCTGGCATGAGCATGTTTTCCTGATTTAGAGAATTTATTGTCTTAAGGAGAATTTATTGTCTTAATTGAATGGTCTAGCTAGCTAGGAAAGCAGAGGAAGCATGCCACACCTTATTCGCGCAGCAAGATGTATATCGCAGGCAGTAAGGCTTGTTAAATGCCACACCTTTTAATGCATGTGTAGCCTGATTTCAATATCTTTTGGAAATACGGGTATTAACGTCTTGATCAAACCAGGTAGGTCCTTCCCCTGCTCTGATTAAAGCCGAAATGCCATGGTCAAGGGAAATTGACACCAGAGAAGTTTGATGTTCTCAGGGGGCAACTGATTGATTCTGGACTTACAACACCAGGTATTTTGAAGGTTCCCACTATACATATCTTCAGTCACCAAGATTTTCAGTGATTTCTAACTGTTAGTCAATAATAGAACCAGAGCTGTTTGTATTTCAGGGTGTTATCTCACTAATATTTGACAAGGCAGTCCTGGAGCCCACATTCTGTCCCATGTATGTTCTGACCTTAACGAGAAGCTTCTTCCATTCCCATCTGATGAGCCTGGTGGCAAAGAAATCACTTTTAAGCGGATTCTTTTAAACAATTGCCAGGAGGCATTTGAAGGTGATGACAATCTGAGGGCAGAAATTAGCAAGTTGACTGCTCCTGGACAAGAAGTGGAACGCAGGGACAAGGAACGAATGGTTAGGCTACGAACTCTGGGGAACATGCGTCATATTGGGGAACTTTTAAAGCAGAAGATGGTGCCTGAAAAGATTGTCCATCATATTGTTCAGGTCATTCTTGGAATCAGATTTTAACCTCACTCTTCGTTTCGGCCATGATTAGATTGCCAAGTGTGTGTATCTTGTGCGATGCAGGAACTATTGGGGGATGACAACAAGACGTGCCCAGCTGAAGAGAATGTTGAGGCAATATATTTCAGCACAATGAAGGAGCTGACAACAGATCCACAACTTGCACTCCGTACTTTTCTTTGCCTTGTTGTTTTGGGGTGAGGGCAGGGGGGTTGTGATTTTTCAGCATATCTACTCATGTAGAGGATGGTAATATTTTGAATAGGGTAAATACAAAATCTTCTATTTAGGTTTGTTCTATCTCTGTTAGGATACTTCACACCATTATAGTGGTAATTGAAAATATTTAAAAATTCAGGGGATATTGCAAAAGTTAAACCATCATTTTAAGACCCTCAACTATTTATAATGTAAAACGTAGCTCAGAATATGAAAGTAATGCAGATAGTTTAATGGAGAAGGGAATGTGATAAAATCAAAGGTTTATAAAGTTGCAGTTTAGGTTGAAAATTGACAACCCCTGGATGTTTTGTAATCTCCCTTTACAATATTGCTCTCATTCTTCCATCAATATGAGATCTGCTGAAATTCTGTATACTGTTAAAACTGAAATAATTAAATGACGTGTTAAAGTTCAACATACTTTAAAAACTGAAGGCTTTTGTACTGAAATAATTAAATGACGTGTTAAAGTTTAACATACTTGAAAAGCTAAAGGCTCTTGTACTGATCTTTTCTGTTATAGGTTAAAGCAAAGACCATCTCGGAAATCCATTCAGAAGCTATAACACTATCAAATTAAGTTGACTGTAATTGACTGTAAAACAGTCACCCAGATTTTCAGTGATCTCTAATTATCAGTCAATAATAGAACCAGAGCTGTTTGTATTTCAGGGTGTTATCTCACTTATATTTGACAAGGCAGTCCTGGAGCCCACATTCTGTCCCATGTATGCTCTTTTATGTTCTGACCTTAATGAGAAGCTTCTTCCATTCCCATCTGATGAGCCTGGTGGCAAAGAAATCACTTTTAAGCGGATTCTTTTAAACAATTGCCAGGAGGCATTTGAGGGTGATGACAATCTGAGGGCAGAAATTAGCAAGTTGACTGCTCCTGGACAAGAAATGGAACGCAGGGATAAGGAACGAATGGTCAGGCTGCCAACTCTGGGGAACATGCGTCTTATTGGGGAACTTTTGAAGCAGAAGATGGTGCCTGAAAGGATTGTCCATCATATTGGTCATCATATTGACAATTGATTTTGAGAATAAAGGGCAGAATTGTGCTTAAGGTTACTGTCATCCCTTAGTCTTATTTATAGGAAAAATTAAACCATTACATGCTTAAGACTTCTAGTCTATTACAAGTTCTAGTCTAATTAGGAAATTCAAGATTCTAGTCTAATTAGGAATTTTAAGTTTACTAAAGAACTTGGTCAACACTTGACATTATTAAACACAAACTGAAATACTAATGAGAAAATTTAATTTAAGCCGAAAAACAGAGTCTTCAATTCTTTAGCTTCCTGTTGCAGTCTTGGAATCATCTTCAATCTTCAACAGTGAATGCATCCCCTCTCATCTTCATTGTCTGTTGTAGTGGTAGCATCTGGTATCATACAAATGTAGCACTGAGCTGGTATAATAATAATAATAATAATAATAATAATAATAATTTTAAAAATAAAATGAAGATGAGACT
>CM055431.1:17628919-17678925 GCA_029228465.1 Salix viminalis
CGATGAGCTATACAGCACCGTTGAAATCGAGGTTGATTCCGTAACTCGCCCTAAGTAAACCTGTCAATCGATTGTGAGAAAGAGATTAACCGATCGATCGCTTGCAAAGAGAAAACTAACCGGCCGACCGCTATCTCTGGGCTCACGACTAACTGACGCAGGATAAATGAAGAACTGAAGGTTGAAGGTTATTGTTTTAGTAATCCCTTTTGTATTTAGGATGATTATAAATCCTTTAGAGTTTAGGAATCGTGGTCCGTCAAATCGCTTATAAGAAATCTTGTAAATAACCGATTTTAGAAAATATTACCGCTGAAAGTTGTTGGTTAGGTATTTTATAGCCGTTGTAAGTTATTTTGTTCTATAAATATTCCGAGTGGGATGGCAGCAGTAGTAGAGTGAAATTCCGCCAGTGTTGATGTTCTTTGTGTTGATGTTCTTTTGAAATTAAATCTCTTATTGTTCTCTTTTCTTCGAAAATTCGAAAGTCCGTTTCTTGATTTTTTTTGTTCTCCGGTTCTTTGTTAATCTGTTCATACAGATCAAAAGTTTGATAGATTCTCAAATTTCAACATGGTATCAGAGCTTAAATAGGTCTTTGAAAAGGGATTTGAGTGAAACACGAGTGATTGAAGAAAAAGTGAGATTTTTTTCAAATTTTTCCGAGAGAATTTGCAGATTTTCTTGAAATCAAGGAATTTGTCTTGGTTTGTTCTTTAATTAGAACTCTTGCTCTCCGTATTGTGAAGTCTTGAAACAAATCACAAGAAAAAGAAAAACTCTCCAGCTGACAGTTCTTGACAGAGATGGATGCATCATTCTCTTCGAAATCGCCAATCTTCACAGGAGTCAACTATGGAGTTTGGGCAGTAAAGATGAAGATATACTTGAAAGCATTTGACCTATGGGAAGATGTGGAAGATGACAGGGAACCAGCTCCCTTGAACAACAACCCATCAATGACCCAAATCAAGTATTTCCATGAACAAAGAGCAAAGAAATTCAAAGCTCTTACTTGCATTCACAATGCAGTAAGTGAGGAAATCTTCTCAAGGATCATGGCTTGTGAAACTGCAAAGGATGCATGGGACAAACTGAAATCAGAATTTCAAGGTGATGAGAAGTCAAGGAGGATGCAAATTCTAAACTTAAAGAGGCAATTTGAAGGGCTAAGGATGAAGGATTCTGACACTGTCAAAGAATTCTCATCAAGTGTGTCCAAGATTGTAAATGAAATGACTTTGCTTGGTGAAGAGATTCAAGAATCAAGGGTGGTTGAAAAGGTGCTAGTAAGCCTACCCGAGAAATTTGAGAACAAGATATGTTCTTTGGAAGACTCAAAGGACTTCACTACCATGAGCCTTCAAGAGTTGATCAATGCCTTGCAAGCTGTGGAACAAAGGCAAGCATTTAGGCAAGAAAACACAAGTGAAGAGGCCTTTGCAGCAGGATTCAAAGGAAGAACTAGACAGCAGCAAGTGTTCTTCAGAAGTCCAGAAAACAGGTCCAGTTCTGGAAATTCATGGCAGAGGAGAAATGGGCCAAACAATCAAACACAAGGCAACAACTTCAATGCAAGGTGGAAGGAAAGAAGAGAGCCACTTCCCACCTGCAAGTATTGTCAGAAAACTAACCATCTTGAGTCATCTTGTTGGCTCAAGAATGTACAATGCCGAAAATGTAAGAAGTTTGGTCATGTTGAGAGATTTTGCAATGAAGATAATGCAAACCAAGCTCAAGTTGCTGAAGTGGAGGAAACCAAAGAGGAAATGCTATTCACAGCCACTGAAGCACACAATTGCAGCAACAAAAATGAGGTAAACATACAAACTTGGTCTATTGATAGTGGTTGTTCAAACCACATGTCTGCAGCAGTAGGTGTGTTTGAAAATCTAGACTTAAGCTACAAATCTAGAGTTAAAGTTGCTAATGGGCAGTATGTATGTGTTGAAGGCAAAGGGGAAGTTGAGATTGAAACTCTAGTCTGGAATCTGAAAAATTTAAGAGTGTGTTGTATGTACCAAAAATTGATCAAAATTTGATAAGTGTAGGTCAATTACTTGAGGATAGACACTCCTTACTGTTTATAGATGACAAATGCATGATCAAAGATAATCAAGGTACTCTCTTATTCAGTACAAAAAATGTCAAATAGATGTTTTAGTTTTGAGAAACTACTAGAACACCAAAGTAACTCAACCGGAAGAGATTATGTTGAAGAGAAAGGTTCTCCGAAAATGGTCGGTAGAGATGTTGGAAAATATCAGACCATGATGTCTAGGGGGAGTGTTAAACTTAGAGAAACACACCCTGTGGATTTAAGCTTACAAGATGTAGGCTCCTTGTATTGTGATGAGACTTGCAAGTCAAGTGAAAGGAAAAGGATCTCATCAGCTGCTCTAGTGCCTGATGAAAGCATGGATTCTCTGTTTTATGATGCAAATGAAGAAATAGAAAGCTCATGTAGAGAGGATCATGCTGTTGATATAGACCCGACATATGAAGAAGGAAAAATGGAAATGATGTATGGATGTCTAAAGGAAAAGCTTGCTGATTTGATTACCTTAGCAAAGGAAGGACTTGAAAAGCTAAGAAGAATGGTGGTAAGTGTGCAGCTCAGGAATCAAGGGGGAGTGTTGAAATCTGAGGTTGATTCCAGAACTGCCCAAGTAAACCGGTCGACCGATTGTGAGAAAGAGATTAACCGGTCGACCGCTTGCAAAGAGAAAACTAACCGGTCGACCGCTTGGCCCTGTCTGCGACAATCTGACGCAGGATAAATGAAGAACTGAAGGTTGAAGGTTATTGTTTTAGTAATCCTTTTGTATTTAGGATGATTATAAATCCTTTAGAGTTTAGGAATCGTAGTCCGCCAAATCGGGCTTATAAGAAATCTTGTAAATAACTGATTTTAGAAAATATTACCGTTGAAAGTTGTTGGTTAGGTATTTTATAGCTGTTGTAAGTTATTTTGTTCTATAAATATTCTGAGTGGGATGGCAGCAGAGTAGAGTGAAATTCTGCCAGTGTTGATGTTCTTTGTGTTGATGTTCTTTTGAAATTAAATCTCTTATTGTTCTCTTTTCTTCTGAAAATTCAGAAGTCTGTTCTTGATTTTTTGTTCTCCGGTTCTTTGTTAATCTGTTCATACAGATCAAAAGTTTGATAGATTCTCAAATTTCAACAGGCACTAAGCAAAGCTCCCAAGATGGTTTCTCCTGGTTTTTCTCCTCGATGAGGCCTCTAATTGAATGAATTACTTTGTCATGTTTTCTTATTTAATCATTAGTCTTCCAACTTGCACAATTATGTTAATTCCAGCCCTTTTCTTTCAATTTCTTTTATTTTTCCTCAATTAAACCCGGACCGCATACTCACATGACTTTTCAACTAGCTATAAAATTAATTAAATCCTTGCCCAATTACAACCCGAGAATGTATTTCATTTCTGAAAATATTTTCTGAGAATTGTTTCTAAAAATGATTATTTTTTCTTATGAAAATGTTTTCTTTGAACATAATTTTACTTTGAGAATTCTTGAAAACTCTTACGGGTAAAAATGTGGTTATAACAGGGGACTGGTGTTTCTGTTGGTATAAGAAGACTGCAAGGATTTATTTGAAGAGTTCCAAGTGTACTGTAAGAATGATTTTCTTGGTTTGTTTTGCTAGATTCAACAAGGTGTTATGATGGATGTGGTGGCAGAGATTATCTTTTGATCAATGATTTTCTCAATTTGATGTCTATCATCAAGGCATAGAAATATATTATAGAAAATTGAATGTTGGGAAGGTTTGTGCTCTGATCGAGAGTGTGGTTAAAATTATTTTTAAAAGTGTTTTTAATTTAAAAATATATAAAAATGATATAAATACATAAAATTGTTTTTAAAAGTGTGGCTTACCATGGCCAGTAAGGTGACATGGTAAGCAAAAAACAGAGGAGGCTGCTGCTGCTGCTGCTGTGTTGATGCTTTCCCCTCCATAATTGCATATAAAATTATTTAGACAGGTTTGGGTTTTACTTGTGGTGTGTACACCGAAACTTCTATTTTATAAAATATCTTGAACTTTTGATCATAATTAATACAAGTATGATTAATTAGATCCCTTAATGTTACGAACATAGAGTGCCTTCCCGAAAGTTCAACATTGCCTCCCATTTTTACACAAAGAAACGAAATTTTTTTGGCTAAACAATTGATTTTCTCCCAAGCTGTCCATAAATAGGGATGATAAAAAAAAAAAAAAAATCAATCACCCGATTACACCAACAAAAAATATAACCAAGAAAACCAAACCAGGGAACAAAATTAAATGAATTGATTAGAAAAATTTTAAAAAACAATTGCCATCTTTTAATTAATATCTTTTACTTTTAAATTGAAAATTAAATTTCATAATTTATTTTGATTTGTCGAATATGAGGTTATCACGATGTCATGCTTAGAATAACAGGTTAGGGGTTTTTTGTCATTACGTTTCAATAGCGTTTTTGAAAAAAAAATTATTTTTATTTTTTACTTTAAATTAAATGTTTTTCATGTGCTGATATCAAAAATATTTTGTTTTAAAAAAAAACATCATTTTAATATATTTTTGAACAAAAAACATTTTCAAAAACAATCTCAACCACACTTCCACGTGCATATAGAAGTTTAGTTCAAAAAAACATTTTGAAGTGATCGCTATGCTATAAAATATCTATCTCTGAGAAAGTTATTAAAACTCCAAAACGATTGATGTGCTGTTACTTGAAACTCCAAAACTCAAGTCTTTTTCCCTGCAGGTTCTCTTTTTCCATAAATTTATATGTTAGACATTCTACTTCGGGCAACCATGCCAAAATTCTCCCATTAGCTGAAATTAATTTACGATCGAGAAGATTAAGTAATCTCTCTCTTAACCACCGGCCCCACCCTTTATGGACTGGCATCAAGAATTTCCTATGCTGATCCCTTTCTTTTGTCTAACGCCAGGAATTGTAGTTATCAGATCATTGTATTGAAGAGCTTTCGTAAAAAGAAATACCCTGCTAGAGCTCCAAAAACAACAACGATTCCTTGAGTGTGATATCGATTGATTTTCTTATAATCAAAGCAAGGAACTGTTGGTTTGGTTGAGGGCCGATCAATTAATGGATCGGCTTGGAGATCAAGAGAGACCACGTTCGTCCTTGATACCTTGAGTGTCTGCAGAGTTTGGAATTTGTTTTAATTGACTACCAAATAAAAAAAAGCACAAGATTTTATTTTATGAAGCATCCTATGATAAAGGGAAGGTATCCATCATTGATTCACCATAACTCGAGGTTTTTGAATAAAGTAAAGGAGCAGCAAAGATTATGCTTTGAATGGTTTTCTAAACCAAAGCAAGGAACAACTAGATGAGTGCAGACGAGTTGAGGGATTTCGAGATCACGAGAGTACATGTAGAATCTCTAATATCTTGAGTGTTTGGAAAATCATGGAATCTGTTTATCTATTATAAATACATGATTTTACTCTTGATCCTCACAGCAACGCAAGCCTTTTACATCCAATCCAAACATCAATCGATTTCAAACCAACAAAATCAAACACACCATTCGTTTCATTTTTCTTTTCTTTCCTGTTTTTTCCCAGCCTGTACTTTCCCATACACACCCTTTCACCTCACCGATAACAAAAAAATGGCTGAAAGTGTACTCTTCAATATCGCGGAGGAAATTGTACGGAAATTGGGCCTACTAGCTGCCCAGGAGATTGCACTGTGGTGGGGTGTCAAATATCAGCTAAGAAAGCTCAAGAGCATTGTTACCAGAATTAAGGGCGTCCTTCACGATGCTGAGGAGAAGGTGCAGAAAGCCCCCGCTCAACTTGAAGATTGGCTCAGGAAGCTACAAGAAGCAGTCTACGATGCTGAAGATTTGCTGGATGATTTCTCAACGGAAGTGCAGCGGAAAAGATTGATGTCCCGAAATAAAATATCGAGGGAGGTACGTACATTCTTCTCAGGGTCAAACCAATTTGTGTATGGTTGGCAGACGGGTCATAAAGTTAAAGAGCTTAGGGAGAGGCTAGATGACATTGTTTCTGAGAGTGAAAAATTTCACTTTGAGGTTCGTTACGAGGAGAAAGCTTCTCTAATTATGATTAGAGAGGCAACAAACTCCTCTGAACCTGAGATTTTTTTCGGGAGAGAAGATGAAAAAAAGAAAGTTATGAGCTTTCTGTTGAATTCCAACGATGAGATTGAGAGTGTTTCTGTCATCTCAGTAGTTGGAATGGGCGGGTTGGGAAAGACCGCGTTTTCTCAAAGCATTTTCAATGATGAACAAGTTAATTTGAATTTTGGTCTAAAACTCTGGGTCAGTGTCTCGGGTGGTTTTGTGGTTGAAAAAATACTCAAAGATGTATCTGATCAGTTAGAGAGTCTGAAAAGTAAACTCAAGGAAAAAATAGTAAATAGGAAATACCTGCTTGTGTTAGATGACGTGTGGGATAGTGAGGATGGTCAAGACGGTGAGAAGTGGGACAGATTGAAGCAGTCCTTACCACGCGAGGATAGAGGAAACAAGATGATAATAACTACACGTTCTGATGCTATTGCAACATTAACAAGCAGAGTACCACTTGAGTTAAAAAGCCTTGCGGACGAGGAGTCTTGGTCTCTTTTTTCAAACAAGGCTTTTGGTCAAGAGTCTAATAACATAGACAAAAATATAAAACAAGAGATTTTAGAGAGGTGTTGTGGAGTTCCTTTGGTCATAAAAGCAATTGCGAGGTTGATGTCTTCTAAAGATAGAGCCCAGTGGTTGTCCTTTGTCAAACAACAACTTCCATTTAGGGTCAAAGATGATAACATCATACATACCCTTAAGTTAAGCTACGATCCTCTCCCATCCTATATGAAGCATTGTTTTGCATACTGTAGCTTACTCCCAAAAGGTCATGAGATAGATGTGAAATCATTGTTTCAACTCTGGATTGCACAAGGGTTCATTATCCCTTCGAGTTTGGGTGAGTGTTTAGAAACTGTTGCTCTTAGGTGCTTCGAGAGTTTACTGTGGAGGTCATTCTTCCACGAGGTGAAGAAGGATGGTTTCGGTGATATAAAAAGTTGCAAAATGCATGATTTTATGCATGATCTTGCAACCAAAGTTGCTGGTTCTCAGAGCATCAAAGTGGAGCGTGGAGGAAATAGGATTCGTGAATGGACTCGGCACGTGTCATTTGACAAGGAATTGGATTTGTCTTTGCCTTGTGCAGAACGTCTAAGAACACTTGTATTATTGCAAGGTGGCGAAATGGATGGGGGGGCATGGGAGTCTATTTGTCGAGACTTTAGGCGTTTACACGTGCTTGTTTTGAGGCATATAGGAACTGAGGAAGTGCCACCTCTCATTGAAAAGCTCAAGCATCTTAAATATCTTGATCTTTCGAATAATGAGATGGAGGCGCTTCCTAATTCTGTCACCAATCTAGTAAATTTGCAAGTGCTCAAGCTCAATGATTGTGGGTACCTTAAGAAACTACCAAGAGATATTAATAAGCTGATTAATCTGAGGCATCTTGATGATCGATGTCAAAGCTTGGAGTATATGCCTTGTGGGATTGGGAAATTAACTAGTCTACAGACGTTGTCATGTTTTGTTGTTGCAAAAAAGAGGAATCCTAAATCGGAGATGGTAGGTGGATTGGATGAGTTGAGTAGGTTAAATGAATTGAGAGGGAGTCTGGAAATAAGAGTGGAGGGATATGAGAGGGATTGTTGTAAATCAGAATTTGAAGGAGCTAAATTGAAAGAGAAACAATATCTTCAGTCTTTGACCATAAATTGGGATATTGATATGGATTCAGATATTGATTTGTATGATAAAATGTTGCAAAGCCTCCAGCCAAACTCGAGTCTTCAAGAGTTGGGAGTGAAGGGCTATGGGGGCATGAGGTTTCCAAGCTGGCTTTCAGATCTCTCAAATCTTGTAAGAATTTGTCTAGATGGTTGTAAAAGACTAGAGCATATCCCTCCCTTAGATGGAATCCCGTCTCTTGAAGAATTGTGGATTAAAAATATGTATTATTTGGAGTACATAGATAGTGAGGGGGGTGGAGGAAAAGAAGTGTCGAAGTTTTTCCCATCTTTAAAGAAACTCGTTCTCTATAATTGTGGTAGACTGAAGGGATGGTGGAAGAAGAGTAGAGGTGAGATGAAAGATGATAGTGATGAGTCAACAGTAGAAGAAGAGTTGATAATGCTCTCTTTTCCACGTCTTTCTGAATTGCACATTGAATATTGTCCAAATCTGACTTCAATGCCGTTGTTTCCAACACTCGATGAAGATCTTTGGTTGTGGAGTAGTAGTTCAATGCCATTACAGCAGACAATGAAGATGAAACCACCAGTCTATTCTTTTTCTTCTTCTTCATTTATCCGCCCTCTCTCCCACTTGAAGAAACTAGATATGTGGTCAAGTTATGATATGGAATCTCTTCCAGAAGTAGGGCTGCAAAATCTCTCTTCTCTTCAACAACTAGTTATCATGTATTGTCCAAGATTGAAGTCTCTGCCACTGCATGGTCAGGGGATGCCTTCTCTTCAACAGCTAGAGATTCATGGATGTCCAGAATTGAAGTCGCTATCTGAATCTAAATCTCAAGAGATGATACCCTACCTTCCCTCCTTGCAACAATTAATAATCGATGATTGCAGTGAAGAGCTGAGTAGAGGATGGGGAAGGGAGAGTGAGGAGGTGTGGCTGTTGGCAAGTCAAATCTCAATATTATCTGTATATGGAAGTAGATAATTAACATGTATTATCTTTCTATTCTAGTCATTATCTTTCCTGTTATGTAGCTAGGAATTCCTGATTTGTAGGAATCCTTTACTGTACAAATACATGGCTCAAGGTCTGTAACAATTGATCAATTCAATATACATCTTTCTTCCATCTTTTCATGGTATCAGAGCAGAGTCAAAGATCCTAACTCTTCTTGATTCACCGTTTCCCTTCACTGCATCTAAATCACTAGCAGTTCAGTAAGTCCCTTCCCAGTCACCATGTCCACAGAAGAAAACCCACTGGCAATCAACACAGGCATGGAAAATCAAGTAGTTGTTCCTGCTACTTATGCAGATTCCTCAAGAACAAATATTTCAAATCCTTTTTTTACCCATCACTCCGATCACCCAGGCCTGATTTTGGTCTCCAAACCTCTAAACGGAGACAATTATTCCACCTGGAAGAGGGCTATGACTTTGGCCTTAAATTCCAAAAACAAATTGGGATTTGTCAACAACACAATCAAAGTTCCATCAGAAGAAACTGATCTCGAAGGCTATGCAACATGGTCTCGGTGTAATGACATGGTGCATTCATGGCTTATCAATGCACTCAGTCCAGATATCTCCAACAGTGTCATCTACTACCCTACCGCTCATGAGGTTTGGGAAGACCTCAGTGAACGATTCTCCCAAAGCAATGCTCCCCGGATTTTTGAAATTCAACGGGACATTGCTTATCTCAAGCAAGAACAACTCTCTGTTTCCTCCTATTACACCAGACTAAAGGGTTTATGGGACGAATTGGCGTCCTACGACAACACAGCCCATGGGGCACAAGATCAACAGAAACTCATGCAGTTTTTAATGGGATTGAACGAATCTTACAGTGCGATTCGTGGGCAAATCCTCCTGATGCATCCCCTTCCTTCAATCCGACAGGCATACTCCTCCGTTTCTCAGGAGGAGAAACAACGCCTCTTGAGTTCCACGCACGCTGCAATCGACTCCAACAGTAGCGCAGCCATGGCTGTTCGCAGCAGACCTAACCCAGTCAAGAATGAGCGCTACAATCGATCTTATGGTGGACATGAACCACGATTTCAAGAGAGAGAGAGACAGCCCGAGAATTTCAGGCAAGACCGAGAACGGCAAAATGACAGACGACGTGTAGGCACAGGTCGGCGAAGACCAAATTGCTCACACTGCGGGGAACTTGGACATTGGGTCCAAACGTGCTATGAGTTGCACGGGTACCCAACGGGCCATCCAAGAGCAAAGTATAATTCGGGCCAGAGGGGGTCTTACAATCGGGCTAGGCCCACGGTGAACAATGTGGCCGAGAGCTCATCTTCCAAAGCTGATGGCAGCCAATTTGTGGGAATTTCGGAGGAACAATTGAAGCAACTTTTATCACTTGTCAGTAAGAATGATGATTCTATTTCTCAAGCTAATGCTGTGACCAAGCCAGGTTTGTCTAAAATCACTTCTCGCAATTGGATCATTGATAGCGGGGCGACAGACCATATTACTTCGTCACTGAAATTATTTTTCAGCAGAAATGGAAATTGTTCGTTACCATCAGTAATGTTGCCTAGTGGTGATAAAGTTAAAATTATGGCAAAGGGATCGGTGCCTCTGAATTCCGTATTTTATCTGCATAATGTGTTATGTGTTCCCACTTTCAAAGTTGATCTGATATCAGTTAGTCGTCTGACGAGAGCCTTGAGTTGCTCGATAACCTTTTTCCCTTATTGGTGTATTTTGCAGGATCTGGCTACGAGGAGGATGATTGGTTTGGGTAAACAACGAGACGGCTTGTATTATCTAACGACACTTGTGACGAATAATCCCGAAAATCCTACCATCCCAACCACAAAACAGCCGACATGCAACCTTACCATCTCATCCACTGATCTCTGGCATCATCGACTAGGACATGCATCTTCTCCTTGTTTAAGTTTTATTGCTAAGAATTTTTAAAATTTTTCCATTCGGTCAAATAACGCTTGCCATATCTGTCCTTTGGCTAAGCAGAGTCGTTTACCTTTCAGTTCAAGTTCAATTTCTTCAATAAAACCTTTTGAACTCATTCATTGTGATATTTGGGGTCGTTATCGACACCCTTCTCTTACTGGTGCTCATTATTTTCTTACCATTGTGGATGATTTCTCTCGTTTCACTTGGATTTTTTTAATGCGACATAAAAATGAAGCACAACCTCTTTTAAAACAATTCTTCACTTTTGTCCAAAATCAATTTGAGTCTCACATAAAAATATTTCGAAGTGACAACGGTGGAGAATTTACCTCATTACGTCCTTTCTTTCAAAATAATGGGGTAGTTTTTCAACATTCTTGCGTCTACACGTCTCAACAAAATGGGGTTGTGGAGCGTAAACATCGCCACATTCTACAGGTGGCTCGTGCTTTAAAATTCCAAGCCAATCTCCCTACTCTTTTTTGGGGAGAATGTGCTCTTACAGCTGTCCACATCATAAATCGGTTACCATCTCCAGTGCTTTCTTTCAAAACTCCTTTTGAACTCCTATATTCAAAACCCCCTTCTTACTCCCATCTCCGTGTTTTTGGTTGTCTCACCTATGCTACCAATGTCCGTATTTCGCACAAATTTGACCAACGCTCAATTCCTTCAATTTTTATTGGTTATCCTGTAGGACAAAAAGCATACAAATTATTTGATTTATCAACAAAAAAATTTTTTACTAGCCGCGATGTCAGATTTCATGAAAATTCCTTCCCTTTCGGTTCAACCCAGCCCAGTTCTTCTCCCACAGATGCCCACGGCCCAATTCCCATAGTGGCCCGTGAGAATTCCTTCTCTTTAGGTTCAGCCCAGCCCAGTCCTTCTCCCACACCCACAACCGGCCCACTATCCACTTCTTCTCCCACACATGACCCCGGCCCAATACCCATAGTGGCCCGCGACATTCCCTGGCCCATACCAAACAGCCCAGACGACACACCGTCCCAGACACCCAGCCCTAATTTCCCAAATCCAATTTATCCTTCTCCTTCCTCACCCGATTCCTCACCCGATCCACCATCCTCAATCCCACCATTTACAATTCCGGCACCACAGCCAACTTCACCCACTCCTTCTATCCCATTACTGGAAGGATCCCCCACCACAATTACCCAACCTACCCCCCCTCCTGCTCAAGCTCCACTTCGACGTTCCACTCGTCCCACAAGCTTGCCGATCACTCTCAAAGATTTCGTCTGCAACAACGTCAACTCAAACCACCCATCCTCCTTACTGCCTGGTCCAACGAAAGGTACTCGTCACCCTCTATCTAAACACATTTCCTATCACAGATATAAGTCTCCCTACATGTCTTTTATTGCTCAGCTTTCCCTTCTGACCGAACCAAAGTATAATTCGGAAGCTAGTCTTCATCCTGAGTGGCAGGCTGCAATGGACTCAGAATTACAGGCTCTTCAAGCTAACGGGACTTGGACACTTACCCATCTTCCACCAGGTAAAACACCCATTGGTTGCCGATGGGTATATAAACTGAAGCTTCGCTCGGATGGGTCAGTTGAGAGGCATAAAGCAAGGCTGGTCGCAAAGGGGTTCACCCAACTTGAAGGGATTGACTATCAAGATACGTTTTCCCCAACTGCCAAAATAATTTCAGTGAGATGCTTACTTGCCTTGGCTGCAGCACGGGGGTGGAAATTGCACCAAATGGACGTCAACAACGCCTTCCTTCACGGTGACTTGGATGAAGAAATCTACATGTCTCTGCCGCAAGGCCTACAGCGACAGGGGGAGAACAAAAATCTGGTATGTCATTTGCATAAGTCGCTGTATGGCTTGAAACAGGCATCTCGCCAATGGTTTGCTAAGTTTACTGATGCTATGTGTTCTGCTGGCTTTGTTCAATCTCGGGCTGACTACTCTCTTTTCACCAAAACACAAGGCAAGCATTTTACAGCTCTTTTAATATATGTCGATGACATACTGATAACTAGAAATAATCATGCTAGTATTGTTGCTACTAAGGAATTCTTGCATAGCCAGTTTAGAATCAAAGATCTTGGAAACCTAAAATATTTCCTAAGGATTGAAATTGCTGCATCTGAGAAAGGGATTTTCATTTCCCAACGAAAATATGCCCTGGAGATTATTGAGGACATGGGTCTGTTAGGAGTTGCCCCGATTAAAACTCCAATGGAAAGAGGCTTGAAATTAACAGACAAAGGTGACATATTGAGAGAACCGTGTAAGTATAGAAGGCTGGTTGGTAGATTGATTTACTTAACAATGTCAAGGCCGGATATTACATATGCAGTACACGTTTTAAGTCGGTTTATGCATCAGCCCAGAAAGTCACACATGGAAGCAGCTCTTCGGGTTGTCCGTTATTTGAAGAGTGCACCAGGACAAGGTTTATTTTTCTCATCTAAAAGTGATTTCAGACTAAGAGCCTATTGTGATTCAGATTGGGCGGGTTGCCCACTTACCAGAAGATCAACCACGGGTTATTGTGTTTTTATTGGACCGTCGTTAATATCCTGGAGGTCAAAGCGGCAGAAAACTGTTTCCCTTTCTTCTGCCGAAGCAGAGTATCGCGCAATGACGGGTGCTTGTTGCGAATTAACATGGTTGCGTTGCTTGTTGAAGGATTTGGGATTGATACATCATGAATCAGCTCTACTATTCTGCGACAACAAGGCTGCCTTGCATATTGCAGCTAACCCGGTTTTTCATGAGCGAACCAGACACATTGAGATGGATTGCCATTTCATTAGAGACAAAATTCGGGATGGTTCAGTGGTTACGAAGTATGTAAGTTCAGCATACCGACTCGCTGACATCTTAACCAAGCCCTTGGGCAAAGAAGATTTCGTCCCCATGATTCGCAAGTTAGGAGTGCAAGATATTCACTCTCCAACTTGAGGGGGAGTGTTGGCAAGTCAAATCTCAATATTATCTGTATATGGAAGTAGATAATTAACATGTATTATCTTTCTATTCTAGTCATTATCTTTCCTGTTATGTAGCTAGGAATTCCTGATTTGTAGGAATCCTTTACTGTACAAATACATGGCTCAAGGTCTGTAACAATTGATCAATTCAATATACATCTTTCTTCCATCTTTTCAGTGGCCTCACATCAAACACATTCCAAATATTCTAATCAGTGGCCACTACATTCAAAAGGAGGGTCAGTACGTGGAGGGTATTTGAAGAGAGTATTTGAGCATTCTATATGAAAATAAAGGTATTTATTTATTTAACCTCTTCCTTGATTTATTTTCTGTTACAATCACTTCAAACTCTCTCTATTTTATTTTTATTTTTATTTTTATTTTTATTTTTAATTCGGTATCTAAATCTAAATCTCAAGGGATGATACCAAGAACTAAGAATTGAGGACTCCAGTGAAGAGCTGAGCAGAGGATGGGGAAAGGAGATTGAGTTCCAAATATTGCAATTGATGACTACTACATTCAAAAGCAGGGTCAGTACGTGGAGGGTGAAGGATTGAGATCGGAAAGTATTGAGTATTCTCACTTCCTTATATGAATATAAAGGTATTTATTTATTTAACCTCTTTCTTCTTTCCTTCCTTGATTTATTTTCTGTTATTTTATTATCCACAAATCTCTTCATTTTATTACTATATTTATTATTATTATTAAATAACTGCCATCACCAGTCTCTTCTTCTTCTATCCTTCCTCTCTCCAACTTGAAGCAACTATATATATGGTCAATTGAGGATCTAGAATCTCTTCCAGAGATAGGGCTGCAAAATATCTCTTTTCTTCAACTGCTATCAACTTGGGAATGTCCAAGATTGAAGTCTCTGCTACTGCCTCATCAGGGGATGCATTCTCTCAGAAATTAGAAATGAGGAACTGCGGAGATTTAAAGTTACTATCTCAAGGGGTATCCCACCTTTCATTTTTGCAAGAACTAGAAATCAATGGCTGCAGCGGATAGTTGAGAAGAAGACGAAGACGAAGTGTGCGCTTTGTAAAGGAGAAGGAAATATTTAACGATTAGAGCTTGTTCACTGTATATGAAGGTATTTAACCTCTTCCTTAATTTAATTTATTCTATTCCAAAGTTTACGTATATTGATCTTAGATGAATTTATTAAGTATGTGCTCCGGATAGAGCATCTTCAAATTTATTCAAGAGAGATAAAGCATAATGTATGCGTTTAACATTCTATTTTTCTTTCCCAGATCTCTGAGCAATTTATGGTGTTGATGGATACTACAAGGAAACAAAGATTTCCTAATTATACAAATTATTATTATTCCAGAAGAAAAAAAACTAAAACCCATGAATGATGATTATTGTTTAAAGACAAATTGAAAACATAAAAAAACAATTAAAAAAAATTAAATAATTGTTTTTCGTGCTTACCTACCGTTGTGATAGAATAAATAGTAGACGATTTATAGAGATATTTCTAATTTTAAGATTATGTTTGTTTGACTTTGTGTTTGTATTGTATAATGTAAAATTAATTTATCTTAAATTTGAATTATATTTGTTAAATTAATATTTTAATTTTTTTTCATATATATAATTAATTAATTATATATGAACAGTACAACACCAAAATAGCACGCTGAAACGCTCCGAAATTGAAACATTCCGTATCAATTGAAAAAATAAAACACCATCCGAAGTGGAATTGACACCCTTGATTTTGGGACTTCCTTCAGGTGCTGATCCGAGAAGACTCTTAACATGGAAGCCAGTAATTGACAAGATTGCATTACATGTCTATAATGCGTAAGGGTGTAGCTCGTTTGATCATTACGATGATTTCTGTGGGCTGGTGTATCTACTGAAAGAAAGATTTGCAAGGTTGCTTGGAATGTGGTTGGGGGTATTGTAGGCTCTTTGCAGGAATGTGGTTGGGGTTGATAAAAAAAGAAAGCATGACATAGCAAAACATCAAATCTGATTTTGGGACTTCCTTCGGGTGCTGATCCGAGAAGACTCTTAACATGGAAGCCAGTAACTAGCCAGATTGCATTACATCTCTAATGCGTAAGGGTGTAGCTCGTTTGATCATTACGATGATTTCTGTGGGCTGCTGTATCTACTGAAAGAAAGATTTGCAAGGTTGCTTGGAATGTGGCTGGGGGACAGATTAGGTGGATTGGGTATTATAGGCTCTTTGCAAGGAAAAACCAAGGCATGGAGAGATGTTCTTTTGTCTGTTTTAATCTGTTGCTACTGAACTTGTGTTTAGTTTTTTGAGCAATCCATTATTTCTTCTCTTTTGTTTTCTTTTTTTTCACGAACACATGCAGTCTGTCCTGACTGCTGAGGACAATTAAGTTTTGCAGCGTTGCTTGGAATAGTTAGCCATGTTTTGCAAACACTATTCTGACTGCTATTAAATTTTAATCTGCTAATGCTGGTCTTACATTTAGTTCCTTTACGAATGTTGTATTGCAGTGGACAGGAAAAAGGGATGCACATGGATGAACTTTGCCAACAGCTGAAACTTCCCACGGAGAAGATCAAGTATCCTCTCTCTCTATCTCCTCCCCTTCCCACCCCACAGTATCAAGTAATTCCTTTTATCGACCTTTCCTTTTGTCTTGCCCAGGGAATCTATTAGATCACTTGAAGATGAAGGTTCACTATACTCAACAATTGACGAGTTTCACTACAAAGCAACCCGATGAAGTTCACAGTATTTTGGAATGCTCTGCCCAGTCTACAATGCTGTTGCGAGTTATTTTGTTCCTTCTTTTGAATATTATTTGAAACTTTCCTTCTGAATACGTTTCCTAGATTGTACAGTCTATGTATACCAGTAATCAAAAACTCTCTTCTCACGTTTTCACAACAGCTAGAGAAGCTTTCTCACAAATATTCTTTCGTTTATATTCTTCTTTATAGCAGACTGGTATATAGACCAAAGAAGAGATTAATTTGGAGTATAACTCCAATTGCAAATAAAAACCCTCAACAGTTTCACGCGCGACTTATTTTTGCTCTGAGAAAATCTCTGACAACAACAAAAGGCGTACAAGGAGCAACAGCAAACAATCTTCAAGTACTGCCATTTCAAGTCTTGTCTCTTACAATAACATTAAGTCTTACAATGAAACAAACCGGTGCTTTGATTTCCTCAAAACTCTCTTCTCACGTTTTCACAACAGCTAGAGAAGCTTTCTCACAAATATTCTTTCGTTTATATTCTTCTTTATAGCAGACTGGTATATAGACCAAAGAAGAGATTAATTTGGAGTATAACTCCAATTGCAAATAAAAACCCTCAACAGTTTCACGCGCGACTTATTTTTGCTCTGAGAAAATCTCTGACAACAACAAAAGGCGTACAAGGAGCAACAACAAACAATCTTCAAGTACTGCCATTTCAAGTCTTGTCTCTTACAATAACATTAAGTCTTACAATGAAACAAACCGGTGCTTTGATTTCCTCAAAACTCTCTTCTCACGTTTTCACAACAGCTAGAGAAGCTTTCTCACAAATATTCTTTCGTTTATATTCTTCTTTATAGCAGACTGGTATATAGACCAAAGAAGAGATTAATTTGGAGTATAACTCCAATTGCAAATAAAAACCCTCAACAGTTTCACGCGCGACTTATTTTTGCTCTGAGAAAATCTCTGACAACAACAAAAGGCGTACAAGGAGCAACAGCAAACAATCTTCAAGTACTGCCATTTCAAGTCTTGTCTCTTACAATAACATTAAGTCTTACAATGAAACAAACCGGTGCTTTGATTTCCTCAAAACTCTCTTCTCACGTTTTCACAACAGCTAGAGAAGCTTTCTCACAAATATTCTTTCGTTTATATTCTTCTTTATAGCAGACTGGTATATAGACCAAAGAAGAGATTAATTTGGAGTATAACTCCAATTGCAAATAAAAACCCTCAACAGTTTCACGCGCGACTTATTTTTGCTCTGAGAAAATCTCTGACAACAACAAAAGGCGTACAAGGAGCAACAGCAAACAATCTTCAAGTACTGCCATTTCAAGTCTTGTCTCTTACAATAACATTAAGTCTTACAATGAAACAAACCGGTGCTTTGATTTCCTCAAAAGTCTTTTTTTGTGGGTCTGTCGTTGTGTAAAGTTATTGAATTTCCTATGAGCGTTTTGATGGGTATTTGTTTAGTTTGAATTTTCTGTTTCTTGATAGGAATAGTTGGTATTGTAGAAAAATAGAGACATGGGTTTTCGTTGGTTTTCATTTTGTGATGTAAAGTTCTGAACTTTAGTTGCTCCAAATTGAGTTTTATTGTAACAATGTATAATATGAGGCTAAAGATTGAATCTTTACTTAGTTTATGTGCTCAAAATTGAATTTTATTTTAATATTGGGTTTGGGGTGCTTTAAGGGTAGTGAATTTTTATGATATAAAACTGCAATGCATCAACCTGTACCCTTCATTTTGATAAATTTTATACTAAGAAAGACCCGTTAGAAATTTCAAAGAATCTCAGGAAAACAAAACACAAGAATTGAAGTGACACCAGTAGGAGTTCAAGAATGAAAGAGAGACAAGGAATTATACCTTAATCATTTCAACAGTCAAGATTGTGGGAGCTCTGGAATTATTATTTATCGTTTATAATTCAAACTCGGGAAGATTTTGGAAGGAATGCACGTTCTCCTACAAATTTACTTGGCAATTCTAAATTATTTTATCCCGTGATATGAAGTATGAGTTTATCAAGTTGCATGTGGCGGTGTGTACTCTTAAGATCTGTAACTTGTTGTAAAATCTTATAATCTTGATGGTTTAAGAAAAAAAAAAAAAATTTAGATACCTTCATCAAGTTGAATATCAGTCAAATCAACCTGTCTATGCAAACCCAAGCAAAATTGCTTTCATTGATTTATTGATTGGACACACGAAAATAGGAGGAAGGTGCCTGATTCCACCTCTTGCTAAGGTGGAAAATCAGCTTGACGGTCCATTTTATGATGTCTCGCGAGAGACAAGCATGTCTATTTCAACATGGAAACCCATGCTCATCCAACATTTGGGCTGCCATTTAAAAAAAAAAATCAAGTTATGATATATTAATGTCCAGATCACATTTTTATGATATATTAAAAATATTTGTTGTGCTAATTTTATATATTAATCAAGTCATGATGGTTGGCCTGACTTTGTCTCTTTTGTCGCATTCCGAGCAATCAGTGCTAATCAAGTCATAGATGGTTGGCTTGACTTTGTCTCTTTGGTCGCATTCCGGGCAATCAATGCTAATCGAGTCATAGAGGGTTAGCTTGTGTTTGTTTTTGTGATGTAATCAGAGATTACAAAAAATCTGAGAAATTGAGTGTTTGATTAACTTTGAAAGGTAAAAATTTGATATGAGATCCAATGGAAACCGTGTTTTACAATAATCAGCTAATACATGCTTTTCAATTTAAGTTGAGAGAGGGGGAGGGTCTGGAGGGGGAGTGGAATATAATATATTACTATATTATATTTTTTTAATATAAAAATCTAAAAACTTAATTAAAATATAAATAAATATATTACTTTATTATATTTTTTAATATTAAAATAATATAAAGATCTAAAAACTTAATTAAAATATAAATAAATATATTACTTTATTATATTTTTTAATATTAAAATAATATAAAAATATAAAAACTTCATTAAAATATAAATAAATATATTAAAAAGATATCACAATATAACTTTTGTCTCGCAATCCTAATTTTGTTTCAGATGATATTTTACTAGATCTTGTTTCTCAATCAAATAGTCAGAAATCGCAGAGGCCTTTACATATGGATTTAGTATACATACATACATACATACATACATACATACATACATATGTGTGTGTGTGTGTATGTCTATGCCCTTTAAAGTAATTTCACAAGTTGAAATCAATATGAAAAGTTTGATAACCAAACACTTGAAACTGTTTTTCATTAACCTCAAACTCAACCACAGTTTTAACCAACCACTTTAAAAATTATTTTGAATCGCAGCTAAAGTGCTTTTAATGAAACTGTTTTTTTTAAACCTTAACCACAAAAGCAAAAGCAATACTAAATACACCCTAGAAGGTGAATTTATCAAGTTGCATGTAGCAGTGTGTACTTTTAGGATTTGTAATTTGTTATAAAATCTTATAATCTTAGTGTTTATATTGGGCTGTTTGAAATAGTAGAAATTAATATTTTTTAAAATGTTTTATTTTTGAAAAAATATGAAAATAATATTTTTAAATTTATTCTTGACATTAACACATCAAAACAATAAAAAAAACACAAAAAATTAATTTAAAACAAAAAAAATCTAATGAATCATAGATTGAAGCTCACTCACAAACATCCATTATGGTTATATTTGTGTTTCGCCAACAACGTTAACATCTATCCGATGTATTTTTTTTCTTAAAAAAATCTACATACCTTCACCAAGTTGAATATCAATCAAATTAACCTGTGTACGCAAACCCAAGCAAAATTGCTTTCATTGATTTATTAATTGGACATAGGAAAATAAGAGGAAGATGCCTGATTCCAACTCTTTCTAAGGTGGAAAAGCAATCCCAGCTTGGGCTGTTTTTTTAATTTATTATTATTAATATGGAGGTTCATTTTACGTTGTCTCGTGAGAGACAAACATGTCCTTTTCAACATGGAAAACCATACTCATCTAGTATTTGGGCTGCCATTTAAAAAAAAAATATATAAGTTATGATGTGTATCGTGGTACTTTCACATATTACATTTTTATGATATATTAAAAATATTTGTTGTGCTAATTTTATATATTAATAGTTTTCAGAGTTTGTATTTGATTAGTAGTCGGTGATAGAAGAAACATGTTTTGAAAAGATATAAACAAAGAACAAAGAGGAAATCAAACACACCATTCGTTTCATTTTTCTTTTCTTTCCTGTTTTTTCCCTGCTTGTACTTTCCCATACACACCCTTTCACCTCACCGAGAAAAAAAAATGGCTGAACATGTACTCTTCAATATCGCGGAGGAAATTGTAAGGAAATTGGGCCCACTAGCTGCCCAGGAGATTGAACTGTGGTGGGGTGCCAATTATCAGCTAAGAAAGCTCACGAGCACTGTTACCACAATTAAGGGTGTCGTTCACGATGCTGAGGAGAAGATGCAGAAACCACCCGCTCAACTTGAAGATTGGCTCAGGAAGCTGCAAGAAGCAGTCTACGATGCTGAAGATTTGCTGGATGATTTCTCAACCGAAGTGCAGCGGAAAAGATTGATGTCCCCAAATAAAATATCGAGGGAGGTATGTACATTCTTCTCAGCGTCAAACCACTTTGTGTATGGTTGGCAGACGGGTCATAGAGTTAAAGAGCTCAGGGAGAGGCTAGATGGCATTGTTTCTGAGAGAGAAAAATTTCACTTTGAGGTTCGTTACGAGGAGAGAGCTTCTTTGACTATGATTAGAGAGGCAACAAACTCCTCTGAACCTGAGATTTTTTTCGGGAGAGAAGATGAAAAAAAGAAAGTTATGAGCTTTCTGTTGAATTCCAAGGATGAGATTGAGAGTGTTTCTGTCATCTCAGTAGTTGGAATGGGCGGGTTGGGAAAGACCACATTTTCTCAAAGCATTTTCAATGATGAACAAGTTAAGTTGCATTTTGGTCTAAAACTCTGGGTCAGTGTCTCGGGTGGTTTTGTGGTCGAAAAAATACTCAAAGATGTCTCTGATCAGTTAGAGAGTCTGAAAAGTAAACTCAAGGGGAAAATAGAAAATAGAAAATACCTGCTTGTATTAGATGACGTGTGGGATAGTGAGGATGGTCAAGATGGTGAGAAGTGGGACAGCTTGAAGCAGTCCTTACCACGCGAGGATAGAGGAAACAAGATGATAGTAACCACACGTTCTGATGCAATTGCAAAATTAACAAGCAGAGTACCACTCGAGTTAAAAGGCCTTACGGACGAGGATTCTTGGTCTCTTTTTTCAAACAAGGCTTTTGGTCCAGGTCAAGAGTCTAATTACATAGACAGAAATATAAAAAAAGAGATTTTAGAGAGGTGTTGTGGAGTTCCTTTGGTCATAAAAGCAATTGGGAGGTTGATGTCTTCTAAAGATAGAGCCCAGTGGCTGTCTTTTGTCAAACAAGAACTTCCATATAGGGTCAAAGATGATAACATCATACATACCCTTAAGTTAAGCTACGATCCTCTCCCATCCTATATGAAGCATTGTTTTGCATACTGCAGCTTACTCCCCAAATGTCATGAGATAGATGTGAAATCATTGTTTCAACTCTGGATTGCACAAGGGTTCATTAGCTCTTCGAGTTCGGGTGAGTGTTTAGAAACTGTTGCTCTTAGATGCTTCGAGAGTTTATTGTGGAGGTCATTCTTCCACGAAGTGAAGAAGGATCGTTTTGGTGATATAAGAAGTTGCAAAATGCATGATTTTATGCATGATCTTGCAACCAAAGTTGCTGGTTCTCAGAGCATCAAAGTGGAGCGTGGAGGAAATAGGACTCGTGAATGGACTCGACATGTGTCATTTGACGAGGAATTCGATTTGTCCTTGCCTTGTGCAGAACATCTAAGAACACTTGTATTATTGCAAGGTGGCAAAATGGATGGGGGGGCATGGGAGTCTATTTGTCGAGACTTTAGGCGTTTACGCGTGCTTGTTTTGAGGCATTTAGGAACTGAGGAAGTGCCACCTCTCATTGAAAAGCTCAAGCATCTGAAATATCTTGATCTTTCGAATAATAAGATGGAGGCGCTTCCTAATTCTGTCACCAATCTGGTAAATTTGCAAGTGCTCAAACTCAATGGTTGTAGGTACATTAAGGAACTACCAAGAGGTATTAATAAGTTGATTAATCTGAGGCATCTTGATGTTGGTTGTGCTCTTGATGATGATCTATGTGATAGATTGGAGTATATGCCTCGTGGGATTGGGAAATTAACTAGTCTACAGACGTTGTCATGTTTTGTTGTTGCAAAAAATAGGAGTCCTAAATCCAAGATGGTAGGTGGATTGGATGAGTTGAGTAGGTTAAATGAATTGAGAGGGAGTCTGAAAATAAGAGTGGAGGGATATGAGAGGGATTCTTGTATATCAGAATTTGAAGGAGCTAAATTGGAAGATAAACAATATCTTCAGTCTTTGACCATAAAGTGGGGGGATATTGATATGGATTCAGATATTGATTTGTATGATAAAATGTTGCAAAGCCTCCAGCCAAACTCGAGTCTTCAAGAGTTGGGAGTGGAGGGCTATGGGGGCATGAGGTTTCCAAGTTGGCTTTCAGATCTCTCAAATCTTGTAAGAATTCATTTAGATGGTTGTACAAGACTTGAGCATATCCCTCCCTTAGATGGAATCCCTAGTCTTGAAGAATTAGAGATTGGTTCTATGGGTAATTTGGAGTACATAGATAGTGAGGGGGTTGGAGGAAAAGAAGTGTCGAAGTTTTTCCCATCTTTAAAGAAACTCAAGATCTTTAGGTGTACTAGCCTGAAGGGATGGTGGAAGAAGAGTAGAGGTGAAATGAAAGATGATAGTGATGAGTCAACAATAGAAGAAGAGTTGTTTCCACGTCTTTCTTCCTTGACCATTTATAGTTGTTCAAATCTGACTTCAATGCCGTTGTTTCCAACACTCGATGGAGGTCTTATATTGGACAACACTAGTTCAATGCCATTACAGCAGACAATGAAGATGAAACCACCAGTCTCTTCTTCTTCTACTTCTTCATTTATCCGCCCTCTCTTCAACTTGAAGGAACTAATTATTAGTTCAATTGATGATATGGAATCTCTTCCAGAAGTAGGGCTGCAAAATCTCTCTTCTCTTCAAAAGCTATCCATCAATGAATGTCCAAGATTGAAGTCTCTGCCACTGCATGATCAGGGGATGCCTTCTCTTCGAGGGCTAATCATCAAGGAATGTCCAAGATTGAAGTCGCTATCTGAATCTAAATCTCAAGGGATGATACCCTACCTTCCCTCCTTGCAAGAATTAGCAATCATAGGCTCGAGTGAAGAGCTGAATAGGGGATGGGGAAAGGAGAGTGAGGAGGTGTGGCCTAACATCAAACACATTCCAAATATTATAATTGATGGCTACTACATTCAAAAGGAGGGTCGGTACATGGAGGGTGAAGGATTGAGATGGGAAAGAATTTGAGCATTCTTACTTCCTTATATGAATATGAAGGTATTTATTTATTTAACCTCTTTCCTTGATTTATTTTCTGTTAATAAATACTTCTCTATTTATTTTATTATCCACAAATCTCATCTTCATTTTATTATTATTATTATTATTATTATTATTATTATTATTATTATTATTATTATTATTATTATTTCATACTCTTTCTCTTTATTTATTTTATGATCAACAAATCATATATATATTGTTGAAATGATGGTAACATTTTTCAATTAATCTGGAATTACCCAATCTATAAAAAGGAAAGCCTTCTCCAATCGCCTCATCTATCCTAATTTTTTTTTTTATTTCCTCTCTTATTGCAAGGAAATAGCCCTTGACCGTCTGTCTACAACAACCTTCACGAAGCATGTGAGTTTTATTTTAAGATCTCTTTCGAATTCATTTGGTCTGTTTACATTTGTTCTTGACCTTTCTACTTTGAGAAATGCAGGCATTATGTAATCTCTCTTTCTTCCTTTGCAATCAGATCACTTGAAGATGAGTTTCTCATATACATTGCAAGAGATGCTGCAGAGTGTTAACGGAGACATAAATGTAGCAGATTCAACATCAAGCACGATATTCAGCAGAGGATGGGGAAAGGAGATTGAGTTCCAAATATTGCAATTGATGACGACTACATTCAAAAGGAGGGTCAGTACGTGGAGGGTGAAGGATTGAGATCGGAAAGTATTATTGAGTATTCTCACTTCCTTATATGAATCTAAAGGTATTTATTTATTTAGCCTCTTTCTGTTGGAATTTTGGGTTGAATTCTGGAAAAATTGAAAGAACAGCTACTGTAGCGATTTGTACGGATAAAGAACACAAACACGCACTGTAGCAATCGAATTCTGGGAATGGTTAAATTTCCAGAATTTGATGAACATTTTCCAGAAAAGAAAGAACAAAAGAACTTCAACCCCTTCGAGAATTAAGAGAACATGAACATGGGCAGAATTTCGTCATGGTTACTGCCATCCCATTAGCTTTATTTATAGAAGAATCAGAAATTACAAACGGCTAGTTTTTCAACAAAACAGATAAAATTTCCTATTTAACAATGTATTGACTATAAACTGAAATTAACTAAAATGTTGACTACTTGACTAATCACTATTACAAAAACTGATTACAATATGAAATCAACCATTAAGTGCTAAACTTGATTCTTCAATCTTCGATCTTCCAGCTAGATCACCTTGGCAGCTTACTTGGCAGACCTGGAATCAATTCCAGATTTCAACACTCCCCCTTGATTCCTGGACTGCACATTCTCCACCATTCTCGTCTTCATTGTTGCTTGTCACTCATCACTTTCCACTGCAATTGCAATAAAGCCCTCTGCCTGTCTTCCTTTGACTTTTGGAGATCCAGCTCCTCCTGAAGCTTCCTGCACTCATCTTCATGCTGGCACGTCAAAGCTTTCATTTGAACTTCATGTTCAGTCCTGACTTCCATTATTTTCTCTCTCATTTCATTTTCAGCTTGAAGTTTGGCACACTTTAGTTCTTCACTGTGAGCAGCTTTAAGACTGATCTCCTTTCCATCACGCTCCTGCTGAATGCCTAAGACCAGAGCCGCATGTTCCCCCTGAACACACATTATCTGCTTCCTTGATTCTTCTTTGCATTGCACAACCTTTTGGTCGCATTTTCTTTCCATTTCTTGTACGATTTTGTCTGCCTTTTCTTTTTGCATGTTAACAATCTCTAGCTTTTCCATTTCATACTTCTTCCGAATGTCATTAATAGCCTCATCATTTCTCTGAGATATTTCTTTCAAATGTCTTGATAGCTCCAATTGTTTGTTCCCCAACATCATCTCATGCTGTGTCTTTGCTTTCGTAAGTTTGCTTTCAGCAGCAGTCAACGATGCCTGATTCTCAGTGATTTGATCTTCCAACTTCTTTTCTCTTTCCTTATATTGAACGATAAGCTGTTCCTTCTCCTCTAAGAAACTATGGAGCTGGCAAACCTGTTTCTCCAATGAATCTAGATGTTGTTCATGTTTCTCATTTTCCTTTCGCAGAGCATCTATTTCTTCTTCTTTTCTCTGTATTTTGCTCTGTAACGTCTCTGCATTGTCTTTGTTTTCAATTTCTAACGCTGAAATTTTCAACAACAAATCTTGCATTTTATTCTCAGATGACCTCGATCCTTCTGACAAGGCGTCAATTTTCTCCTCTAATTTTGAAACCAACAGCTCTGTTTCCTTCTTCTTTGACATCAGCGTTTGAGCTTCAGAAACAACTTGTTTGTTCTTATCTTCTTGATCTTTGATCGATTCTTGCATTGAACAAATATCACTCCTTAACAAGTTTCACTTCTTCAATCTCATTCTTTTGTTTCTGCTAACCAAGCTAGGATCCTGGTTCTTGGATAACACCCTTGGAACAGGCTCAATCACAGGAGTCTCAGCCACCCTCTTCACTACTCTTTCATTGACATCTCTCCTAGGCCATCCACTTTGCTGGTAACCTGTAAAACAAATCTCAAGTTTAAACAATTCATAATCCGATCATTCATTTTTCATTTTAACCCATCATCATCATCATCATCATCATCATCATCATAGATCGCCATTGACATGATTTAAATGAACAGCGCTGAGGAAAATGAAGAATCCATCTCTTCCAAAATCTGTCAGCTCGAAATTTTCCTTTTCTTTCGCAATTCGCTTCCAAGACTTCACAATAGATAACAGGAGTACCAATTGATGATAACTTTATCAATTGATTATCCCCTTTTAAAGAACAAATCAAGTTACATTTCTTGATTTCAAAAATCTGCCAATTCACGAACAAGTTCCCTTTCACTTGCTTCTTGCACTCTTTTCCTTCCAAGGATTCCACAGAACAAAGAACAGGAGTAATAATTGAGAAACTCTTTCAATTATTAGTCCTTAAAGAACACTTCAAGACTCACAAAGAACACGAACTATAATTGATCAATTCTTCTATTACTAGTCCTTTAAAGAACAAATCAAGACTACCTTCTTGATTGATGAATTCTTGGAATTTCTGGAAAAGTGCAGTCTTCCCTTTCAAGGTTTTAATCAATCCTTGAATCCTTTTGTTTCACTCGAATTTCTCTCAAAAAATCCCTTCTCAAAGATCTAATCGCTCTGATACCATGTTGGAATTTTGGGTTGAATTCTGGAAAAATTGAAAGAACGACTCATCGTAGCGATTTGTACGGATAAAGAACACAAACACGCATCGTAGCAATCGAATTCGGGAATGGTTAAATTTCCGAATTTGATGAACATTTTCCGAAAAAGAAAGAACAAAAGAACTTCAACCCCTTCGAGAATTAAGAGAACATGAACATGGGCGGAATTTCGCCATGGTTACTCGCCATCCCATTAGCTTTATTTATAGAAGAATCGAAATTACAAACGGCTAGTTTTTTCAACAAAACAGATAAAATTTCCTATTTAACAATGTATTGACTATAAACTGAAAATAACTAAAATGTTGACTACTTGACTAATCACTATTACAAAAACTGATTACAATATGAAATCAACCATTAAGTGCTAAACTTGATTCTTCAATCTTCGATCTTCCAGCTAGATCACCTTGGCAGCTTACTTGGCAGACCTGGAATCAATTCCAGATTTCAACACTTTCTTCTTTCCTTCCTTGATTTATTTTCTGTTATTTTATTATCCACAAATCTCATCTTCAGGAGATAGGGCTGCAAAATATCTCTTCTCTTCAGCTGCTATCAACTTGGGAATGTCCAAGATTGAAGTCTCTGCCACTGCCTCATCAGGGGATGCATTCTCTTCAGAAGGTAGAAATCAGGAACTGCCGAGATTTAAAGTTTCTACCTCAAGGGGTATCTCACCTTCCATTTTTGCAAAAACTAGAAATCAGTGGCTGCAGTGGATAGTTGAGAAGAAGAAGAAGAAGAAGAAGTGTGCGTTTTGTAAAGGAGAAGGAAATATTTAACGATTAGAGCTTTTTCACTGTATATGAAGGTATTTAACCTCTTCCTTAATTTAATTTATTCTATTCCAAAGTTTAGGTATATTGATCTTAGATGAGTTGGTTAAGTATGTGCTCCGGATAAAACATCTTCAAGACAGATAAAGCATAATCTATGCGTTTAACATTCTAATTTCTTTCCCAGTTCTCTGAGCAATTTATGGTGTTGATGGATTGATGGACACTGCAATATCGAATCATTGGACCAGTCTTAAATTTTTACAGTTGATTCAGTTGGCAATTTTTTCTTGGCACACCAGTAACTATAAGGGATAATCTGGAAATCCCTCAATCACAGCAACTCAGAGCAGCACCTTCCATAAGTGAAGAGAATTCCACAACCAGTATTATAACGCGTAATTAGATTCAATGTAACGGTAGGGATTAGTTGATTCAGACTTTAGCATTTATGTAACTTCCATACTTAATCCTCCTCGTACTTGTATATAACTCGAAACCCGATGTCAATACAAAATGAGTTAGAAATTCAATCAATTGCAGTGTGTTGATTTCCTATATGGTATCAGAGCTCTCAATCTCCAACGAGCAAACGATCCAAATCCTCACCATGTCATCTTCCACAGAACAAAATCCATCCACAGATCAAAATCCAGTCCTTAATCCCAATACCCAACTCTCTTCCGCAACAACCAAAACTCTTATCGCCTTCAACATCACTGCTCAAATAAATGAAAAACTAACTCCCTCCACTTTTCCCCAATGGCGTGCTCAATTTGAGGCACTTCTTATTGGGTACGATTTGTTCAACTATGTTGATGGTACTCTCCGGGTGCTCCTCCTCTGCACAAGACAACTGCCGATGAATTATGCGTAATTCACTGGGTTCGACAGACAAGCTCATACTCGAAAGTGCTATCTTAGCCTCCACATCCCCCCCTCAATTACTCCTCTAATTGCCACGACTCAAACATCTCACGACGCATGGAAGAAGCTCAAAACCCGTATGCCAGCCGATCCAGAACTCGTGCCATGCAACTGAAAGAAGAAATTACCTTAATCCAAAGGGGACCCAGATCAATTACAGAGTACCTCCATGCCGTGAAGGCCTTGGCTGATGAAATAGCCATTATTGACCATCCAATTTCGGATGATGACCTAACCTTGTATGTGCTGAATGGTTTAGGTTCGGACTTTCGAGAGATAGTTGCTCCCATACGAGCTCGAGAATCTTCACTTGCCTTTGAAGAATTACACGACCTGCTGGTCGGTCATGACGCCTACTTGCGTCGACTGGACAATGCAACTCACAATTTAGTTGCCTCTGCAAACTACACAAAGACGAAGAGCTTTGTGTCTGGTGGAAGCCCGGGATGGAATAAGAATTCCCGTGGGTCACAAGGCCCAAACAGGCACTTCAATGGAGCTCAGCGTGAAGCCCACTTCCACGGAGCCCACCGTGATGGCCATTACAAGCGGGGCCCGGCGTGATGAGCGCGAGATATAACAACAACACAGGCCGGCCCAATCACTTCAACAGACGCCCACAGCCCAAATGCCAGCTGTGTGACCAGATGGGCCACATTGCAAAAGCCTGTCCCCAAGTCCAATCTCAACATGCATCCATAAACTGTACTGCCAGATCCCATGGATCAGATAAAAATTGGTTACTAGACTCTGCAGCATCTCATAACATTACCGGTGATTTGAACAATTTATCTATTCACTTTCGAATATGACTGAACCCGACAAAGTCCTTCTTGGTGACTCGGCTCGGGGTTTGGAAGTTTCACATATTGGTTCACTATCTTTACACTCACCTCACCGCGACCTTTACTTTACGTGACACACTTTATGTTCGAACCTTTGCAAAAATCTAATTTCTGTTCATCACTTTACAAAACAAAATCATGTTTTTTGTTGAACTTCACCCGCTTTTATTTTCTTGTGAAGGACAAGATCACGAGAGCGACTTTACTAAAAGGAGCATGTAACGATGGCATCTACGTCTTTCCGGCATCAATGGTGGCCCCTCCAAAAGTTGCTAATGTGCATGAACGGACTTCAATTGACGGGTGGCACAAGCGCCTTGGGCATCCCTCTCTTCCTCTTGTCAATCACCTTGTCAAAAATTTTTCCCTTCCTGTTTCCTCAAAAGAAAAATTGTCTTCTTTATGTTACTCTTGTTCCATCAATAAAGCACATCGTCAACCATTTCGTGATAATAGTCTTAAAAGTTATGCTCCGCTTGACCTAATTTATACTGATGTGTGGGGACCCGCAAGTTACACTGGAATTGATGGGTCAAGATATTATCTCATTTTAGTTGATCATTACACAAAATACATTTGGTTTTATCCAATGGCCGCTAAATCCAGCGTTTCTCAAATTTTTCCTCATTTCAAAAAGTTTGTTGAAAATCGATTTCAAAAAACAATAAAATCTTTATATTCAGATAATGGTGGGGAATTTATTGCTTTAAAATCTTTTCTTCTAACCCATGGTATTTCTCATTATACAACAGCTCCCCACACACCACAACAAAATGGTGTTTCCGAAGCGTCGCCACCGTCATCTTGTGGAAACAGGTCTTACACTTATTCATGATGCTCAACTTGATTTCTCTTTTTGGCCATATGCCTTTAAAACTGCTGCTTATCTCATCAATAGGCAACCCACTCCTATTCTTCAAAATCTATCCCCTTTTGAAGCTCTTTTTGGTGAAAAACCCAATTATTTAAAATCAAAAAAATTTGGATGTCTTTGTTATCCCCTTACCCGGCCCTATAATACAAATAAAATGCAACCGAAAGCTAAAGCTTGCCTTTTTCTCGGTTACTCTTCAACTCAAAACGCATACCAGTGCTATGATCAATTAACAAAAAAATTCTTTATTTCCAGACATGTTTTATTTGATGAAAATACAAACCCCACTTGTCCCGTTTTAAAATCATCTTCCATCACCTCCACTCATCCAGCTGCTCTCGGCACTCCACAAGTTCCTGTGCCCCCGTCGCCCGTCTTCGATTCACATGCGTCAGCACCACCACCGGAAGACGCAAATGCCATTGTTGATGACTCCTCAGGTAATCCTACTCCCTCTTGCTCTTTAATTCCTCACTTTGCATCAACCATGGACCACACTTCATCACCTCATCATCCTCAACCCGACACCCACAGCCCCCTCTCACCATCCCTAGGTTCATCCTCAAACACACCCACAGACCCATTGCCTAACAACCATGAAAACCCCATCACCCAATCTGCCCAGCCAAATCAAACCACCCACAGAACCCACCCCATGACTACCCGTTCCATGAACCAAATATACAAACCCAAAAGTCTCAACACTGTGTCCAAACATCCTCTTCCCCCGTCAATTGAACCAACCAGTGTCAGTCAAGCTATCACCCAACCACAATGGCGTGAAGCCATGTCCACCGAACTCACAGCCCTTATGAAACACGGTACTTGGGATCTTGTCATACCCCCCTCCGATTGCAAACCGGTAGGTTGCAAATGGGTATTTAGGGTAAAACGACATGCTGATGGGTCAATTGATAAATTTAAAGCTAGATTAGTGGCTAAAGGGTTTAATCAAAGACCGGGCATTGACTACCAAGAAACCTTCGACCACGTGATTAAACCCTCGCCACCATTAAAGATCGCTTTTATCAATTCGTCGTTATCGCGGGGTAGCCACTGAGGCAATTAGACATAAATAATGCTTTTCTGAATGGTCATTTAGATGAAAATGTATTTATGGTTCAGCCTCCTGGCTTCAAAGATTTGTCTAGACCTAACCATGTTTGCAGGCTAAACAAGGCGATTTATGGTCTTTAAACAAGCCCCCACGGGCTTGGTACATCGCTTCAAGAACGCTATTTTGCAGCTCGGTTTTCATGGATCCTTGGCAGACTCCTCACTCTTCATTCACAGACAAGACTCTAACTTGTGCTATTGTTTAGTTTATGTTGATGACCTTGTTATAACTGGGAATAACTTTGCTCTTGTGGACAGGTTCATTGCGCAATTAGGTGCTTTGTTCTCTTTGAAAGATATGGGGACTCTCAACTTCTTTCTCGGCATTGAAGCCATACCAAATGCGACAGGATTATTCCTATCCCAGCACAAGTATGTCCGTGACCTTCTAGCAACCACAAGTATGAGTGGAGCCAAAGACGTCTCAACACCACTTTCCACCTCACAGACTCTTCAATTGTTTGATGGAACCGCTGCTGTTGACAGTTCAGAATATCGTCGCATTATTGGAAGTCTACAATATCTATCCTTGACTCGCCCCGATATTTCATTCGCCGTCAACAAATTATCCCAGTTTATGCACAAGCCAACCGAGACTCATTGGGCAGCGACCAAACGCCTCCTGCGCTACTTAAAACAGACCATCTTCCATGGACTTCAGATTCGAAGAAGTGGCTCTCCAACTCTGCGCACATATTCTGATGCTGACTGGGCTGGCAACATGGATGATCGTACGTCTACCAGTGCCTATATCGGTTTTTGGGCCCCCAACCCGATCTCCCCGGAGCTCCAAAAAAGCAGAGGGTCGTGCAAGATCCACCACTAAGTCGAATACCGAGCACTGGCCAACGCAGCGTCCGAAATAATGTGGCTGTCTACTCTCCTAAAAGAACTGGGTATCTCGGCTCCCACTACTCCTCAGCTACTTTGTGACAACCTTGGGGCTACGCATCTCAGCTTTAACCCAGTCAATCACTCTTGGATGAAACATATCCAGATTGACCTCCACTTTGTGCGCGACCTAGTGCAAAAAGGCAGCTTGCATGTTCGACATGTCCACACTCAAGATCAACTAGCTGACTTGCTAACTAAACCTCTGTCAAGGCAGCGCACCGAACTACTTCGCGGCAAGATTGGTCTTTCCGATGGAAGCTCAATCTTGAGGGGGCGTATAAGGGATAATCTGGAAATCCCTCAATCACAGCAACTCAGAGCAGCACCTTCCATAAGTGAAGAGAATTCCACAGCTGTATTATAACGGCAGAATTAGATTCAATGTAACGGTAGGATTAGTTGATTCAGCCTTAGCATTTATGTAACTTCCATACTTAATCCTCCTGTACTTGTATATAACTCAGAACTGATGTCAATACAAAATGAGTTAGAAATTCAATCAATTGCAGTGTGTTGATTTCCTATAGTAACTACGTCCTTGAACAAACCGTCAGATTTTTCAAAATCATGTACTCTAGTTATGATAGTTTTTATTACTTTTCCTATATTGTTTTTGGATTCTATGTTTTAATTTAGATGTTTTTTGTTTATTTCTTTTATGATTCTATATTCCTAGTTGGGGTAGAGTTTTCTAGCCTATTTAACTCTCGAGGAGAAGGCCATCATAGAATTTATTTATAGAGAATAAAATTATGAATTTAAGGATAACATCTTCTGCCTTCTGTGTAAACTCTCATTGCTCAACCGCTGGTTGTAACGACATCCTCTGGGTGCTTGTGTTTGACGATGTTCCAAAATCACTTGAGCCTTCAGCCAACAGACTAGGCTTTTACAAAATCAGTATATCAACATAATACCGTCATCACCTGTAATGATTAGCAATCATGATGGAAGAAAATACCTGCACTACGCTGAAATACGAAAACACCTAGTTTGACCATCCAAAGCTCTAAAGACAGAAAGTTCCATTTCGAAACCATGGAATCCGAAGTTCTGCAAAGTTAACATAGTAGCAACTGGTTGATCAGAGAAGAGAACAAATGCAGCTGCAGCAGCAAATGTAATCTTCAAAGTTTCAAATTATTAAAGTCACAGTACAAACCTAAACCGGTTCCAGCAGAAGTAAGGTCCTCCTTTTATGTTCCTTTCCACGCCACAAACTAGCCTTCAGCCAACAGACTAGGCTTTTCCAAAATCTGCATATCTACTCAATAACTCCGCGGTTGAAACTATGGCTGTGATGGTTATTTTTATATGTTTTTTCATTCAAATTATAGTTTGAAATGCTATATATCATGTAAAAAAACAGATTTAAATGATATCAGATACAATATTACTGAAACAGAACCACCAATTAGTCGGTTCCTTTCCATTAACTTATTAATACAAAAAGAGAAATAGATACATGATAGTAGAGTGAAAAATTAATGCCACTTTGATTAAGCTTTAAAATTAAACCATGTATGTATGAACACTTGAAGGTCATTCATGAAAACAAGATAAAACAAATTATCCCTTGAGCTCCTTGGTACCAGGTCTGGGTCAACTCAGATCGTTAGCCAAGATAACTCGGACCTATTCAGACATGAAAACAACTTGCCAAACCAGTCCAGGTTTTAAAACATAACAATTGTTTTTTTCGGCACAGTAATGAAACTGTCTCTTAGAATTGGCACCACCATTCACATTTTAAAATGATTTTTATCCTGCCAAGAACTTGTGAAACTTTCCATTAACTTCAACCACACTGAATCCAGCAGTTTTAACGATGCCTGCGTCATTCATCATCCCTCTCCATTTGTTTGCTTCTTCCCATTGACCACATGATGCGTACAAGTTAGAGAACATCATGAGCTCTCCATAACTAAGGCAATTACCCCTAGAAGAAACAAGTTTTACAGCTCTCTCACCAACATCAAGATCCTGATGAACTATACAGGCACTAAGCAAAGCTCCCAAGATGGTTTCCCCTGGCTTGAATGGCATGGCTTTGATTAGTTGTAACGCCCAATCAAGATGCCTTGTGTTGAAATCTGGAAATTATGATTCCAGACCTGCGCAGGATTACAAGCTGAAGAAGATTTACAAGCTGAAGGAGATGAAGAATTGAAGAATTGAAGACATTGTAATCATGTTATAGTGCTCTGTTTCTAATTCATATTGTATTAGTCAAATAGTCAAACTTAGTTAGTTAATTCAGTTAAAGGTTGACTTTGTATTTTGTTGACTTTGTCAATTCAGAATTTTCTGAATTATAGCCGTTGTAATGTTTTGATTTCTATAAATAAGATGAGTGGGATGGCAGTAACCACACATGAAATTCTGCCCATGCTTATGATCTTTTAAGCTTAAAATTACAAAGCTTATTGTTCTTTCTTTTCTGGAAAAATTCGTTAAAATTCTGGAAAAAGTCCCGAACCCAGTTCTTGATCTCTACAGTACCTGTTCTCAGGTTTTGACAATTTGTCCGTACAGATTTGAACAGTACTTGTTCATATCTGAAATTTGAGTTTTTTCTCCAGAATTCCAACATGGTATCAGAGCAGAATAGGTCTTAGAAAAGGGATTGAAAGTAATATACAAGTGCAAGAATTCAAGGATTGATCAAACCTTGAAAGGGAAGATTGCATTTTTTCAGAAATTCCAGACTGCACTTTTCCAGAAATTCCAAGAATTCGTCAATCAAGAAGTGAGTCTTGAAGTGTTCTTTAAGGACTAATAATTGAAAGAGTTTCTCAATTATTACTCCTGTTCTTTGTTCTGTGGAATCCTTGGAAGGAAAAGAGTGCAAGAAGCAAGTGAAAGGAAACTTGTTCTTGAATTAGCAGATTTTTTGAAATCAAGAAAAGTGACTTGATTTGTTCTTTAAAAGGGATAATCAATTGATAAGGTATCATCAATTGGTATTCCTGTTCTCTATTGTGAAGCCTTGAAAGTGAATTACAAGAAAAGGAAAATTTCGAGCAAGACAGACTAGCTGACAGACATGGATTCTTCCTTTTCTTCAAAATCTCCAGTATTCACAGGTGTGAATTATGGAGTATGGGTTGTGAAGATGAGGATGTATCTGAAGGCATTCGACTTGTGGGACGATGTGGAGACTGAAAGGGAACTAAATCCCTTGAACGAAGATCCAACAATGGCCCAACTAAGATACTACAATGAGCAAAGATCAAAGAAATTCAAGGCCCTTAATTGCATTCACAATGCAGTAAGTGAGGACATCTTCTCAAGAATCATGGCATGTGAAACAGCTAAGGAAGCTTGGGACAAATTGAAGGCTGAGTTCCAAGGTGATGAGAAATCCAAGAGGATGCAGATTATGAATTTAAGAAGACAATTCAAGGCATAAAGATGAAAGGATCGAAACTGCCAAGGAGTTTTCATCAAATGTGTCAAAGATTGTAAATCAAATGAGAATGCTTGGAGAAGAAATGCAAGAATCGAGAGTTGTGGAGAAGGTTCTGGTCAGTTTGCCAGAAAAATTTGAAAACAAGATTTGCTCATTAGAAGAGTCCAAAGATTTTCACTACAATGAGTCTTCAAGAACTCATCAAATGCACCGCAAACCGTGGAGCAAAGGCAGTGCATTAAGACAAGAAAATACAAGTGAGGAAGCCTTTACTGTTGGATTCAAAGGTAGAGCAAAGTTCCAGAATCCCCAGAATTCACAGGTGTTCTTCAAGAACCCAGAAAACTCAAATTTTGGAAATTCATGGCAGAGGAGAAATTGGCCAAATAATCAAACACAAGGCAACAACTTCAATGCAAGGTGGAAGGAAAGAAGAGAGCCACTTCCCACCTGCAAGTGCTGTAAGAAAAACAATCATCTTGAGTCATCTTGTTGGCTCAAGAATGTACAATGCCGAAAATGTAAAGAGTTTGGCCACATTGAAAAATTTTGCAATGAAGACAATGCAAACCAAGCTCAAGTTGCTGAAGTGGAGGAGACCAAAGAGGAAATGCTATTCACAGCCACTGAAGCACACAAATGCAACAAAACTGAGGTAAACAATCAAACTTGGTTAATTGATAGTGGTTGTACAAACCACATGGTCGCCGATTTGAGCTTGTTTGAAAATCTGGATACAAACTATAAGTCTAGAGTCAAGGCCGCTAATGGACAATATGTAGGTGTTGAGGGCAAAGGTGAAGTTAAAATTAACACTCTAGCTGGGTTAAAAGAGTTTGAAAACATCCTATATGTACCTGAAATTGCACAAAGTCTGATAAGTGTAGGTCAACTGTTAGAGGATGGTTTTTCATTGTTCTTTATAGATGGTGTATGCACAATTAAGGACAATCATGGGGCACATTTATTCACTGCAAAAATGTCTAATAGATGCTTTAGTATTCAACTAGAACACCAAAGCACAAATACAAACACAACTGCTGAAAATGAAGAAGGAGAAGCAGATGCAGATTCATTTTGTGAAAGTGTTGAATTAGCTGACGAGTACAAATATGATGATTATGTAAATGAATCCATGTGGGGAGATGAACAGAGGTCAGAAAGGAAACATGAGATGTTGAAGGATTATGTGAATATAGATTCACATATCTTGTGCACTTCTGAGATTGCTGACATTGATAGTGATGGAGTAGCTGAAATGAGTGTTACAAGTTCATATTACTTTGATCATGAGTATTATGACAATCTGAGCATTTGAAAGTGCTTGGTGATGAAGATGTTGGGAAATGTCTTGCAAGTTCTAGTGTTGTATTCAATCTTGATACAAAGCAAGTTAAGAGGAATCAAGAACTAGAGTTAAGTGCAAGTACTGGAAAATTTCGTGCTTATATATACTCCTCACCTACAATGGTTGATTTGGATGTTGATGGGAACTTGGACAGTCTTGTTAGGACTTCATTTGGCTTGTTCTATGTCCTGGATTATCATGGAAATACTAGGAAAAATTTCCCTCTGAGAATGGCTGAAACTCAAGGTGCTGGAGGTGCAGCTGATATCAATGATGCTGAATTTAGAACCAATATGAAAGGCAAGTTCGAAATAAATGAACTTGGACCTTTAGCTTATTGTTTGGGAAGAAAACAATGTAAAATGGAGATGAAGGATTACTGCTCAAGAGAACAGTGGACTAACTTGATTACTTTAGCAAAAGAAAGACTTAAGGAGCTAAGGAGAATGGTGGAAAATGTGCAGCTCAGGAATCAAGGGGGAGTGTTGAAATCTGGAAATTATGATTCCAGACCTGCACAGGATTACAAGCTGAAGAAGATTTACAAGCTGAAGGAGATGAAGAATTGAAGAATTGAAGACATTGTAATCATGTTATAGTGCTCTGTTTCTAATTCATATTGTATTAGTCAAATAGTCAAACTTAGTTAGTTAATTCAGTTAAAGGTTGACTTTGTATTTTGTTGACTTTGTCAATTCAGAATTTTCTGAATTATAGCCGTTGTAATGTTTTGATTTCTATAAATAAGATGAGTGGGATGGCAGTAACCACACATGAAATTCTGCCCATGCTTATGATCTTTTAAGCTTAAAATTACAAAGCTTATTGTTCTTTCTTTTCTGGAAAAATTCGTTAAAAATTCGGAAAAGTCCCGAACCCAGTTCTTGATCTCTACAGTACCTGTTCTCAGGTTTTGACAATTTGTCCGTACAGATTTGAACAGTACTTGTTCATATCTGAAATTTGAGTTTTTCTCCAGAATTCCAACACCTTGCTCTACTAAGAAGATCAACCATGCATCCGTAATGCTCTATTTTGGGAGATATTCCAAATTCATTTTGCATGCTATTAAACAAGTGGCTACCTTCTTGCACTAAACCTGAATGGCTACAAGCACTAAGCAAGCCAATGAAGGTAATATCGTCGAGCCTCGAGATGTTTATTTCTCATCTTGTCGAATAGATTGAGAGCGAGCATAGCCATGACCGTGAAGTGCAAGCCCGTAAATCAATGCATTCCAACAAGTAAATATCCTTAACTTGCGACTTTGTAGAACACCTCAGTAAACCTTTGTCAGATGCTTCCACATTTGGCATACATATCGATCAAAGTCTGTTGTTACATGGGGACTCGATGCAAGTCCATTATCAATGGCATATATGTGTACTTGGTTCCTTTTTTTCAGCGATCCCGAATGGGCACATGCGGATTAAATACCGACCATCGTGAAGATAATCGAGCAAGCAATTTGTATTCTTCATTTCATCAAACAAATCAAGAACCTCGCCATAAAGTTGATTTTTGTAAAAACCCCTTTTACCATTGTATTCCATGTGATGACGTTCTTGCCGGCATTTCCCTAAACAAATCACAAGCTCTTTCCATATCTTCACCTCGATAAATGCTAATATCATTGAGTTCCAAGAGACAATATCTTTCTCGCCATGTTATCAAAGATACTTCTCGCAGAGTGTCTTTCCAAAGGTTTGAGTAACCGTGAAATCATGATATTGAAAGATGAGAGGTCCTTTAAAGGCATGGAGTTGAACACTTTGAGTGCACCATCCATCTTTCCAAGAGAAGCGTATGCATCTAAAATGGAATTCCAAGCAACCACAACTTTGACGAGCATCTTCTCAACACTTTACAAGCATCGATAACGCAACGATGAGACCCTGTACATGTTGAGCGAGCAGCTTTGGACAAAAAACATGGTCGGGAGAAACTCGCTTTTATTGTCACGGCCATGGAGGGCTAGCCCAATACAAGGACTAGACCACCTCCCGTACTGCTTTTAGTAAAATAGGGAAAGTGAAGTTATCGGCATGAAAGCCAATTTCTTGCACATTCACATAGGTTACCATAGCTTGAACCGCATCACCATTGAGCATGTTTTTTCTTGATAATCTCATTCCATTTTCGCGATTTCGGGGAGGGCATGACGCAGTTGCGGGACAAGCCCGCCATTTTTTTAATTGACAAAACAATCTATCGCGGTTCCTACGATTGCTTCTCCAGTCTCCCATAACAAGTTCATCGCTCCTTTCTCTCACTTCTTTCAATCTAACCCGATGGATTTTGCTAGAAGAAAGGCCGCACTGAGCAACTTGTGCGCGTAAAAAATTGTGGACCAAAAGATTCCCAAAGGATAAGGTGAACACCGATTTAAGCTAAAAAGACAGGGGAGGAGGCGTAATTATGAAGAAAATTGGGCCCCTTAAATGGGCGGGTAAAAAAATTTTCGACTGTGGTACATGACTTGAAATCTAGTGTATGTGTAGTTTATGATAGAAACAAATTGTATAAGAACAGGCAAGAACTCAGCAATAGATAAAGATATAAATGTTGTGAATGGAAGTGTACTTTCTTTATTGATAAAACACTCTTTTATAGAAGAGTTTGATAACAGAATTCCGAAAAATATTGAGAAGATAAAAACAGAGAAAGAGTTGATCTATGACAGCTTTATTTGCAACTAACATCCTAATAAACTGGAGCTAATCTTGACTAGATCTTCACAGCATCGAAGACCTCTTCTTCAGCAGCAAATGAGGCAACTGTCAACACTCCTCCTTGCATCTTTTGCTGCAGACTCCTATCTTGTTCCTCAAAGTTTCAAACCTTGCTTTTGGCAATGGTTTGGTTAATATATCAGCAAGCTGGTCTTCTGTCTTGCAATAGATCAGTTGCAATTCTTCATTTTTCTGAACTTCTCTCAGAAAATAATACTTGAGCTTGAAATGCTTTGTTTTCCCATGGAAAATTGGATTGTTAGATATTGCAATCGCGACCGATTGTCAACATTAACTTTAGTAGCTTCCCTTTGCTCCATGTCCGGATCTGCTAGGATTTTTTCTAAGCCATAAGACTTGATTTGCAAATTGCAGAGTTGCAACATACCCGCTTCTGCCGCTGATTGAGCAATAACTTCTTGTTTTTTTGGAACACCGGGAGAAGATTCCCGATCCAAAACTAAAACAATATCCGGGACGCGTTCTTCATATCATCACAAATACCCGACCCAATCACTATCTCAGCATATCCTTGTAGCTCGGAAATTTTCAAAGCACAACTAAACCGAATGCCATAGTTTAGTGTACCTTTTATGTATCTCACCACTCTTTTTGCAGCCTTGAAGTGTATTTCACTAGCACAATGCATGAACCTTGATAATAAGCTCACTCGCATGCATGATGTCCGGCCTTGTTGTCGTAAGGTACATTAGACACCCAATTAAGCTCCCTGTAGAATTGCTTTCCATCCACCTTGTCCGCCCCCATCTTCTTTACATGAACTTCTCTTTCAAATTCATGGGCGTGGTCATTGATTTGCAGTCTTCCATTTTGAATTTCTTCAGAATCTCTTTGGCATACTTTTGTTGGCCAACAAAGATCCCAAGCTGATTTTGCTGCACTTCCATGCCAAGAAAATAGGACATTTCACCAAGGTCTGTCATCTCAAAAACTTCCATCATTTCAGCTTTGAAGATGTCCATCATGGTTGAATTGTTACCTGTAACAAATAAATCATCCACATAAAGTGAAACAGCCATAAAACTAGTGTTTGAACTCTTGATATATAAGGTCGATTCACTCAAACTTTTGTTGAAGCCATGTTTGAGTAAATGCTCATCAATCCTGCTATACCAGGCTCTTGGAGCCTGTTTCAGTCCATATAAAGCCTTCTTCAATAAGTAAACCTTGTCTTCTTCTCCTTCTACCATGAAACCTTTAGGTTGTTCCACGTAAATCTCCTCCTGCAGGTAACCATTCAAAAATGCAGACTTCACATCAAGTTGAAATATTTTCCAACCTTTGTGAGCTGCAATTGCTAGCAACATTCTGATGGTGTCAAGTCGAGCTACTGGGGCATATGTTTCTGAAAAATCCACACCAAAGACTTGTGCATAGCCTTTGACCACAAGCCTAGCTTTGTGTTTGTTGATAGTGCCATCTGCATTCAATTTTGTTCTGTAAACCCATTTCACACCAATGGGTTTTTTGTGTGTCGGCGATATCCACTAATTCCCATGTTTGATTCTTCTCAATCATGCTTAGCTCTTCTTTCATTGCTCGTGACCCATCTTGGATCATTTTTTGGCCTCCCTCATATTCTCGCAGGGTTCCAAACGACGCACACATTGAAGCTTTGATAAATGTCTCGCAAGAAGTCCGGTTCCTCTCGACGGTGTGTCATCAACATCTTCATCAAAATCTTGCATGATCTCCTTACTTGCATTGCTTGTTGTATCTTCAAAATTCCATTTTTCAGCTTCAACGAATTTGATGTCTCTGCTGATTATGACTTTTTCAGTTGCAGGTTGATAAACTCTATAGCCTTTTGTGACATTGCTATAGCCAACGAAAATTCCAGCTTCAGCCTTCCTGTCAAGCTTATCTCTTTTCACCTGAGGTATGTGAGTGAAACATAAGCATCCAAACACTTTTAAGTTTTGAAGTGAGGGTTTATAACCATGCCAAGCTTCATAAGGTGTTTTGTCGTTTGTAATGCTCTTGTTGGCGACTTTGTTTAACAAGAACACTAGCTGATTTCCATGCTCTCGCCTGAATTTCTTGGGCAAATCTTTCTCAAATAATAAGCACCTTGCCATCTCCATGATTGTCCTGTTCTTCCTCTCACTCACACCATTTTGCTGAGGTGTGTAAGGTGTAGTGTATTGATGTTCAATCCCTGCATCATGACAAAACTGGGCAAATTTGTTTGAAGTATATTCTGTGCCATTGTCAGACCTCACAATCTGAATTTTATGACCACTTTGATTTTCAACCCAGTTTTTAAACCTTAAAAAGACACCTGCTACTTCAGCTTTGGATTTTAAAAAATACACCCAGCACATTCTTGTATAATCGTCAATGAAAGCAACATAATACCTGCTGCCATTTAATGAATCGTCATCCGAGGGCACTGCAACATCGGTGTAGAATAAGTCGAAGTTTTTCACTTGCTCTCAAGCTTTGTTTTTGAGGAAATCCAAGTCTGTGTTGTTTGCCATATTGACAAGAAACACAAACCGTGATTTTTTCTTCTAGGCTGGGCACCCCTCTCACCATCTTCCTTCTTTGCATATGAACTAAAGCTGCTTGATTGAAGTGGCCCATCCTCTTATGCCATAATTCAGCTTCATTTGTTGTGTTTGATACTGCTGCTATCTCCTCTTCCATCCAATCTAGAGAAAAACTTTTCCCTTGCATTTTTATAGTGAAAATCTCTAATCCAGTAGGATCAGAAATTAAGCAGTGCTTGTTCTTGAAAACCACCGAATATCCTTTTTCAAGAAGTTGGCCAACACTCAACAGGTTTTGATCGATTTCAGGTACAAAAAGGACATCTGAAATGAGTTTAATACCTGAATTCCCTTCGATGGCCACTGTTCCTTTTCCTTTGACAGGAATATATTCACCATTACCAATTCTGACTTTTGAGACACTTGATTTGTCAAGATGTTTGAACAAATTCACATCATTTGTCATGTGATTTGTGCACCCACTGTCTATCAACCAGCAATCACTTGCATGTTTGCCTACAAAACAAGTGGCCACAAACAATTGTTCCTCCTGTTGTTGATCTGCAACTTGAGCCTCTTCATGTTGTTGATTTGTTCTGTTCTTGCAGATTTTTTCCATGTGTCCCGGATGATTGCATTTCCCGCATTTAACATCGGGTCTCCACCAACGAGTAGTTTTGTGAGTGATTTGTTTTCTTCACGGTGTTGACAAGGGGAAAGGTTCCAACTCTTCGATTGCTACTTGCCTGCTCCCTTGTATTTGATGTTCTTCCTTTTCCCTTTGTCACCTTCTTGGACTTGCACCTTTGCTGGAAAAGCACCTTCCATGGATTCTTCTTGCCTTATAGTTCTCCTTTGTTCTTGAGCTTGTAAGGCATTTAACAATTCTCCCAAAGATATTTTTTTGACGGATCTTTGGCTTCTTCCAATGAGGATATCTTTGACTCAAACCTCTCGGGGTAAAGTCACAAGGATCTTTTCAACAACCCTTTGATCGAAAGTTCCTCTCCCAATAGTCTTATTTTTGTTGACTATGGAGAGTAATCTATCAGAAAAAATCTCGATAGTTTCTAAGTCCCTTCATCTTCGCATTTTCGAACTCCCTTCTCAAATTCAAAACACTGCATTTGAATTGTCCTCTCATTACCATGGAACTCCTCCTTGAGATAATTCCATATTTGTTTCCACTGTATCAAAAAGCAATTATTCTTGGAAATATTGCTTCGAAACAGCGACATAGAGACAAGTTTTGGCTTTGAACTTCCTTGATCTCTCCTCACGATTATTTTCGATTTGAGCTATTGTTGGATCTGCGAGGAAGAGGATGAGGTTCATGCTCTTGTTCAACGAGCATCCCATAAATCGTGAGGCTTGTAAGTAAGTTTTCATTCTCACGACCCACATTTGGTAGTTCACACCCAGTAAAAAAGCTGGGTGGTGTTGCAAGAGAATAAGTGTTGGATGCCATTTGAAAGATGATGAAAGGTTTTGGTTTTGGTGTTTGTGGTTTTTTTTGGTGGAAAAAGGTTTCTCACGGGGTTGCTCTCTTTCTCACAAGTCGGTCCCTTTAAAATCAATGTGCTCGATACCAATTTGTAGTTTATGAGCGAAAACAAATTGTATAAGAACGAGCAAGAACTTCAGACAATAGATAAAGATATAAATGTTGTGAATGGAAGTGTACTTTCTTTATTGATAAAACACTCTTTTATAGAAGAGTTTGATAACGTGAATTCGAAAAAATATTGAGAAGATAAAAAACGAGAGAAAGAGTCGATCTATGACGACTTTATTTGCAACTAACATCCTAATAAACTGGAGCTAATCTTGACTAGATCTTCACGACATCGAAGACCTCTTCTTAGTGACAAATGAGGCAACTATCAACGAGTATGAAAGCAGGAAATGTGAAGTCTTTTTTTTATCTCGAATGTCCCAGGGAGAGACTTATTGGGCACTCGAGAAATACAAAGCGTTTATGCTTCTAACATAACAAGAAAATATCATGAGAAAACCATGGAAAATGTACAACTTCGATTAAATTATCTATTGTTCTTCCCCGAGTGCGCTTACGATATCGCGATATCTGTGATGTTGGGAAAGTTTCGATGAATTTTTGGAAAGCAAACGGGCGAGAATGTTTGGTCCGTGGGTTCCACTATCTTTGCTTCGACTTCCCATTTATAGCAAAGGAGCACCTTGCCCCTAATTAAGAGAACAAACTCTCTACGCCTGAATATTAGAACTACGTGTTGCCAACACTTCTTGTCACGAAGGGTTTGAATTGATGCACTTCATTGCACTGATCAAAGATGGCTTTCTGAACCTGTTATCTTCCACCTTCTCCGAAGTTCCTTCAAGACCTCAAAGTCCGGACTCGAACCACGACCAAGTTCCCAAGAACCTCGCCGAAGTTATTTGGTGCTTTGGGTAAATCAATGCCAATATCATCCAACAAGGAGCCAGTAAAGAAGGCAACCGGTTCCAATATCTCTAGCTGTTAGGGCCCTTTTTAGTGAGCAAGAATTCAAGAAGCTTTATGACGGGTCCCACACATGGTGGGCTCTTCTCGATGCAAGGGAAATAGCTTCTTTAGCAACCTCGGGGATGAAAAGTTGGATCTTTCAACTCCTCCACGCATTGCGGTGCTTCATCTAGAATTTGAACACCGAAATATTCTTCCAGCAGAGAAATGGTTTTTCTGCGAAGATCATCGGGATTTGACCTTGTAGTAGGAGGTAGTGGCGTCCGTGGAGAAGGAATGGCGGGAAATGCAGCAGAGCAACATGTGCTGAGGGAGTTTGACCTATAAGTTCGGATCTTGTATCAAAACCAGGGTTGGGAGGGAGTGCCACCACCACGCAATAAGGTTGTTTTCCCATCTAAGACACCACCACTTCCTTGAGGCAAAAAAGTCTAGCATTAAGAGAAGGTGCTTTGTTGATGAAGGAAGAGGGATACGCCCTGATGGACTGGGTTGAGCCCAAATTATTTCCCCTTGGCATTGTTCGAGATCGAGGAACCTCGGTTAGTCGAGCATCAAGCACGGGCATTCCAGGCATTTTCATCATCCCAGGCATTCCAGGCATCATACCCCCTGCGCCAGGCCTGCCAATGGGGAAACCACCAGGGCCCACACCCCCAAATGCAGTAGCATTACTGTTGAAATCTAAAGTTGATTCCAGAACTGCACAAGAGAACCGGTCGACCGATTGCGAGAAAGAAATTAACCGGTCGACCGCTTGAAACCGGTCGACCGCTTGCAAAGGGAAGATTAACCGGTCGACCGCTTGGCCCTGTCTGCGACAAACTGACGCAGGATAAATAAAGAACTGAAGGTTGAAGGTTATTGTTTTAGTAATCCTTTTGTATTTAGGATGATTATAAATCCTTTAGAGTTTAGGAATCGTGTCTGTCAAATCAGTTATAGGAAATCTTGTAAATAACTGATTTTAGAAAATATTACCGTTGAAAGTTGTTGGTTAGGTAATTTATAGCTGTTGTAAGTTCTTTTGTTCTATAAATAAAATGGATGGGATGGCAGTAACCACACATGAAATTCTGCCAATGTGTATGTTCTTTTAGCTTGAATTTACAAAGTTCTTTAGTTCTTTCTTTTCTGGAACTTTTCCAGAATTCTGGGAAAAGTCCCGAATCCAGTTTTTTGATTGCTACAGTGTGTGTTTGTGTTCTTTGTTCTTTTCTGAAATTCCAACATGGTATCAGAGCGACATTAGGTCTTTGAGAGGGAGTGAAAGAGATTCAAGTATTGATTAAAACCTTGAAAGAAAAAAGGTTGCACTGTCTCCAGAAGTTCCAGAGTTCGTCAATCAAGAAATTTGACTTGATTTGTGCTTTAAGAGGATAATCAATTGATATTGATCATCAATTGATATCCTTGTTCTCTGTTTTGTGTAGTCTTAGAAGTGAATTACAAGACTAGAAAAGAAAGCCTAGCTGACAGACATGGATGCTTGGGATAAATTTGAAGACTTGAAGATGAAAGTCAAGGAATTCTCATCAAATGTCTCCAAGATAGAAAATCAGATGACACTGCTAAGGGAAGAAATTCAAGAAGCCTTTGCAGCAGGATTCAAGGGAAGAACAAGAACTCAGGTGTTCTTCAAAAAACCAGAAAACAAGAACAATTCTGGGAAACAATGGCAGAACAAGAAATGGGAGAGTAATCAATCAAATGCCAACAAGTTCAATGCAAAAGGGAAGGAGAGAAGAGAACAATTCCCCACATGCAAATACTGTCAAAAGACTAATCATCTTGAGTCATTTTGTTGGCTCAAAAATGCTCAATGTCGAAAATGCATGCAATTCGGGCACATACAAAAGTTTTGCAAAACCAACACCTCAAATGGACAAATTCATACTGCTGAGGAAGTGGAAGCCAAGGATGAGAAATTACTCACAGCCATTGGGAGACTCAGCTGCAATAAAACAGAGGTTAGTAAGCAAAACTGGTTGATAGATAGTGGTTGTTCAAATCATATGTCTGCTGAATTGAGTATGTTTAAACACTTGGATTTAAAATATAAATCAAGAGTAAAGGTTGCAAATGGACAGTATGTAAGTGTAGAGGGAAAGGGAGAAGTTGACATAGAAACTCTAGCAGGTACACGAAACTTTGAACATGTTCTGTATGTACCTGAAATTGCTCAAAATCTAATAAGTGTAGGACAACTGCTAGAGGATGGTTTCTCATTGTTCTTTATAGATGGTGTATGCACAATTAAGGATAATCATGGGGCACATTTATTCACTGCCAAGATGTTAAATAGATGCTTTAGTATTGAAGAAGAACTGAAACTTATAAGCATGAGTATAAATGAAACTGAAAATTCAGTGCTATGGCATAAAAGGCTAGGACATTTTAATTATGCCTCTTTGAAGAAAATGACTGAATTACATATGGTTGAAGGGCTACCTATGATACATGAGCAAGATGAATTGTGTGAGGCATGCCAACTAGGAAAACAAACAAGAAGTAAATTCGGTTTAAGCACACTTAGATCAACTGTCAAGTTACAACTTGTGCACACTGATTTGTGTGGACCTATGCACAATGAGTCATTGAATGGTGCTAGGTACTTCTTGTTGTTTATAGATGATTTTACTAGGTTTTGTTGGGTATACTTCCTTAAAACCAAAGGGGAAGTTTTTGAATATTTTCTGAAGTTCAAGGCTGCAGCCGAGAAAGAGTCTAGCTGCAGCTTGAAAGTGTTGAGATCAGATAATGGGGGGGAGTTTACCTCCCATAGAATGGAAGAATACCTAGCTAAGGAAGGTATCAAACATCAGTTAACAGTTCCCTACACCCCACAACAAAATGGGGTAAGTGAGAGGAAAAATAGAACTTTAATGGAGATGGCAAGATGCCTCATTTATGAGAAAAATTTACCTTTGAAGTTCTGGGCTGAGGCTGTTAGCACAGCCTCATATCTTCTAAATAGGATGATCTCTAGATCATTAGGAGATAAAACACCATTTGAAGGGTGGAATGGTTACAAACCAAACCTAGATCATTTGAAAATATTTGGGAGTCCATGTTATGTCGTTTGCAACACTGAAGCAAAAAGAAGGAAATTAGACCCGGAAATCGAGAGGTTGGGATTTTGATTGGATATAGTTCAAAGTCAAAGGGCTATAAGGTTTATAATTTAAAAACCAACCAAGTCTGTGATTGCAAGAGATGTCAAGGTGGCTGAAAGTCAAGTCACGGAATTGGGAAGAAAAGAAAAAAATTGAAGAAAAGCAGGGGTTGAAATACAAACTGAAAATGAAGAGATATTAGATGACTTACATGTTGAAGAAGGGTTGTCGGGAAGAGATAGATGACATACCCGTGAGAGGAACAAGACCTCTAAGTGACATATATGATAGATGCAACTTAGTTGCAAGTGAACCAACAAATGTGGAAGAAGCTATGGAATCACAAACTTGGGTGGCAGCCATGAAAGAAGAACTAAATATGATTGAAAAAGAATGATACCGGCATTTAGTGGACGAGACCAGAGACATAGAAAGGTGATAGGGGTCAAATGGATTTACAAAACAAAACTAAATGCTGATGGGAGTATCAACAAAAACAAGGCTAGATTAGTGGTCAAAGGGTATGCTCAAGAACAAGGAATTGACTACCATGATACCTTTGCACCAGTCTCAAGGATGGATACCATCAAAAGCTGCTAGCTGATGTTGGTGCACAAAAGGGATGGCTGGTTTGGCAAATGGATGTCAAATCTGCATTCTTGAATGGAACATTAAGTGAAGAAATTTATGTTGAACAACCCGAAGGATTTGAAATTGAACCCAATCTAGACAAAGTTTATTTGCTAAAGAAAGCATTATATGGCTTGAAACAAGCTCCTAGAGCTTGGTATAGCAACTTAGATGAGTACTTAGCAAGTTTGGGATTTGAGAAAAGTTTGAATGAAGCCACTCTTTATGTGAAGAAAGTTGATGATCACATATTAATAGTTTCAGTATATGTGGATGACTTATTGATCACGGGTGATGATGAAAAATTTGTTGATGAATTCAAGCTAAACATGAAGAACAAGTTTGAAATGAATGAACTTGGATTGCTAGCTTACTTCCTTGGAATGGAAATGAATCAATCAAGTGAAGGGTGTTTTGTGTGTCAAAAACAATTCACAACAAAACTACTAAACAAGTTTGCAATGGAGAATTGCAAACCTGTTAGCACACCAATGGTGCTTGGGGTGAAACTCACCAAGGATGATGGTGCCCCCTGTGCTGATGGCAGAATGTATAGAAGTTTAATTGGAAGTTTGTTGTACTTAACTTCCACTAGACCTGACATTGTATTTGCAGTAAACTATCTCTCAAGGTTCATGCAAAACCCTAGTCAAACACATCACATTGCAGACAAAAAGGGTCGTTTGAGATACTTAAAAGGAACATTGGATTTTTGGCACTGTTCTTCAAGAGTATGAACAACTGTCAAAATAAGCTGGATTTTGTGGCGATGATTGGGGCTGGGAGTGATGAAGGGATGATGAGCACTTGGGGATATTGTTTCTCAATGGGAGAATGTATTTTCTGCTGGAATTGAAGAAACAATCTGTGGTTGCCCACTCAACGGGCAGAAAGCTGAATACATCTCTGCATTTGTGGCGACAAACCAATTAGTTTGGTTAAGGAAAGTGTTGAAGGACTTAAACTGTGAACAAGGGGAACCAACTGAACTCTTGTGTGACAATATGGCTGCAATTGCAATTTCAAAGAACTCTGTGTTCCATGATAGAACAAAGCACATGAAGATAAAATTTCATGCAATAAAGGCGGTTCAGCAAGAAGGAGAATTGGAAATGAAGTATGTTTGTTCAAAGGAGCGGTGGCTGATTTGTTCACAAAGACTTTAGCAAAAGAGAGATTTGAAGAGCTAAGGAGAATGGTGGGAATG
>CM055431.1:17679425-17966863 GCA_029228465.1 Salix viminalis
GGATCTCGAGGTTGGTGAGAGAGTTGTAAAACTTGTTTCTTCTAGGGGTAATTGCCTTAGTGATGGAGAGCTCATGATGTTCTCTAACTTGTACGCATCATGTGGTCAATGGGAAGAAGCAAACAAATGGAGAGAGAGATGATGAATGACGCGGGCATTGTTAAAACTGCTGGATTCAGTGTGGTTGAAATTAATGGAAAATTTCACAAGTTCTGGGCAGGATAAAAATCAGCTAAAATGTGAGTGGTGGGGCCAATTCTAAGAGACAGTTTCATTACTAAGTCAGAAAAAACAACTGTTATGTTTTAAAACCTGGACTGGTTTGGCAGGTTGATTTCAAGTCTGAAGACTCCGAACAGATCCGAGTTAAAAAAAAATTTGAAATGAAACCTAGTTATCTTGGTTAACAAGATAATTTGTTGTATCTTGTTTTCATGGCCGACCTTCAAATGTTCATACATACATGGTTTAATTTTAAAGCTTAATCAAAGTGGCGTTAATTTTTCACTCAACTATCATGTATCTATCTTTTTATGTATTAATAAGTTACTGGAAAGGAACCGACTAATTGGTGGTTCTGTTTCAGTAATTTTGTATCTTATATCTTTTAATTTTTTATTTTTTTTACTATAATTTGAATGAAAAACACATATAAAAAAACCATCACAGCCACAGTTTCAACCGCGAAGTTATTGAGTAGATAAACAAGACATTCAAGTTTCAACCGCGGAGTTATTGAGTAGATATGCCGATTTTGGAAAAGCCTGGTCTGTTGGCTGAAGGCTCTAGTGGTGTGAAAAGGGAACATCTTCAAACAGAAGCACCCAGAGAATGTAGTTACAACCAGTAGTTGTTGTTGCTCGTGCTACTAATTGCGTAGTTGAAATCTTGCTACTGTCTTTATCGAGTAGCCTCTGGTTTTTCTGCCCTTTTTGATACTAAACTTAAAAGGAATAATACTAGAGCTAGATTCGTAAACATAAAGGAGAATGAAAGAAATGCTACAAAATTTGAGTGCATCTTTCGGGGCTTAAATCTCCAAGGAAGAACACAAGCCTCTCGGAACTAGAGCATTTCTTCCACTGATACAAGCTTCTTAGGCATCCTCCAGTATGATAAACAAAATTCTGGCGCATGCAATTACTTTGTATGATATTATTTCAGCTCCGGTTATCTCTTTTGTTTGATTAACATAGTTATTGCCGTCAATATAACTATCTAATTGTTAAAAGTTTTTAACTCTGATATACTGATCAGATCGACCCGTTCACGTTCTTTCAATTTTAACCGGTTTAAATCCAACTCGGGTTTTTAAAAAAACTTGTCTGAGGCTAGTTCTTGGGTCAAACCAGGTTTAATAACTTCGCAGTCATAGTGTAATCTCATCGTTTGTCTTTCTCTTTCATATTTTGCTGGGAGTGAATTGGATAACTTGAAGATGAATGTGATATATATATATACACTGCATTAATCTCAACAGAAACCAAACGAGCAAGAAATTCGGTTTCAGACGAGCTGACAAGAATTTGAGATTAATTACATGAGTAACTATCCACACAGCTGATCATGAAATTTGACTTTTCATCACCAGAATATCGAAGCTCGGCTTATCTGCTTCAAGTTCCATTATAAAAAGGCACCACCAAGTAGGTGCTCCTCCTACTTCATTGGAGAGTTCTGAAAACTATAGCATAGGAACAAATAGGTAGCAAACTTCCATCACTTTCAGCCCACGCGCGTCTGCAATATTTGCTTTACTAGAACATGCTGAGAGCTTTAGCATGATGAACTCTTCTACTCCTTTCCTGACAAACAAAACATCTCTTTTAGACAAGCTAAACCTGCAGCCCAGTTCCCTACTGGTCTTTGAATATTGAACTCCCGATTTCTAACTTCAGTACATGTGAAAAACAAACAATTCCTATCCTCCACATAGCATGACCTTAGTACAGACATTCAACACAGCTAACCATGCAATGAAGCAGTGCCTAGGAATGTAAGAAGATCCCCAGGTCAGTTTAACCATTCATTCTAGCATTATTCATTCTGATAAAACAAATTATCCTAAAAACATGAAATTTAAATTTAAATAATAAGATTACATAATGACTGCGGAGAAAAAAATCCATTTCCTGCAATCAAGATCCATTTCTCAAAGTTGAGTGTAGAAGGCACGCCAGAAGAAAGGTCAGAGACTAGTGGATTGAAGTATTGTGAAAAAAGAAAATCGCTAGATTATTTGATGTAGCTTGAAACTAAGTAGGACAGATACATCACAAGAAAAAAAAGAAAAAGAAGATTTAATGGGCAATGAGAGTTTACACAGAATACACAGAAGATGTTATCCCTAAATTCGTAATTTTATTCTCTATAAATAAACTATATGATGGCCTTCCCCTCAAGAGTTAAATAGGCTAGAAAACTCTATCCCAACTAGGAATATAAAATCATAAAAGAAATAAACAAAAAAAAATCTAAATTAAAACATAGAATCCATAAACAATATAGGAAAAGTAATAAAAACTATCATAACTGGAGCTCAGTGCTTAAAACATGATTTTGAAAAATCTGACGGTCAAGTTTGGCTGAAGGCTTATCAACAAATCAATATTTGAATAACTCTTCTGCCGTGCGTCCCGCGCTATGGTCAAAGACTGAAGATAATGTTTCTCTATCAATTTAGCTCCTTCAAATTCTGATATACAAGAATTCCTCTCATATCCCCTCAATCATATTTCTAGGCTCCCTCTCAATTCATTTAACCTACTCAACCCATCCAATCCACCAACCATCTTGGATTCACACCTTATTAGCGCAGCAAGATGTAGTATATCGCAGGCAGTAAAGCTTGTTAAATGTAATGATTTCAGAATTTCATAGGCACTCACCTCTGAACTTTTGCAGTATCACCTTCTCTGCGGCATCTCTTGCATTGTATATGAGAAATTCATCTTCAAGTGATCTGATTGATTCCCTGCAAAGGACGAAAGAGAGAGATTACATAATGCCTGCATTTCTCAAAGTAGAAATGTCAAGAACAGATGAAAACAGACCAAATGCGTTCGAAAAAGATCTTAAAATAAAACCCACATGCTTGCTTGAAGGCTGTTGTAGATAGACGGTCAAGGGCCATTTCCTTGCAAAATGGGTTTTTCCTCTAAGAAAACAATCATAAGAGAAGAAATAAAAAAAATTAGGATAGATGAGGAGACTGGAGAAGGCTTTCCTTTTTATATATATGATCAAATGAGATTTGTTGATAATAAAATAAATAAAGAGAAAGAGGATGAAATAACAATAATAATATTAAAAATAAAATGAAGATAAGATTTATGGATAATAAAATAAATAGAGAGATTATGAAGTGATGGTAACAGAAAATAAGTCAAGGAAGGAAGGAAGAGGTTAAATAAATACCTTTATACCCAAAAACTCAATCCTTCACCCTCCATGTACCGACCCTCCTCTTGAATGTAGTGGTAATTGATTATAATATTTGGAATGTGTTTGATGTTAGGCCACACCTCCTCACTCTCCTTTCCCCATCCTCTACTCAGCTCTTCACTGCAGCCAGCGATTCTTAATTCTTGCAAGGAGGGAAGGTAGGGTATCATCCCTTGAGATTTAGATTCAGATAGCGACTTCAATCTTGGACATTCACCGATGCTTAGTCGTTGAAGAGAAGGCATCCCCTGAGCATGCAGTGGCAGAGACTTCAATCTTCGGCACATTACGATACTTAGGTCTTGAAGAGAAGAGAGATTTTGCAGCTCTACTTCTGGAAGAGATTCCATTTCATCAATTGCCCACATATCTAGTTTCTTCAAGTTGGAGAGAGGGCGGATAAATGAAGAAGAAGAAGAAGAATAGATTGGTGGTTTCATCTTCATTGTCTGCTGTAATGGCATTGAACTACTCCTCAACAACCAAAGACGTTCATCAAGTGTTGGAAACAACGGCATTGAAGTCAGATTTGGACAATTAGAAATGGACAAGGAAGAAAGACGTGGAAAAGAGAGCATTATCAACTCTTCTTCTACTGTTGACTCATCACTATCATCTTTCATCTCACCTCTACTCTTCTTCCACCATCCCTTCAGTCTAGGACAATTATAGAGAACGAGTTTCTTTAAAGATGGGAAAAACTTCGACACTTCTTTTCCTCCACCCCCCTCACTATCTATGTACTCCAAATTATCCATAAAACCAATCTCTAATTCTTCAAGATTAGGGATTCCATCTAAGGGAGGGATATGCTCAAGTCTTGTACAACGATCTAGACGAATCATTACAAGATTTGAGAGAGATGAAAGCCAGCTTGGAAACCTCATGCCCCCATAGCCCCTCCTCCTATTATAACCCCTTACTATCAACTTTTGAAGACTCGAGTTTGGCTGAAGGCTTTGCAACATTTTATCATACAAAGCAATATCTGAATCCATATCAACATCCCACTCTATGGTCAAATACTGAAGATATTGTTTATCTTCCAATTTAGCTCCTTCAAATTCTGATATACAGGAATCCCCTTCATATCCCTTCACTTTTATTTCTAGACTCCCTCTCAATTCATTTAACCTACTCAACTCATCCAATCCACCTACCATCTTGGATTTAGGACTCTTGTTTTTTGCAACAACAAAACATGACAACGTCTGTAGACTAGTTAATTTCCCAATCCCACGAGGCATATACTCCAACCTTCTACAAAAATCTTCATCATGAGTGCAACCAACATCAAGATGCCTCAGATTAATCAACTTACTAATACCTCTTGGTAGTTCCGTAAGGTTAGAACAACCCTTGAGCTTGAGCACTTGCAAATTTACCAGATTGGTGACAGAACTAGAAAGCGCCCACATCTTATTATTCGAAAGATCAAGATATTTCAGATGCTTGAGCTTTTCAATGAGAGGTGACACTTCCTCAATTCTAAAATGACTCAAAACAAGCACACGTAGACGCCTAAAGTCTCGACAAATAGACTCCCATGCCGCCCCATCCATTTCGCCACCTTGCAATAATACAAGTGTTCTTAGATGTTCTGCACAAGGCAAAGACGAATCAAATTCCTTGTCAAATGACACGTGCCGAGTCCATTCACAAATCCTATTTCCTCCACGCTCCACTTTGATGCTCTGAGAACCAGCAACTTTGGTTGCAAGATCATGCATAAAATCATGCATTTTACAACTTCTTATATCACCAAAGCGATCCTTCTCCACTTCGTGGAAGAATGACCTCCACAGTAAACTCTCGAAGCACCTAAGAGCAACAGTTTCTAAACACTCACCCAAACTCGAAGAGCTAATGAACCCTTGTGCAATCCAGAGTTGAAACAATGATTTCACATCTATCCACTGACCTTTTGGGAGTAAGCTACAGTATGCAAAACAATGCTTCATACAGGATGGGAGAGGATCGTAGCTTAACTTAAGGGTATGTATGATGTTATCATCTTTGACCCTATATGGAAGTTGTTGTTTGACGAAGGACAACCACTGGGCTCTATCTATAGAAGACATCAACCTCCCAATTGCTTTTATGACCAAAGGAACTCCACAACACCTCTCTACAATCTCTTTTTTTATATTTTTGTCTATGTTATTAGACTCTTGACCTGGACCAAAAGCCTTGTTTGAAAAAAGAGACCAAGACTCCTCGGCCGTAAGGCCTTTTAACTCAAGTGGTACTCTGCTTGTTAATTTTGCAATTGCATCAGAACGTGTAGTTACCACTATCTTACTTCCTACTGCATCGCGTGGAAACAACTCCTTCAAACGATCCCATTTTTCACCATCTGAAACACCCTCACCGTCCCACACATCATCCAATACAAGAAGATACTTCTTTTTTTCAAATTTCTTTTCAAGTTCATTTTTCAGACTCTCTAACTGACCATCATCTCTATCCACAAGCCCCTTGAGAATCTTTTTAGCATCTAAGCCACCTGAGACACAGACCCAGTATTTCACAGCAAAGTGTAAATTAACTTGCTCGTCATTGAAAACATGTTGAGCTAGTGTGGTCTTCCCCAACCCACCCATTCCATTTATGGAGATGACAGAAACATTCTCATCGTAGTTGGAATTAAGCAAAAAACTTCTAATTACCGCTTTGTCACCTTCTCTCCCAACTATTACTTCAGGTTCAGAAGAGGTAGTTTGCTCCCTGACAGTAGTCAGAGAATATCTCTCTGACTCATGAACCTCAAAGTTGAAACTTTTACTGTCAGCTTCAATGTCACCTAGTCTTTCCCTGAGTGCTTTAACTCTATGACCCATCCGTAAACCATACACAAATTGGTTTGATCTTGAGAAAAAAACACGTACCTCCCTCCATACTCCATTCCCAGGCATCAACTGTTTCCGCAGAACTTGTGTAGAAAAATCCTCCAGCAAATCCTCTGCATCATATACAGATTCCCGCAGCTTCTTGAGCCAGTCTTCAATTTGATGTTTCTTTTTATTCTGCACCTCAGCATCTTGAATCACAGCCTTGATCCTGGTAACGGTGTCATTGAGCTTCCGTAATTGAGCTTTGAGCCCCCACCATAGTGCAACCTCCTGAACAGGTAGGGCACCTAGTTTGATTATTATTTTCTCCATAATATTGAAGAGCACACCTTCGGCCATTGTTTTTAGTGGTCGGTGCCAAAAGAGCGGGTAGAAGGAAACGAAAGACAATTTCACAAGAGAAGAAGAACGAGAAGAGTGAATATGTAGTTGGTTTGAAATGATATGATCGGTTTGTATGCTAAAAGGGTTTCATATATAGCAGCACATAGTGTGTATACGGTTGATTACTAATTGAGCCAACCATCTATTACTTGATTGCTCTGAATGCGACAAAAGAGGCAGCTGACTTTCTCACTTCAAAGATTCCATTGGTTTTCTTGTAAGTTTCGGCAACAATTTAGTATTGCAAAATCAGGATTTGGACTTTTCTAGAGTTGGATTAGACTTTTCTCCCAAATTTGGATTTCAATTTAGTAAATTTAAATAAAAAAAATATAATATACCAAATATTAAACATCGTCGAGCCCCCCGCCTCTCATCCTTCAATAAATTATTTCATGTCTGAAACCTTCATTCATCACGAGGATTAAAAAAATATAGAGAACTTGCATCGGAAGTTACACTAATGTCGTGCAAGGGCAACAATCTTTTCTTTTTTATTTGTTTAATTACTTAATTAATATCTTTACGCCTCAACTCCTTAAGCTAAGGCCATGCTTTGGAGAAAGCTCCACGTGTAAGGCTAATATGAGAAAGCTTAGCATAATATTTTAATTATAAACAAATTATTCACTATGAAGAAATTCTAAATTAAAAATAAAATAGCTAGGATTGCTGATTAAATTAAATCTTATAGGTATTTTAAATAATATAATCTAATTCAATTATATAAGTTTATATTTTATTTCAAGCATAACAATTATAATAGGTATACAATTGAGTTTAAATCATATGAAATTTAACTCAACTCCATGCGTGATTTGGCTTTAAACCTGTTGTTGAGACTAAGTCAAACCTCCCATCTATGTCTTGATTGCTGTGAATGCGACAAAAGATACAAAGTCAAGCCAACCATCGATAACTTGATTAGCATTTCACTCCTCGGAATGCGACAAAAGAGGCAGCTGACTTTCCCACTACAAAGATTTCATTGGTGTCCACATCTGGGTTTTCTTGTAAGTTTCGGCAACAATTTAGTATTTCACAATCAAGATTCGGACTTTTCTTGAGTTGGATATTAGAGTTTTTTTTAGAGCGGTTACGGTAGTTTTTTAAAATATTTTTTGTGTTAAAATACATCAAAATGATATTTTTTTTATTTTTTAAAAATCATTTTTGACATCAGCACATCAAAATGATCTAAAATACACCAAAACATATTCATTTAAAATGAAAAAAAAAAATTGATTTTTTTGAAAACGGTGTTTGAAACGCTGTCCCAAACGGGCACTTATACTTTTCTCCCAAATTTGGATTTCTCTTTACCTGAATTGATTTTCTTTTTTTATTTTTTGTGCAAGATTTCTGCTCATCAATCCCATCGCTGCAAATTCTAAATGAACTAGTTGTTTTTCAAAATATTTATTTTATCAGTCAAATTCTATATTTTGAAAAGGTTTAATTATTGAACTCTTTAGCAATCTTCCCTTCTTCAAGCAAAAGTATGGAGAAAATAAATGCAAAACACAGCCTTGGAATTGATAAGTTTGATAAACTGTTCATTTTTGTATTTAAAATTGTATTTGAGTGCATTTCAGGAGAAAAAAAAAGTATTAAAAAATATATTTTATATAATTTTAATGTGTTAATGTTAAAAATATAATATATATATATATTTTTTTTTAAAATATAATATACCAAATAATAAACATCGTCGAGCCCCCCGCTTCTCACCCTTCAATAAATTATTTCATGCCTGAAACCTCCATTCGACACGAGGATTAGAAAAAATGTAGAGTGCATCGGGAGTGACACTAATATCTTGCAAGGGCAGCAGTCTTTTCTTTTTTATTTGTTTAATTACTTAATAAATATCTTTGTGCTTCAACTACTTAAGCTAAGGCCATGTTTTGGAGAAAGCTCCACGTGTAAGGCTAACATGAGAAAGCTTAGCATAATATTTTATTTATAAACAAATTATTCACTATGGAGAAATTCTAAATTAAAAATAAAATAACTAGGATTGCTAATTAAATTAAATTTTATAGGTATTTTTAATAATATAATCGAATTCAATTATATAAGTTTATATTTTATTTCAAACATAACAATTATAATAGGTTGTCAATCAAGTTTGAATCATATAAAATTGAACTCAACTCCTTGCGTGATTTGACTTTAAACATGTCGTTAATTTATCGTATTCTTTGCTAATCCACGATAAAAATCATATTAAAAAAATATGGAATAAAATAAAATATATAGATCATAACCAACAACATTTTGTTGGTTTTAATTATGAAATTAAATGAGAGTTAACACGGTTATATTTAAGTAACCTGAAGATTAAATAGAGATTTGATTAATCATGTATTATTATTTTTCTAAAAAAATTATATTGATTTTATTGATTCGGGTCAATTAATATTAAAATTGATCTAATAAATTTTATAATTGGAGATTTAAATTTACCAAGTTTCATAACTTTGAAAAAATACAGGAAAGAATCATGAAAAAGATGGATCATAATTCGTTAGATTATCATTGCATGCTGAGTATCTAAATTCATATTTTAAAATGGTTCAAAAATTTGATAAATACTTTGAAAATAATTTGAGTGATGCAAAAATCAAAATGAATTCACTCAATCATGAGAGAAGAAAGTCGGCCCATTAACTATTTAGAATATTCTTTTGTAGGCCCAATAAAGAGAAAATGTGAAAGTGGGATGAAAAATTAGCTAAAAAGAAGTAATAAAATCAGTTGAATTTTAATAAGAAAAATCACACAACCATGATTGGATGGCCAGATCATGCACCTTTTCTTCACGAGCCAAATTATTGACTGCAATTTTCACATAGTAATGACGCAAGCCTTTTGTGTGTGGATGGTTGCATGAACAGAAAAATTCTAGATATTACTAGGTAATTATGTCTTTGATGCATGTTCGAGGTAATTACTAGGCTTGTTAATTTCTCAAAGTATTATTTTTTAAATTCACAATTCTCAAGAATAAACCAATTAAGGTTTTTCTTTTAAAAAAAGAGAGTAAAATACTCTTTATCAATAAATAAGAAAATATATGTTACTCTGGAGATTTTACTTGTTGGTTGGAAAACTAACTTGTTTGCTTGTTTTTTAATCTTGAATAATTGAATATATTAAAAAAATATATTCATATGTATTTTTTATTTTAAAAATATAAAAAGTCACTAAATATATATATATATATCTTGTTTCATGTCCTCCTCTGTGTTCTTTATATCTTCTCAAAATATGTTTCTTCTATCATGGACTATTAATAAAATACAAACTTTGAAAACTATTAACATATAGAATTAGCACAACAAATATTTTTTTTAAAATGTGATATGTGAAAGTACCACAATACACATCATAACTTGTATTTTTTTTTATAAAAAAAATGGCAGCCCAAATGTTGGACGAGCATGGGTTTCCATGTTGAAAAGGACATGCTTGTCTCTTACGAGACAATAAAAATAAGCATCATGTTAATTAAAAAAAAAAAAAACAGTTTAAGCTAGGAATGCTTGTCCACCTTAGCAAGAGTTGGAATCAGGCACATTCATCCTCTTTTCCTATGTCCAATTAATAAATCAATGAAAGTATTTTTTTTCTTGGGTTTGCGTATACAAGTTAATTTGATTGATATTCAACTTGACGAATGTATCTAAATTTGTTTTATTTTAAAAAATACATCAAATAAATGTTAATGTTGCTGGCAAAATACGTTAAAAATTATAACCATAGTAGATATTTGTGAGCAAGCTTCAATCTCTTATACGTTTAAAATTATTTTTTTATTTTAAATAATTTTTTTATGTTTTTTTATCGTTTTCATATGTAATATCAGGGCTAAATTTTATAATTAAAAATATATTATTTTGATATATTTTCAAAATAAAACATTTTAAGTAATATTAATTTCTACTATTTCAAACACCTCACTATAAACACTAATATTATAAGATCTTACAACAAGTTACAAATCTTAAAAGTACACACTGCCACATGCAACTTGATAACCTCATACTTCATACCACGGGATAAAATAGTTTAGAATTGTCAAGTAAATTTGTAGGAGAACGAACGTGCATTCCTTGCAAAATCTTCCCCGCGTGATTATGCAGATGGAGTTTGAATTATAAATGATATATAATAATTGTAGAGCTCCCACAATCTTGACTGTTGAAATGATTAAGGTATAATTCTGGCTCAAGGATCCATGAATCTTGGAATTAAATTATAAGATAAAATCCCTTTAGCTGTTAGATTAATTAAAGTATAGATAATTAGATAGCCTATGGTAGGCCTCCCTCTCCCTCTCCCTCTTTTGCCGACACAACACAACATGAAGCCAAAACTTATGAAACTCAACATACTGTAAACAGGTAAACAATCTGAAATATTTGAGTTTTTTTTAATATTAATATAATAAAACCATCCATCTTTTAGAATTTAAATACATTTTAAAACTAATTTTCAAATATAATATAAGACACAGTTCCAAAAATTTGATCTTTGGATAGAAGTATATAGAGAGAAAGACAAAAGCATACCCATCAGCAGTTGTTCTCCTTTTTCCATTTTCACTCTCCTCAGAAAAAAATATCTTCCTTGACAAAGTCTTCACCTTTTTCTCTCCTTCTTGGCAATTCCTTGTCTGTCTCTTTCATTCTTGAATTCCTACTGGTTTCACTTAAATTCTTGTGTTTTGTTTTCCTGAGATTCTTTGAAATTTCTGACGGGTCTTTCTTAATTTTCTTGGTTCATTTCTGTTCCCATTGTTCTCTTGGTCTGGTTCTTTTGCTTCTGATCTCATTCTCTCACAATCAGGTACCTAGCAGTTCCAAGTTCTGATCTTTCTTGATTTCCCATTTAAATCTTTTTGCTGATGTGATGTGATATCTGAAATTGTTATCTGCTCCTTCCTGTTATGTTGTGTTGCTGATATCTTTTAATGTGATTGACCCCAAGAAAAGAGGAGTCTGGTTGCTTTGCTATTTTTTAAAGTAGGCTTCTTTTTATGGAAAGTTCGTGTTTTTTAACTGCTGTGGTCCAAATTACTATATCCGGGTATGCTGTATCTTTCTTTATTTTAGCATATCTTTCTTTATACGATTTTCAACGTGTATTTTGTTTTGTTTTGTTCTGTTATATTCATTGATCTGAATCTTTTGTTATTCGGTTACTGCATTTCAAATTTACTTTTGGATTTTTGTACTTAGCTGACTCGGGCTGATCTTGGATCTTGATTAGTAGTTGTTTGTATATGGACATGAATTATGGCTTTCATTCTTTTTAAAGATTGGACATTTTTTGAGTGAAACCTAATTTCTTTTCATGCTGCTTGTTTGTTAATGGTTTGAATTTGATTTGATCAGTTAATGACGTAATCTTTTATCTGGTGCACTGCGATGAATTATCTTAACTTGAAAGAAGTTTTTTTGAAAAATGGCTTGATTTTTTCCGGAGGGTTTTGCTAGTTTTAAGCGTTTCAAGCTACTTTAAGATTCTTGGTAACTGAAGAAAGAATTAGGGCTAGACTGAAGTGCATGTAGGAGCTTGTAGTTGATGTTGTAATTTGCTTTTTTAGGTGGTTGGAATGGATGAGTCTTCCAATTTTTTCTTATGTTTTTATTTACTCGTAAATAATTGCTCTTTGATTTTGGATAGTGATGGGGATATACCTTAGTTCACCAAAGACGGAGAAATTCTCAGAGGATGGCGGGAACGGGAGGCTTAGATATGGTTTATCATCTATGCAAGGTTGGCGTGCAACCATGGAAGATGCGGTGAGTAGTTGATTCAGCATTTGATTTATGTGAATATGCTAAGTTTTGAAATCTTGTTACCAACAATGATCCTTTAATTTCCCATTGATTATTACAAAATATGAATAAACTGATGACATTATGTGGGGATGTCTTAAAGATTTTGTTACAGGATAGTACTAATGATAAAATATTTTCAAAATAAATATTGAAAAATTACTAAATGGAAAAGATTTATAAATAAACCTCCCAATACCAAAGTATGTGCTGCAGTGGTCTTCTTTTGCATGCTAGCATGTGCTGTATAGTTTATTTTATCTTTTACATCATGGATATGATGTTAGTTATATGATTATTATTATTTGTGTTACTAGCATGCTGCAATAACCGATTTGGATGCTACCACTTCATTCTTTGGTGTTTATGATGGCCATGGAGGTAAGAATTGCAAGTTTCAGGTACATGTGAATGTTGTACATAATCACTGCTTTAACTAAAATGTGTTTTTCCTGAATCTGCACCAAGTCTGATTCATTGTCTTTTTGGCTGATCTCTGGTCATGCCCTTACATGAACAAAGTCAAAGTAACACCAGCAATGTTCAACTCCAGTGAACAGAAGATTAGGCTCTTACCACTTTAAATCTTAATATTATTCCTCTTATTCTTTTTTCAGACTCGTTTTAAGTTTGTGATCTGCTAATGATGATTGTGAGAAAAGAACCCATGCGGCCAAACTCAACCGGTTCAGAACTGAGACTTAGCGGAGTTAGGTTGTGATGGAATGTGTATCCAGTAAACAATGGCTGTGTGTGTGTGGGGGGGATAAAATTTTCTGCCAAAAAAATTCCTATTTTATTTTCTGCCAATAATGCTCCTCTCACATGGGTGGGTTTTTAATTCTAAATGCATCCTTGTTTTGCTCTGCTTGTACCTAGGTCAGTATGTTAGTATACTTGACGTTTAGAATTTAGATCCCTGTCGCTCACTTTAATCCTGTAACTTGCAGGTAAAGTAGTTGCGAAATTCTGTTCCAAGTTTCTTCACCAGCAGGTTCTCAAGAATGAAGCATATGCAGCAGGAGATATAGGAACTTCTGTCCAGAAAGCATTTTTCAGGTTACTTGATTTTATTACTAAAGAGTTTTTTCTCTCCCCCTCTAGAAGAGTATTTGAAGTGAGCACTAAGGTGCTGATGTGATAATGTTGCCACAGTGGTTTAGTATGATCTGGTGTTATTCTCCACCCTCTATTCTTGAGTTTTGAACCTTATTAGTATTTATAAACTAGTCATATCAATAATATGTCTTACTAGTATTTTGATACAATTTTTGTAATGTTACTTGTTCTTTGACTCTATTGCCTTGTATTTTTTGACTGAGAATTTGTCCTTTGGGAAGTATGTTTGGCCATTTTAGGATTTATAGCTATGTAAATGCCCTCATTTTATTTTAAAGGATATTGCAAATAATTATAGGTGCATGCTCATGATTTAATTCCTTGCATCCCACACAGAATGGACGAGATGATGTGTGGCCAGAGAGGTTGGAGGGAATTGGCAGCTTTAGGTGATAAGATAAACAAGTTTACTGGCATGATAGAAGGGTTGATATGGTCTCCAAGGTGTGGTGGTAGTAATGAACAACCTGATGATTGGGCGTTTGAAGAGGTAATAATTAAAGTTTTCGATGCCAATTCATATTTTAAACACATTGGTCATCTACCACGCATACTGCAATAATGGATCTTTCTGTATTTCTTTGTATCATTGAATACTAATGGTTAAGAACTCATTTTACTCTCATGGTGCTCAGGGTCCTCACTCTGACTTCTCTGGACCAACTTGTGGTTGCACAGCCTGTGTTGTGATTATTAGAAACAATCAACTCATTGTTGCAAATGCTGGTGATTCTCGATGTGTGATTTCAAGAAAGGGTCAGGTATTTTTCAGCTAACTAGAAATGATGGTTTGATTTTTTCCCTGAAGACTAAAGATTGATTGTAGGGGAGGGTGTTTTGGGATTGTCAAAAAACCCTGCAACTTTACTTCTACCTCAGCTAATCATCAATTTACCTTTTCTCTAAGTATTAATTTGATGGGTAGTATCTTGATAAATGGACATAAAGGCATATAGTTGATATGGAAAAAAGCCATATGTAAATCTTTCAATGAACTTTGCTCTTTTTGATGCAGGCGTACAATTTGTCTAGAGATCACAAACCTGATCTTGAGGCTGAGAAAGAAAGGATTTTAAAAGCTGGTGGTTTCATACATGCAGGACGGGATCAACGGCAGTTTAAATCTTGCAAGGGCTATAGGTACCTAACATTCCTGTGAACTCCTGATCTCAGTCCCTTATTCTTGAGTGTGGCTTGTATAGTCAAACTCTGGCTCTCTGCCTCTGGATTTCCTCATGAGAAGTGATTTGATGCCATTGAGCACAAAACTAAAGCTTTTTTGTTTTCCATATTGAAAAGCACTCCCACTCCCACTGACACCTCCATTTTTTGTATTCATGTCTATGTTTGTATTTGTTGATGCACACATATTGCTTGGTATGCATCATTATATGTATGCCTGCACTCGTGAGTGCATTTATATTTGAGAGAGGTATCTTATTTCAATTTTCGTTTTTCCTTTTATAATGCAGGTGATGTGGAGTTCAAGCAGAATAAGTTTTTGCCTGTTGAGAAGCAAATTGTGACAGCCAATCCAGATATAAACATTGTATGCTTATTCTTCTTTCTGCAATGTTTTCATTCAAACAAATTGATCTTCTAGATAGACCCTGCTTATCATTCTTTCTGATTATGGTTTTATTCTTTTCTCCCTCATCCAACCTTGTTCTATTTCTGCACCAGGTCGAGCTATGTGATGATGATGATTTTCTTGTGCTGGCATGTGATGGAATATGGTATGCATCTAATGTTACCTTTCATAGTCAGTACCTTAGAAGGTTGTTTCATGGTGTGCTGATTCTCTTCATAAAAGAAATAGAACATGCTTGAATCTTAGTGATGAAAATGCAGTACCTAAAAAAACATGAGTGTAGGCTTTGGTAGTTTAATTGAAGGAAACTCAATGGAACATATAAAGCGAAGCTTAGCCATTGCTGTTGGCCATATATCTACCTGAGAAGAACTTGCAAATTAGTGAACACTGTTCAATTCCAATGGAACATTTTATTCATTTTGTTGAACTATTGGTAGCAACTTCATGAATAGTTAATTGCAAGCGGATAACTGATCCTTTTTCTTGTTTCAGGGATTGCATGTCAAGCCAGCAACTGGTAGATTTTATTCACGAACAACTTCATGTGGTATGTGGTTTTAGACCTCTTCTCGTTACGATTGATGAGCATGGTTTTGAAATATTCGGTTATAACCATTTTATTCATCTCTCCATTTATAGCATTTTTGAAGTTAGACCTCGCTAAACTATTTGGGTAGAGAGCTTATGTGATAAGCATTAGTACCAGTCTACCGTTCACTAGGAGGAAAAAATGAAAAAAAAAAGATCTTGTTGCTTCTACTCTCTGAATTATGCTCTTGAATCTACATTTGCTAAGTTACGTGTCAAAAGTCCGATGGAAACTTGAATAATGCAGGAAAACAGGCTCTCTGCAGTGTGTGAGAGAGTCCTTGATAGGTGTTTGGCGCCATCAACATTAGGTGGTGAGGGATGTGACAATATGACCATGATCGTGGTACAGTTTAAGAAGCCTATCGGATCCATTGCCTCCACAATCTGAACCTGCTGTTGCTGAATCTAAACCAGTGGAAAGTTAATTTGAAGCGCGATCCATAGCCTCCTGGTGATTTCTCAGATGCTATTTTTCAGCCTCTGAATGGAAAACCATTACTAGGGTCCTGCATTTTCTCGAAAATCCAGGCCCCTGGATACATATTTGGAGATGGTTTAACATGGATGGATGAAACATTAAGAACATTCGTTTGATGTTCCGATGCTTATATGCTTCTTAAGTCTGGGCCACAACCTGTCAGATTCAATAACCTGTATCACTAGATTATCTATGAATCATGAGTGTAAACTGTTTGAAGGGAGGTGATAAGTCTCCAACCTTGGTTCTTTTTTCTTAACCGGAACGTTTTATGCACGGGATTTTTTAAGATATGATATCATGTTGATCGTAATGTGCAATAAGATTTTCAATGTATTATCGATTGATTAGATGGTTAAAGAAGGAACTATTTCTTGGTTTTTTTTAGTTTAAATTTAAGATCAATATTTTATAGAATTTTTTTTTATGAACGTACAAAACCAACGTTTTATTGAGTTTTAATTGTAATTGAAAATCCAATGGCGGGGTTGGGATAGGGTCTGGATCAATGGTTGAGATAGGTTATATATATATATATATAATTAAAGAACCACATTCAAGGCTTGCAGGAAGGAAAGAACCACCACAGGCACAAATATTGTGAAACTTGAAAACAAAGTATAATCGTCATGGCAGACTTTACTATGATTATGCACAAGATGCATCAAAACTGCTCTCTATTGGCGAGGATCTCTGCAATCAGAAATATTGGGCGAAGATCTCTGCAAATCAGAATGAAGATATCTGCACAATCAGAATAGGCAATATTCTAAAACTGTAAATAGGAAATTAGAGATCAATCAGCCATGTGTTTAGGAATGCTGATATAGAAGGTGCACGTAAATACTGCACTTGAGCTTGTATATATTCTGGACTTTTGATTGAATACAACAACTGTGAGAATTACATCCTCACTTTTCATGGTATCAGAGCTATACCTTACCCAGAAATAAACACTTTTTCATCTGTCACAATGGCCAATGAAGAAGGCACTGCAGGCGGATATGGTGAAACAACAAATCGAGAAAAGTTCGTTTGAAGAAGGCATAACCAAAGATGCTTTGAAACAATCATAATAAGGGAAAACTATTTCTCCTTATGATATTACTTCCAACGACAATCCAGAAGTTTCGTCGACACTACGCTCATTTCGAAGGGAGAAAAATTACGAGGAATGGGCTCGTGCTCGCGAATCGCATTGAGAGCACGGAAAAAAGTTTGGCTTTGTGGACGGATCAATTAAACGTCCAGAAGAGGGATCACCAGATCTTGAAGATTGGTGGACCAACAATTCTCTATTAGTGTCCTGGATAATGAACACTATAGAATCAGGATTAAGATCCACTATGTCACACATGGAGGTGGCACGAGACCTATGGGAAGACATAAAAGAAAGATTTTCCATGGTTAATGGACCACGCATACAACAATTAAGGGCTGAATTGGCTGAATGCAGACAAAGAGGATCAACAATTGTTTCCTATTTTGGGAAACTTAAGAAATTGTGGGAAGAATTGGCAAACTTTGAACAAGTGCCGATGTGCAAATGTGGATTATGTGTCTGCAATCTTGGAGCAGTCTTGGAGAAGAAGCGTGAGGAAGAAAAAGCTCATCAATTTCTCATGGGACTCGATGAAACGATCTATGGAACTGTAAGATCAAATTTATTGGCTCAAGATCCATTACCAAATCTAAACAGAATCTACTCAACACTGATTCAAGAAGAAAGAGTCAGAATCATGTCCAGAGGAAAGGAAGAGCGTGGCGAGGTGATGAGCTTCGCAATGCAAACTGACTTCAAACCACGAAATAGAACAGAGGGGAAAGAAAAGCATGCAGTGTGCAGCCATTGTAATCGCACATGACATGAATCTAATAGTTGTTTTCAGCTGATTGGCTATCCAGATTGGTGGGGAGATCGTGCCCGTGGAGCTGGGAGAGGAAACATGCGAGGTAGAGGAGGACCTAAGGATGTTCTTGGCAGAGGACGTGGAGGACTGGCTAGAGCCAATGCAACACAGATCCTCAAAGAAAAAGGTGATACTAGTGCACTAAATGATGAACAATGGCAGACACTGCTGAACATCTTGAACACCACGAAAATAGGAGCAACAGAGAAATTGACTGGTAAGGAATTTCGCTCCTTTATACAATGGATTATAGACACGGGTGCCTCCCATCACATGACAGGAACACTGGACTGTCTTTCAAATGTACAAGACATAACAGAATGTCCAGTAGGCCTTCCAAATGGAGAACATACCGCTGCTACAAAGGAAGGAACAGTGGAGCTCAATAATGAGTTGAAATTGGCAAATGTTTTATATGTGCCGAGTTTGCAGTGCAACCTTGTTTCTATTTCTCAATTAATTGATGAGATTGACTGTATTGTCTATTTTACAAAGAAATTTTGTGCTATACTAGGACCGCTAGCATCGAGGGATGGTGATTGGTGTGGGTGAACAGTCCAGAGGGGCTTTATTACTTGCAAGGGAAGACAATCGGTATCAGTGTGGCAACAATGCAAGCTAGGAAGGAGACAATTTTCAAGCTATGGCACAACCGGTTGGGACACCCATCTTTTAAGGTTCTGGAGCTAGTTCCAAATATTGGTGACAATAAGTTCAGTAGTTTTCATAATCAAGCTTGTGATATTTGTCTTAAAGCAAAACAAACAAGGGATAAATTTCCTACAAGTGATAATAAAACTTCTGCAAATTTTCAGTTAATTCACTGTGATTTATGGGGGCCCTATCGAACTACATCATTTTGTGGTGCAAGGTATTTTTTAACGATAGTGGATGATTATTCACGATCAACATGGATACACTTGCTGGTTGACAAGAAAGAGGTTTCAGTAACCTTATGCAATTTTATAGCTATGGTGGAGCGACAATTTAACAAACAAGTGAAAACAGTACGCAGTGACAATGGTACTGAATTTACTTGTCTTAGGAAATTTTTCCGTGAGAATGGTATTTTACATGAAACCTCTTGTATACACACTCCGCAACAAAATGGACGTGTGGAACGAAAGCATAGACATATACTGAATGTGGCTCGTGCTTTGCGATTCCAAGCAAATCTTCCCATAGAATTTTGGGGGGAATGTGTTTTAACAGCTGGTTACTTGATTAATCGGACTCCATCATTGATTTTGCAAGGAAAAACTCCATATGAAATCTTATATGGTAAAGCACCTCAAATTTCACATTTACGTGTGTTCGGATGTTTATGCTATGTTCACAATCAGGAGCTTAAAGGGGATAAATTTGCCAGCAGAAGTAGAAAGTGTGTTTTCATTGGCTATCCGTATGGCAAGAAGGGTTGGAGAGCTTATGATCTTGACACAGGAACATTCTTAATTTCTAGAGATGTTGTGTTTAATGAGGAAAATTTTCCTTATTCCATTGATAGCCAGCCACACTCACGGTCTGTATTTGATGAAACTATTCTGGGACCTGCAACAGCTCGGGAAAATACAGAAGAAGATGAACATCCATGCATTGTTCCTGCTGTGAGGCAAGACATTTCTGGGGAAGGTGGAGCACATGTGGAAAACAATGTAGTGGCTATAGGTCCCTCCAGTTCAACAGAACTTAATGACCATGTACAGATAGAAGGTTGCAGTCATAACAGTATCCCTGAACCCATGGTTGAAACTGAGATTTTTAGTGAGGCTGATCATGCAGAAAATGTGAGCAGTGTTCATGAAGAAAATTTGGGCAAGGGCCAACGTATCAAGAAACCTTCCACTCGGCTGCGTGATTTTGTGACAAATACTATATGCAAAATAAGCCCCCTACTGAAGTTCTTCCTCATCAACACAGATCCTCGGGTACTCTTTATCCTATAGCTAATCATGTCAATTGTGATAATTTCTCTCCACAAGATAAACTTTTTCTTGGCAGCCTATAACAGCAGGGTTCGAACCTCAATCTTATCGTCGAGGGTCACCAAAGATGCACGGTGGAGACAAGCCATGCAAAGCATGAAATTCAAGCTTTGGAAAATAATGGAACTTGGACTATGGTTTCTCTTCCTCCCGAAAGAAAGCTATAGGGTGCAAATGGGTATATCGCGATAAAGTATCATTCGAGATGGGACCATCGAGAGGTTTAAAGCCGGACTTGTCATATTGGGAAACAATCAAATTGAAGGAATTGATTATAATGAAACTTTTGCCGGTTGCCAAAATGGTTATCGTCCGAATTTTCCTTGTCATTCTTTCGCCGCCAACAACCCGGGAACTTCACCAAATGGACGCTCACAATGCTTTCTTGCATGGTGATCTAGCGAGTAGAAGTTTATATGAAGATGCCTCCTCGGATTTCGATCTTCTAACATGCAACAAGTCCGTCGCCTTCAAAAAATCCCTCTACGGGTTGAAACAAGCCCCAAGGTGTTGGTTTGCAAAATTGGCGGGAGCTTTGAAACAAGATGGCTTTGTGCAATCTCAATCGATCACTCCTTATTTATTCCGCATAAAGGTATTATACGGCTTCATATACTAGTCTATGTTGATGATCTCATAGTATCCGGGAACGACATGATCGCTTTGCCATTCACACATTTAAACAATACTTGAACAAATGTTTTCACATGAAGGACCCTCGGTTTCTTAAAGTATTTTCTAGGCATTGAAGTTGCACGCTAACTCTCATCGGGTCTTTTTCTTTGTCAAAGAAAATATGCATTGGATATCATTTCGAAGTTGGCATGTTAGGAGCCAAGCCCGTCGACCTTCCTCTTGATCAAAATCATCGTCTATCATTGGTCGAAGGACCTCCGCTTCGGATCCCGAGCATTACGGACGCTTTAGTGGGCGGGGTTAATCTACTTGTCCGTCACTAGACCGAACTTTCCTATTGTGTGCATACTCTTGCACAATTCATGCAGCAGCCCACGCCGAGAACATTGGGATGCGACTCTCGAAGTTGTAAAGTATCTAAAAGGCAATCCGAGGGCCAAGGACTTTTGCTCGCTGCTGATTGTGATCCGCGAACTCTATGCTTGGTGTGACTCGACCGGGCAAGCTGCTCCCTTGACCGCATCGATCAATCACGTGATGGTTCATTCTCCTTGGCAATTCAATTGCCTCTCGAAAACAAAGAAACAACACACGTGTGTCTCGCTCTTCTCTGAGCTGGAGTATCGATCCATGGCTTCCACCACTGTGAATTACTTCGGCTAAAAGCCTTACTTCGTCACTTGGTGTTACTCATCCTCACTCTATGACCATTCACCGTGATAATCAAGCAAAGACTCCACATAGCCGCCAATCCCGGGTCTTCCATGAACGCATCTAAACATATAGAGATTGATTGTCATTTCATTCAAATGCAATCCTTAATGGCACCATCAAAACTCCGATGACGTATCCACTCATGTTCAACTGGCGGATATATTCACCAAGGCATTGGGCAAGAAGCGGTTTGAATTTCTTTCTCGCAAGTTGGGCATTCAAATCCATATGCTCCAACTTGAGGAGGGTATTAGCGAGGATCTCTCGAATCAGAAATATTAGGGCTAAGACTCTCACAATTTCTACAGTATCAAAACACAATTTACAGTATCAAAAAACGAAAGAGATAAATCGCAAGACTATCCTGATGAGCACTAATAATTTTCTGGCCAGTCAATAGCTGCAAGACGTTAGACGTTCAAAGTCACCTGATCTTGCAGTAAAATCATCTTCTTCCCTACGCTTTTGCCTTTGATTAAGCCAATCTTAGGCGTTGTATTCACTCTCAATGCCTTCCCAACAAGCTTCCCTTGATATGGCATTGATGAATATTTTTCTGGAACTAGATCTTCTATTGGTGAAGATATCTTAGGAACACGATCTTCCATGCATGGGTCTTTCTCTGGAACAAGACTTTGCTCAAGGTTATCCGATTGCATCTTCGTAAAAAACTCATGCCGCTGTCTTAAAAATCTAAAAAACAAGAACAAAAAGGTCAATCCAGGCACGAAGTATAGCATTTTATGAAGCTATGGTGATCCATACAATTCAAGTATTCAAAGAGCATACCTAACTTCAGCCAAAAGAATCTCTCTTTTCTGCTCAACTGCTCGCAATTTTCTCTTCTTTGAAACAAAATCCTAAACAAAAAACAGCACAAAACATCAACAGAATGACCTATTATGCATCATCTTAAGCAATTTCAGTTTTTCAATTCTTTAGAACTAAGTAACCAACAGTCAGTTGAGGGTTAAGCAATTATGTAACTTCATTGGGGTGGAGTTTTCGCCTCAAACTCGAGAGCCAAAACATAGAACAAATTGTTCAAAAATATCGAAACCAAAGCATGATTTTCTAAATAAAAATCCTCAGCAAAACCACCAAGAACATTAACAACGAGAAAAAAAAAGGCACATATCCATAAATACATGAAAACTGAAAAACAAGATTCTCAAATTAAAATATAACAAATAACACGTAAATAATTCGACTAAAAGAGAAAAAAAATCTGACCTTTTGCAATGCCAAGAAATCCTCCAGTAGGTTTTGATATTTCACTCTATCTATTGCTCCCTCATCAACAAATTGAGATTGATGAGAATTCACAGCAACCCTTTTCTTATTATTCTTCGACATTGTGTCTCTACTATAATTCTTGCCAATTAAGCCAAAACAAATAACAAGAAGGTATAGAAAAGCAAAATTTGATGAGAACTAATGAAACCCTTTAGATTTCTTAATCCAAAACTCAATAAACACTCTTTTATAAAGCAAAACAAGAAAATCCGAATGGAATAAGGAGATTTTTTTTTTAAAAAAAATCTATTTTTATAAAGAAAAAAAATATAAAGACACAAACGTGATGAAAGCCCATGAAAACCGTTTCATCTTCTCCTTCAAAATCACTAAAACTTGGTTATGAAGCAAAGAAAACAAAACCCCAATTCAATTTAAACAAGATAACAAACGTTTTCGCATCATAGAGAGAGAAACATATAAAGGGCAAAGATTTAGTGAGAGAAACACAAACAATATAAAAAGAACAGAGACAACCACTCCAACAAGGAGACCGCCAACCTGTCATGTAAATTGTGTTCTGTCTCTGGGATACTCCTATATACGAGAAACCAAAAAAGCCCGTGAAGGAAAGAAGAAACTGTTAGACATGAGCTATGAAAATGGGGCTCAAGAAAGGGCATTTATGGAAGACGATACAATATTTATTCTTTTTGGATGTTTTGGAGACATTGAAAGAGAGGCCTGATTGGATGACAATTCTTTGCTTCCATTTTTTTCACCATAAAGAATGTATTTTGTTTTTGTGTAGAAATTTTAGTCCAGCTGGGCCATTTCAGAGGTGATAGAGAGGTGGAGGATGTGGTCAGTGTAGACTTGGAGGAATCTTCTGGGCATGGTAAAGAGTGTGAGTGTGCAGGCAGTTGATCAATGGCTACTGTTTTGCTACATGGAGGATCTTGCAATGGTGCTGCTTGACAGGGCGAGGACAATGACTTAAATTACCAAAATACCCTCATCCAATTTTTGAGTGTGCACATTAATTAAAGGTTTTCAATCAAATATTTTTGTCTATATTTGATTATAGTTTGCACATTAATTATGTCTTTTTAAATGATGTTATTTTTTCAGAAATAACATTTTTTATTAAGGAATTCTCATAAAAGGTTCAAACTAAGAAATTAAAAAAAATTTTTTGAAGATAAAATTGATATTAACAAAGTTTGCCCATAAAATTTTTGGGTGAGATTCATTTTGAGACATGAAGAATGTATTCAGATGTATCTCAAATGTATAGGAAATAATTTCAATAATGATTTTCTCCATGGGTTTTGGTTTTATTAGATGGGTTACTTGGCAAAACATGGTGATATAATTTAAACATTCGGGTTAATTTTATTTAAAATAATATTATATCAAACTGGTGGGTTTTAATTAATACAGTCAAATCTGATTCTAATCAACTCTGATCTATAGGGTGTTTTGTCGTTTCAAAAACATTTTACAAAAAAAAATTAAAAAAAATATTTTTTTTTTTTATTTTAAATTATTTTATTTTTTATGTTTTTAGATTATTTTCATATACTGATATCAAAAAAATATTTTAAAAAAATAATAATATATTTTCTGAATGAAAATCACTTTTAAAAACAACTCAAACACTCTCAAACACTCTCAAACAGTAACTTAATTTAATTTAGAACTAAACTCAATTCAATTACCGAGTCAGATAAATAAACAGCATTTTTGGTGGATATCAAAAACACAAATGTACAAGTGTCAATCTCAGCTGTGGTGAATTCAGCTCTGAGATCCTTGTTAACCCTGAAATATTCAAGAGCATCGCCGTCGGTGACTGTCCCCGGTGCAGCATTCTATATGTCAATACTAAGCAATACCCTCTTTTGGTTTTCTCCTCCGCATATTAAATCATCAGTAGACTACATAATTTCTTTTAATTACAGCATTCTTACCAAGCAGTCTCTTCTTTTTCAACTTCTATACTTGTTCCTTTTACTTGTACAAGCACAATTTATTGTGATTACTCAGTAGTAAGACATCTTCCTATAGCTGAACACGTGTGGCAGATAATTTATACCGATCATGAATGATATGGAAATGGAGCGAGTAATCTCTTCCTTTATATTCAAGAAAGAGTCTTTCTAGTTTGTAATGTCGAGTCATTGATCCAGAAAAGATATATCATGAAGTACATTGCCTGTTTATGCATAATTTTCATTCGAAATATCGCATGTCAAGATACAGAAAAGCTTACAAAGATTTCTTGTATGCTGAATGGTGGGTACAAACAGCTCAAATTGATACAAGAATGCCATGCCATTTACATGATAAAATCACTGTACTATGTATTTGAAGATTTTATGGACATCATATTGGATGGCCTTGAACGCACCTGGGTTGCAGCCTGAATATATAATCGTGTACTCTTGATCTCTCTACGAAAAGAAAACCTCACTGAATCTGCAATGAAGGATGGCCAAGGTAAATTTGGAATGCACAGCCTAGCTCAGATGTTACTCAGCATGCACAAAATCTTGGGTTTAAACGCTTATAACCATCATGTCAGGGTAATGTTCCCTGCAGAAAACAAAGTTTGACTTGTTTAAGTATAAATGGAAGCATTCAATAACACTTCAATGATGAGTTTTGGGGGTCAAAATTGTAGAGAGGCTTCAGAAAAGAGCCAAACCTTTTAGATTTGGGATATTCATGAATTAGTTTAGATGGAAGTAATACCTAGCAAAACTTGAGTGGAAAGATAAGCAGCCAAGTGAACGCATGGACAGTTGAGCATCTTTGAAGGGTCAGGATTGATTAGGAAGCTGAGCAAAAGTTCCAGTATTGGGGTCACAACCACCAACCATCATCTTCTTGTAGATGCCATAGGCAAGTTCAGAATCTCCAGAGAGACTGTATCCACGAATAAGAGCATTATAGGTGAACACATTAGGTTCAAGACCTATAAATTGTAGTTCTTCATATATCTTCCCTGCTTCCTCTACCATTCCAACAATACCAAGATTGAGTATCAAGGAATTGTAAGTGTAGAGATCAGGCACAATCCCTCTATTCTGCATTTCGTGAAAAAGAGAGAGAGCTTCTTCTGTCCTGTGTGATCGTCCAAGCCCATTGATCATGAGGTTATAAGCTACCAAGTCTGGATCTAGGCCAGCCTGCTTTAGTTTCTCAAAGTAGTGCATAGCATCATCCACTCTCCCTGCGATGCATAGGATATCAACAAGAATGGTGTAAGACTTCAAGTCTGGTCTTATTCCTTCTTTAATCATCCTTTTAAAGAACTCGCAAGCAGTATCCACATGACCCAATTTCCCAAAACCATTAACAAGAATATTGTAAATAGCACTGTTAGGTTTGCATCCATAGTGTACCATCCCGCCAAACATTTCTTGTGCATCCTCAAGTCTCCCTGACTTCAGAAGTCCATCTATAAGGGGGCCAAAGGTACAAGGAGTGGGAGAGAAATCACCACTAACAAGATTGTAATACAAATCCATAGCCTTGTCCAATCTATTAGATTTCACTAGATTGGAGATGACTATGTTGTAAGTTATGGTGTTGGGCTTACATCCCCTAGTTAGCATTTCATCATACAGATCAAAAAGTTCATTGATCTTCCCAGACTTCCCATGAGCATCAATTAAAGAATTGTAGGTGAACGTATCTGGAGCACAGCCAGAACTCTTCATCTCCTCAAATAGATTCCCAGGCCACTTCAGCATTATGAACTTCTAGAAACCCATCAATCAACAAGTTGTATACTTTGAGTGTTGGTTTCACTCCCAGTTCCTTTGTGAACTTCATGAATACATTTCGAGCAACAGAGGTTTTCTTATGCTTACACAAAACCTTAATTATAGGTATTAATACAGAATCATCCTTGCAAATCGCACGGCATACCAATCTTTCACCAAATAAAATGGCCTTTTCTGTTCCAGCCTCAGTCAAAATGCCTCCCATAACATCTTCCCAAAATGACCTGTCTATGTCAGATCCAACCTGATAAAAAAAGTCCTCAGTGATCCTGAAAGCATCCTCTATCTTCCCACTCTTTATAACACCAGGAAGGAGCGTGCACAAAGTCACATGATCAGGTCTGAGCAATTTCTTCATCTGATGGAAGAGCCAGATTGCATTTTTAATTTGGTTTTGTTTAATAAACCCATGAATGATCGTGTTGAAAGTTAGAACATCAGGTCTGCAATTCATTGTTGTCATTTTGTAGAGCATTTTCAAGGCCAAATCAACCTCATCATTCTTGCAAAGGCAATCCAGGAGTGTATTGAAAGTAATTGTGTTTGGTGAGCACCCATGCCCATTCATACTCTCAAATAGCTGAACAGCCTTTTGGATTTGACCATCTTTCCCTAATCCAGCTAGTAATATGTTGTAGGTCACAACTGTAGGAGCAAGGTTCATCTCCTCCATTCTGCAAAACATTTTCCATGCCTCTTCCACTCGGCCAGCCTTGTAAAGTGTGTCAATCAAAGAATTAATGACAATTACATCTGGTTCACACTGAACTTTTGACATCTCAGATAGTAACTTGATGGCTTCATCCACTTGCCCTACCTTACTATAGCATTTCATCATCATGTTATAGGTCACCGAATCTGGAGCAAGCCCACTATTTTTAAGCTCGTTAAACATAGCTTTTGCTTCATGAAGCTTTCCCATTTCAGCAAGACTATACAAAGATGCATTGCAAGCAACAATGTTAGGAGCAATTCCTCTAGCTTTCATCTTCCCAAAGGTCTCCAGAGCTTTTCCAGGGTGACCAGACTTGCCATGGTAGTCAATGAAAAGGATATATGTATAAGCAGTGGGTTCAACACCCAGAGATTCCATATTACTGAGAAGATCCAAAGCATCATCTAACCTGTTTGCCCTCAAAAGTCCAGAAATCAATGTGTTGTAAGTATGGAGATTTGGTAAGACCCCATGCTTTCTCATGGTATCCAACAGATCAAAGGCTTCGTTAATTCTACCAGCTTTGCATACGGCATTAACAAGTATGGTAAAAGTAACCACATCAGGAGCATAACCATCAACTTCCATTTCAGTCCAAACTTTTTTCACTCTGTCCAAGTCTCCACAATCGCTGAACTTGTCCAACAAGGTTACATAGGTTACCTTATCAGGTTTATGACTGCTAGATTTCATTTTTGTGAACAAACACATAGCATCGTCAAGCTTTCTGGCAGTACAAAGAGCATCAATGAGAACTGTGTAAGTGACAACATCAGGGCCGCATCCATCATCATCCATTCTCTTCATAATCCTATATGCTTCGTCAATTTTCCCAGCTCTCCCAAGTATTCTAATGCAAATGGTGTATGTGTAAATATTAGGCCTCAACCCTATACTCTCCATCTCTTCCAACAAACCCATCACAGTTTTAACATTCCTTCTCTTCCCTGATGCTACCATAAGTGCAGAGAAAGTCTTAAGACTAGGCTTAAGGCCTTCAGAGACCATTCTTCTATACACCTCCAAAGCCTCCTTACAAAATCCAGCCTGAAGTAGAAAATGGATCAATCCATTATATGAATATGCATTCAAAACAAACCCTGCCTCCCTCATCTTTTCAAGGGCAGACGGTGCTTGCCTCAGACCACCCCTGATAAAAAGACCCTTAAATATTATCAAATAAGTATTCGCATTCCTCCTAATTATTTGCCTTTGCATCAAGTCAAACACAAAAGCCATATCCTCCACCCTCCTATGAACCCTCAATACTTCAAGCATATGATTACAGGTTTCAGTAGTGTGAACAACATTTGGCAACTCGGCAACTGATTTGAAGTACAAAAGAGCATGAATTGGGTCTGAAATTGAGTGAAGAACTCCCAAGACTTCATCGGAAGATAACCACTTTCTTGGTTTCCCGTTCACCACCAACTCCTCATTTTGGCTTTTCAATGCAAACCCACAAAAAGCCACTTGTTTTTTCTTATTTTTCTTCCAGTTTACATTAGACTCACACGGGAAAACCCTCAAAGTTCCAAACTTTTCACCTCCTAAGGACCCATTTTTATGTCTGAAACCAGACAGCCTAAAAGCAATACTATAATTGATACAACTACAACACATACTTGAAGAGCTAAGTATTAACACAGCCATGGAAATAAACTATAGGAGACAAGACTAAGCATAAGAGTGACAATTTCAAGAGAGAAAGGAAAAAATGGGCTCAGTTGTGCATGATAGTTTCTTATTGAATTGATAGTGAGAGAGTTAAAAAGATAAACAAGTTTAGAGATGTACAAAAATGAAGCTAAACTCACCAAGCAGGTCTGGTCCTAGATGATGATATTGACTATGGTGGAAATTGGCTTGGCTTGTTCGGATATTTGAATTTGAAGGGTTATGTGGTGAACAGAGACTACATGATTGCAGAGTAGATCTGTGGTCATTGATTCTGTTCTTTTGAGATATTCTTTTGGATTTTGCGGTGCATCCATTTGCTTCTTTTTTAACTCGAGGGTTTAAAGCGTTGTGCATTAAATATATAATTTCTAGAGATATAAGGTCTAATGAGTTAATGACGCTAAAATATAGGGACTAAGTTTGCAGTTTACTTCCAAAACCTTGACAAAAGTAAAAACTCCTATAAAAAGGCAGTGACGTGTGAACTACCAAACACAAACAGAACCCATCATTTTAACCTTAACTGCCGCCATAAACCGCTCTGTTTGAACTTCAAAAGCCCTAGACACCATCTCACCAAAAACACCAAACACAGCATCAGCCTAAAATTTCTCTCAAAATCCTTACCAAACAGAGACAGAGTAATCTTTGTCTGAAAAGTTGCAGTCTTTCTTGTCCAAGAGAAGCTAGAATGGAAAGTAGCAGTAGTAGCAGCAAAGTAGTGCCAGAATCAGCCATGGAAGCAGTGGAAAGAACCTTAGCAAATCTAAAACAAGTAGAGAGCCATTTGCTTGAATTCTTGTCTCTTGCTAACCCTGATGTCCTTGATGAAATGCCACCTCTTCAAAGGGCTCAATCTCTCTTTATGTTTGCTAAGGCCACTTCTACTCTCTTTGCATGTATGTAAAAGCAGTATATCAAGACCAGTTTTTTACCAATAACTTGGTCTTGTTGGTGTTGTTTTTGGTGATTTTTTTTATTGGTCTTTGTTTAATTTTATGATTTTTTTTCAGTGAGATTGAGAACTTCTGGAATTCACCCAGAGAAACATCCTATCATCAAGACAGAGCTTGTATGTGTCCCTGCACCCTATTATTTGTTCTTAAAGTTTTGAATTTGGGCATCTGGGTTGTTTGATTTTGATGTTTAGTTTGATGGGTACTGTGTGTCTTACTTGATTTTTGGATTAGGGCAGGGGTACTGTATGACATTTCTGAATTTTTTTTATTCTAGCGTCTGGATTATGAGGTTAAATCTATGATTCTTATGGCTGATGTTTTATGAAGTTTTTTGTTTTTCTCATTTAATGTGTTGGTCTATTAATAGATGTGACAGAAACTATATGTCTTGAAGATAATGTTCATGAACTTTACCTTACATATGCAATTTGGTGGTTTGTAATTTGTAGGAGAGATTGAGCTTGTATCAAGACAAACTAGAGCAGTTTGTAGATATAAGTAAAGGTACTTCTTTTACCCTCCGTTGTCGATGCATGCCAAATCTCAAACTGTCATTGCTAGGGAAGGACTAGGAAAATACCCTTGAGATATGTGGAAGGTTGTTTCTGTGCTCAAGTTTTTAAATTGCGACAAGCTTGGTTATATGGAATGTCTAAATTCTTAAACCACACCGAGCTTAGTTAGATGGAAAGTCACCTTGTTTAGATTTTTAATCTGCAATGAGCTTGGTTAATGCTAGTCATTTCACATGCCTCTTATTGATTAATCAAATTTGAATTTGTTCTTGAAGAACCATTGCACCGTTCTACTACTTTAAATTACCAGGCTGCAACCCGATTCATTGAGCATTCTCTGCCTGGCCTTACCCCCGGTAAGTCGTCAATCACTTTTTTGTCTTTGGCATTTTTCCTTCCATTGTGATCTCATATTCTTAAAACAAATATTGTTGTTTGCAGAACAGCGGAAAAGTATGAGGAATATCAGTAAAGGAGAAGGGCCCAAGATTAAGCATACAAAGAGGAGCGCCCGCAAGAAGAGAAAATGTGATACGTCTGAAAAACAATCAGTACAAACCGCTGCCCAAGAGTTTCTTGAAAAAGCTGCACGTGAGCTTTTTGGGGGAAACACAGATGGTTTCAAGGGACCTCTTATAAAAATCGATTCATCATCTGAAGAATAGCTGCTTGTGGACTGATTTCCTAATATATCTTGGTACATCATGAGATCATGTTTATCCATCAAAGGCTTCCTTTTCATTTAAAAAGTTTCGTTTGTTTTTTGCTTATTCTATTAGTTGACCTTACTGCTGTGGAAAAAGTACGGAAACTGTTCACTTTCTAGTTGTAGATGCTGGTCTATGCGGGGTATCTTATTTGAACTCAATTCTAGTCTTCTTAATATGTAACGGTAGAAAAGGAAACAGAAGGTGAATTTTGAGTGTCGGGATATAATCTTAGCATGCTAAGATGCTATTTTGAAGTCTTTCAATACATGTCAACTTGTGTTTATATGAAAAGCAATAGACAAAGTTGGCTGGGGGGATGCACAGTTGTTTGGCGTGTACAGCCAAGGAAGGAAAAGCTTTGTAACTCTGGTTGAAGTATCTAAAATCTAACTAAGATATTGCAAAGAGATAGATGTGAGTGCTGAATGAAGTTGCACAAAGATGCATCCCAATATTTTTGATAAATTCCATTCTTTTAAACCCCTCTAAACCTGCATTTTCCAAAGATGCACAAAGATGCCATGCACCCCAATATTTATCACATGTTTCCTTCTTTTAAGTCCATGTTAGAAGTGTGGTTACGGTTGTTTTTCAAAATGATTTTTGTTTAGAAATATATTAAAATAATATTTTTTTTATTTTTTTTAAAATTAGCACATAAAAATGATCTATAAATACTAATTTTTTTTTTAACTTAAAGTAAAAAATAAAAAAATAAAAAATTCAATTTTTTCAAAAACACTTTTGAAATGTAATTTCAAAAAAAACCCTATCAACTTTCCTTTAGTTAGCTTTTGAACTTCATGTGACTCCTCTAGTAAGCTTTTGAACTTTCCTCACTTTTGAACTTCATGAATTCCCAGTTCCTGTACTGTTGAATCTCACTATCCCCCCTTTTTCATAACCTCACAGGATTTCACAGACGAGATCTGCCAGTGTTTGCATCAGCTGGCCCATTTTTTTGAATGAATCCGGGGTATAGTTAACGGGTGTATCATTCGTTTCTAGAACATCACTAGATCGCCCCAGAGCATTAAAACACTTTTGTTCCCTTGTCCTCGGTGGTGAAGTAAACAGCTGCTTCGCCATCTTTTCTCGGGCTTTGTGATTTGAATTGAGAAGTACAGTTTAAATTCAGTGCGGAAAATGTGCTTGTAAAGGACTTTTATCATTTCATGGAATCCAGGTCTTCCATGTTCAACTTGAATAATCAACAAATTTAAGACTTTTTAACTTGTGGATCATGAAGCCTGCGATTTCTTATTACCGACCTTACATTTAGTTAGGACCAAAATTAATCCTTATCCTGGGTCTCCTCTAGAAAAGGAAACGTGCAAGGGCTATTAGAGGACTTATTATATAATTCAGAGATATAGTTAGCAGTAGGCTTTCAGAAATATAAAGCAATGAACTGATAAAAATCTATTGAAGAGAAGGAAATGGGATCCAGATTTCCCCCCAACATTAGCATTATATATATATATATAGATCATAGTGCAATACTATTTAAATGAATGAACAAATCAGACCCTCCACCACAGTCCAAAACCGAGAACATCATTTTTTTCACATCAAAATAACCCCAAAATCAAAACCCCCAAAGCCACCAAAAAGCCACCTCTCAAGGTAGAAGCGCCGCTTGTTGGAGCAACAGCAGGACCGTCGAACTCAGCCGGAGAAGGAGATGGAGAGATTCCAGTGTACCTGTGCTTCTGAGACAGAACCACCACAGCAAGTTTCTGTCCCTTCTCACAGTGTCCCTGAGCTCCACTAATGAAGTAGAACGGCCCTGATCTGTCAAGGTTCACCTTGGTATTCCCATCCTTGTATTCCTCGATAGGGGTTTGTAGTGTTGCAGGTAGCATAACTCTCCTTCATCACTTGCAAGACTGAATCTTTCTGGCCATCATACTTCCACACTGCCAAAAAAGCAAAGTTGGACAGAAAATTAAAGAAATTGAAACCCAGATGATGTTTCAACACATTTTGATTGAAAAAATGGGAGATTTACCAAGAGAATCGCCAACAAGAAAACGAGCTTCTTCAGCCCATTTGTTTAGCGAATCAGAAGACTCTGAAGAGGGGATTTTCCATGCATCTGTTTTGCCCCCGACTAACACATCTTTAGCTTGTGATAAACCCACAAAAAAAGACATCAGCACCAAAGTACATGCCACAGCCGCTCTTTGAAAGCAAGCCATTGATAATTGAGAGGTTAGAAAGATGGAGAAAGAGACCCCGAATGGTGGTGATGGTTCTGGAGAGAAAGTACTCGCAATTTGCACGAGTCCAAGGGCGTTTTTTGCTGAATTTATAAGAGAATGAATACTAGCCGTTGCTGAAAAAGACGTTGATATAGGGTTCCTGAGATATTGTGGGTCTAGGCCGTTTTGTACGTTTCTCAAAAGATGTGATAAGGTGATAGAGTATTAACGGTCAAAAGAAGTGGAAATCCTCTACAAAAAACTATATATATAAAAAATATCTTATATATCAAAAGTATACATAAACTTGGTGTAATTAAAAAAATTTAGTGCTGTTTTTTTAAAAGAAAGATAATGTCAAATGCAAAAGAAAAAGAAAAGATGAAGAGCCAGCATGTTTACTTAGGTTTTTATGTTATTAAACTAGAAATGAAGAGCCAGCATGTTTATTTCCTATATTATTTCTAAAAATATTACCATTTTTATTTCCAATTTCTTATTTTCTTAGTATCAACCCGCACATATTGAAGTCCATAGAACTATCCTATGCAAAATCATAGTTATCAAACTCGATTATATTAATTTGGATCAATTATTGTATTCAAAATAATATTGCTTTATTTTTTAAAATAATTGAATTGTCGAAGTTTAGATAGTCAAGAAGGAATCGTTAAAAACTTAATTAAATTAACTAAATTTCACCACATCCTTTTTTTATTATTTAATTTAAAAATCCCAATCAAAATTAGACTACGGATAAAGATTTTCTAAATCAACGCCTAAATAACAATTTATAAGTCAAACCCTCAATTACAAGGTATTCAACCAACTTTTTAAAATATTTTTCTTCTAAAATGTTATTAAATTAATTGTTTTTATGGTGATTTTAATATATTGATGTAAAAAATATATATCATTTGTATTATATTTTTATAAAAATACAATGCCACATGTTCAAGAACTAAGCATTCACGTCAAACGTGGCAACATTACTAATTGTTTCAAGTCTTGCTATTTAAGGTTGGGATCTCAATGGCAAGGAATGCCATTGCTGGAGCAAGAAAAAAAAACACCGACAGGATGAGCCCTGAAGAAGTGAAAAGAAATAAATACATGAGATGGGAGTAAAATCTTGTGTTTTTGTTTGAAAAGTGGAAGGGAAATAGTTTATAATCTATATCCTGATTAGTTTTTTTTTCTTTTTCTGGGTAATTAGTTGTTTCCATCTCTAAACAAGTGCATTCTTTTTGGATTTAGGAATGCGGGGTTACACCGCAGCTAAGACCACAAGAAGATAAGAGAATCACAAGAACGGTCAACAATCTATATATTTAAAGAAGAGAGTGATTCTTAAACAAAAGAAGAATAAACGAGCTATAACATCAAAATCATGACATGTCTGACTCAATCCAAAAATGTGCAAATTGGTTTTACATCTGAAAACATAATTATCTACTAGTTGTGAATCTTACCCTGTTTTGGACACGTTGAAGCGGGGCAAGAAAATGATCTGCTGAGTTTAATCAATTTTCACCGATGAATAGATGAGCCTCGTGAACCATAAGCATGCATAGAATCCGATTGTCCCGGTTAGCACGAAAAATGCGTACGATGCGATTAGCATGTATCCGAAGTACAAGGCCCCTGAAACCAGTTTGGTTATCTCAAGCTTTGTGAAGAAGTAGAAAGTGGCGTAGAGGAAGAGGTACAGTGCTGAGGAACCGGATGTGAGGTATGACCTCCACCACCAGAGGTAGTCCTCGCTGCATAACTGGAAGTAGCAGAGGACAATTGTTATTTCTGCGCAGGTGACCATGAGTATTGCGAAAACGAGGAACAGGAATCCAAAGATGTAGTAGAATTGATTCAGCCAGATCGAGGTGAGAATGAAGAAGAGCTCGATGAAAACAGCTCCAAATGGAAGAATTCCTCCGATTAGAATTGAGAAGGCTGGGTTCATGTACCAAGCCTGCTCTGGAATCTGTCTTGGAATTTTGTTTGTCTTCACAGGGTCCTCAATTGCTGGCTTCTTGAACCCAATGTAGCTTCCTACAAACACTAAGGGAACTGAAATTCCAAACCATAAGAATATAAGAGCAAACATTGTCCCAAATGGCACAGCCCCAGAAGATTTCTGGCCCCAAATGAGAGCATTCAAGACAAAGAAAATGGCAGAGACGACCCCTGGGAACATGACTGCAGTCCTGAGTGCAATTTTCTTCCATTCTGATCCTTTGAACATTTTATATAACCGGGTTGAGGCATAGCCAGCAAAAATGCCCATGAAAACCCAAAGTAAGAGCATGGCTGTCATAAGACCACCTCTGTTTGAAGGGGAGAGGAATCCAAGAATGGCAAACATCATCGTAACAAGGATCATTCCAAAAAACTGAACACCAGTTCCAACATAGACACACAGCAGATCGGAATTGAACGGAGGCCTGAAAACATCTCCATGGACAAGCTTCCATCCAGTCTCTTCTTGAGCTTCTTCCTGTGTCTCAAGTTCATTGTACTTGGATATATCACGGTAAAGGGTTCGTAGCATGATCATAGCCACCATGCCAGACAGGAAGAGAACAATCATCAATGAATTTACAATTGAGAACCAGTGAATTTGGTCATCAGTCATTAAGAGATAGGCATCCCATCTAGAAGCCCACTTCACATCACTATCCTGGGAGGTAAATCAAGAGAAAATATAAGAATGCAAACTCAATCCGTGTAAGCAAAGTATTTCACTGTTATCTGCCCGTGTGAAAAATTTGAAAAAAATGGTATGGTGGCTCGCTGTATTATAGCTTGCCAAGGTGCTCAACAAAATACAAATTCAAACCACTGGCATATAGGGCCAATAACTGAAGACAATACAACAGCTTATCATGAAGTTGAAATAGTAACAGATGACTACATTGTAAGTTAACTATCTGGATGGAAAAAGAAAACTAAATGTAAACTGTCTATCTGGATGGAAAAAGAAAACTAAATGTAAACTGTGTAGTCATGAGCAAGATCTCACCTGGAATTCAACATCGTATGTGAAAATAATTTCAGCTTTGTCTTCGACTTCTTGAGGAGAGTTAGAATTCAAAACAATACGTCTTGTGTGGGGGTCACATGATGTTAATCGAGGCTTCTCATCACTCCACTTCCCTTCATATGTATGTTTAACACTGGTATTTGAAAAAAGTATATATATAACATAATCATGAAATCAGACATGAAGCAACCATTTTACAAAAACGATAGGATCATTAAATAACTGACCTGAATGGTTTTACTTCAAATCCAACAATTCTTGCAGAATTAGATTGAGAATCTTTGTGATACTTGACAATGAATGACAGGTGATTATGGATAAAATACTTTTCCTCTTTGCTCTGCATATAACCAGACAATGTAAGCACAAGAAAAAACCAACACAATAAGAAGTATGGGGAAATTTAAGTGCAATAATGCACATACCCCGCTGTATTGGCCTTTGAGCCCAACATGATATCCAAGCTGATAAACAGGAGGAGATTCCTGGTCCAGCCTTTGGATGGGAACAACAAGAGGAAGGTTATCAAGGATCCTGTCAAATGAGCAATAGAATAATTAGAAAAACAAATTCCACATCTCTCCTCGTGAAATTTAGTAGATAGAATCATGCCTAAAAACAGTGTTTCATACATGTTAACCCGATATTCGTCATCAATCTTCTCTTTGAATGCCTTTGCAGTTTTGGAATCAAGTGTTTTCCGGCAGAGAACATTGCACATCTTTGCATCCCCCATGTTTAAACTGCAATAATTCCAATCAAAAGGTCAGGATATATTAATGCATGCATGTGAAGAAGTTAGTCCACACTCATCCAGCCTATCGAAACTGACCACATAGGGGGAGTTTTCAATGCGATCACCACGAAGTACTTCCCCAAGATTCTCTGCACTGTCTACAATTTTGGATGGGGTACAGAAAGGAAGAGTATAGTATGAGTAAGGAAGTTGTGTTTTTATAGAGGTCAATTTGTTCACTTTCACCATCAACTCAGCACCCTGCAACCAGAAGAAAAGAAAACAAATAAACAAATAGAAAAACTACACAATATACTTTCTGCCTTCTGTAAAAGATTCTCACTACTTTCAACAGGAAATCAAAATACAGCCTCTATCTTTATCTCAAACAATCACAACAAGATTCATAGCAAACATGATCGGAAAAACAGTATTGCTAAAGCTCTAATTATACAACCTCCCCAAAAAAACAAAAGTCAGAAATAGACTCTTACTCTGAAAAACACTTGAAAATGATCAATATTAATTTCTTCATATTAAGCTATATCGACATTGAACACTTCATCTCAATTATAATCACTATTTAATGCAACTGGAAACAAAACACAACGCAATGACTACAATACACCATAATGCAGTAACAAAATTTACACAATAACTTCAAAGTAATTATTTTTATAAAGCTAGTGAAAAACCATAATGGCTGTCAAGATTAAACATAAATAACAAAATAAGTAAAACTAAACATCGGATCGCTCCTCGTAACTGACAGTGTTGATCTAGATTAACATAAATAATAAAATAACAGCTAATCAAATCCCTAAACCACCTCCATCCACTTAAAAAAAAATCCTTCTACAATCAAATCAATCATTCTCACTAACATAACAAAATTCGATCAAATCTCACTTTCTCCTCGCTAGAATCAAACAAAACCGATCTGAGCAAAAAACTCAATCAAATATAACTCGTAATAATCAGAATCCATAAGCAGTTCGAATCAGTAACGAGCTTAATTTGAAATCAAATGCCATACTTCACTAGATATCAGCCTAATCAAACTTCATTTACCTAAAAAATCCTTCTCGAATAAAATCAATCATTTTCACTAGCTAAACAAAAACCTCACAAATCTGACATTCTCCTCGCACAAAATAAAACAAACTGATCCGAACACAACTCTACAAATATAACTGACAGTAACTAACTTATTTTGAAATCAAGTGTCATACTTCAAAACAAAATAACTAACAAATCACTCATTTTCCTTGCATAAATCAACAAGATCTCTATGAATCAAATAAAAAAACCGCGAAATGAGATCTGAAATGAAAATTTGTAGATCGTGAAGTGAGTAAAAGAGAGAGGAAGAGAGGGATAAGTGGAACTGACGTTAATGAAATCTTGAGGAGCGACGCCAGGGAGGTAGAAGGAGTGAACGCCATGAATAAGGATTGTGAATATTGTACAGATCCATAACAGCAAAGATCTCAATCCCGCGCGAGGCGCCATGGTGGAGGAGGTAGATCTAGAGGAGTGATTTTGTTGTGGAAATTTGTGAGAGAGGAAGGGGTTGGGATGTTGTTATAGTGTGAGGGGAGGGGAGGGGAGGGGAGGGTCAACAAGTTTTTTGGTTTTTGAAAGAAACGATGCTTTCGAGCCGTTGGATCTAGACGGGGCTTTTAAATATTTTGGTAAACTTCATTTTGGTCCCTGTATATTGAGGTATGTCCCACTCTAATTCTTATTGTTTAATTTTGTTATTGTAATGGAAGAAGTTTTATAGTAGTTCAGGAGTAATTGCCAATTTTTAGTTCATTTAGAGAAATGGATACAAAACTAAGAGACAATTATCTTTAAAAATAAAGAAAATATTAGGAAACGTTTCTTTAAAAAATAACTTTCTTTCGCCTTCATTTTAGTGCATGGTTGTTATTGTGATAAATAGTGTTTTTATGAAAATTATTTTTATAATTACAAATACATTAAAGTATTTTATTTTTTTGACATATACATATTAAAATTATTAACAAACACTAAATTATTATCCATTAGATACTTTTTTCAAGACAAGTATACTTTTATAAAAACATTAAAAAAACAAAAAAAAAATTGCTCTCTTAAACATGGTCTTAATATCTTAGATTGCCATATGTTTTATTTTTTATATTAAATTAATTTTTTTATTGTTTTTAGATCATTTTAATACAGTTTTCTAAATGAAAAAGTATTTTTAAAAGCAAAACCTCAACAATACTCTCAAGAGCACTTATAGGATTGATAAAAGATAGATTATAGGGGTCTAGGTAAAATATCTCTAAGATCCAGGGACTAAAATATAGCTAACCCTTTTTTTTTACTATGGTGAATTTTGATAAGGTGAGCATTAGTTATGATGTCGTGGTTTTGCCACGTCAGGGGGGATCTACAAGGAGGATCCAGCATTTCAGCTTTAATGGGCCCATGGTAAGGACATCGCACTAGATTTGGATCTATGTGACCTGTCGGTGATGACTCGTGAGGAGAAAGCCGTGGTGGTGTTGGGTGACATGTCGGGTTCATCAACTAGAATTTTTATTTTTTGTTCCTTTACTTTGATTTATTAATTAGCAAAAACTAAAGATGGTGGCTAAAACACTTAACGCCATTTTTACTTTTCACGATGTATTTTTTTTTAAAAAATGTTTTGATTCTTATGTTTCCACAGTGGAGCCTAAATGAATATCTACATGTGTGTTTTTAGAGAGGATTGAGCCAAAAAAAAATGGATAATATAAATGGTTGATTTAAAATTTATTTATTTTTTTATTTATTAGGTGATTGGTTCCTCTAATTTTTTTTTAAAAAATATATATTTTTTGTATCAAACTTTTCATTTACTACAATCGTTACGGGTGTAGCAGAAATATCGGGGTCGATAGATTCTAATTTAAGAAAATAAAGTTTTTGTTGAGAAAGATTTCAACCACTAAAACAGTCGATTTGTTTGGTCAAAAACATTTCATATGATGAGAAAGGTTAAGATTAGGTATACTTTTCAATTCAAGTTTAAAACATACTTTTTATTTATTTATTTTGATCTTCATTGGTCGACATATATCTTATTTACTATTGCTGTTGTTTTTTTTCTCTACATGGTTCAAATAAAATCACTTTATTGAGTTAATTAAGATTATAAACTGAATTATTATTATTTATTTAATTAAAAAAACGTGCTACCAATACCTTACTAGTTTTAAAAAAAATTAACACCACCTGTAACAGAAGCAATCCCCGTTTGTTTCCTGGAAAGTGGTTTCCTGGAAAGTGAATTCTGGAAAGTGAATTCCTGGAAAGTGATTTCCTGGAAAGTGAATTCCTGGAAAGTGGTTTCCTGGAAAGTGAATTTCTGAAAAGTGAATTCCGATGTTTGGCAGTGTTATGGAAAATGAACTGGAAAACACTTTCCAGTGTTTGTTTGTGTTATGGAAAATGAACTGGAAAATAATTTATTAATAAATTAATTTTTTTTTTCAAGTTTATTAGAATAATGAAGAACAAATCTTACAAATTAAAAAGTTGAATGAGAATGAAGAAATTGAAAAAAAAAAAAGTAACAATAAAAAAAATGAGGACTTCTTAATTTATTTAAGTTTTTTTATAGTGTGGGTCACGGGTTTAAAAAGTAAACTTGAGTTTACTCTTCTTTTTTTTTACTTTCTTTGAGGTTATCCTAGTTTTATAAATCAAGTAATGAGTTTGATAGATTAACTAGGTTGTTTTTCACGGGAGAACGATCCACTTCATTCTAAAATTGCTAAAATACACTATTTTTAAAAAGGTTGTAAGAGAATGAGTACTAGTGTTAGTGTTTACTTGTATTAATTAAAATCCCGAAATCATTGCAGAAAGGAAATAAAAAGAAAAAGAAAAACGAGGGAGAAGATAAAGGAAGGAGATTAAGATAATAGTTGCGCGATGAGCAATTTCGATTCTCTTATTGAACCTTAGCTGAATTATTATTTACATCATAGCTGAATTATTATTTACATCATACAATCCTACAAATGCGAACTGCCAATTTGTGACAGAAAAAGCAGATTGTCGAAAGGTTAGTCGTGCTGCTAGAAATATATAGAAGCATAAGTTACAGCTGGTGGTGATAGTATTGGCCTCGGATGGCAGATTCTGATAGCCACTTACCAAACCCAAATTGTTGCTCGAGACGAATGCCGATGAAGACCAGGCTCAGCATGTTTGCAAGAAGATGAATAATGCCAGCATGCAACCAGATACAGGTGATAAGCCTCCATCCCTGGTGCTTATCCACAACCTTGGTCCACTCAAGAGCTCCCAGCCTCTCCAATCTTTGCAAGTTCAAGAAACAAAAGGAAGAGGATTCAATTAACTGCGTTATGTTTCTTCTACCTTCTTTGTCATTTCTTAATGCAGTTGAAAATAATGAACCAAGATATAGCAGCTTTCAACAAGTTGATTATTCTGACTCCAAACATCAAATACCCCTTAATAATCACACACAAAAAGAGTACTTTCAGTGTTAGAAATGTTGATGAAAAATCTATTATTTCATCAGATCCGCGAGATTTCCACCAATGAAGCCTTAAATCCGCCATAAAAATAGTGTCTGAGACCAATAATCACAAAACACCAACCAGAGAGCACTGCCATGAAATGCAGTAATTGAGATGTGGACCTCGACATCTAAAGCAGATCCACTAAATTCTCTCTTCGAGTATCTAATCAATCAGAATCCCCCCACGGAAACCACACACAAGGCATTTCATACTCATCAAAGCAATGCCAAATTTCCAAATTCATATCTACACAAATCAAAAGGGAATCAAAATTCCTCCCCAAACCACTTGATCCATCAAAAAACATTGAAAAACAACACCCCAGGAATCTAAAGAGCTAACTCGTACATAAATTTACACCGCCACCAGCATTTAGTATTTCTCAAAGTTAATTGACTGGAAACAGAGAAGGCAAAGGCAAGAACATAGAAGAAATTATACATAGGCTGTATTCCTTTACGAGGAACAAGCAATAATAGCTAGCTTTTAAAAATCCCTATTTTTTTCTCTATAATAATCCAATCAAAAATTGAAAGAAAAATAAAAACCTTTTTGATCGGGTTTGTGACAGCGTTAACGAGTCGGACGCTGTCTTTTGCGAATTCTCTGAGGGGATCGACGACGGAATCTATGGCGTCCATTTTTGTTGAGGAGTGAATGGGAGATCGAGAGGCCCTAGATAGATTGAATCTCAAAGGTGAGAGATGAGATGGGTTTCAGGGACCGAGAGAGGCGAGAGACGACACAGAGGGACAGAGGAGGCGACGGAAAGAGGAGGCGAGGGACGACGTGGGTTTCAGGCGAGAGGTTACAGGCGAGAGGTTACAGGCGAGAGGGAAAGAGACGAGAGACGGTTCTGTGAAGAGAAATGACGGGGAAGAAGGAGAAGGGAAAGGGCTTCGGGAAAGTGTTTTGAAGGGAAAGGGAAGTGAAAGTGTTTTCCCGAAATAAGTTCGGGAATACACTTTCCTCAGATCAAGTTTATTTTTTGTGTTGACCGGAAAGGTGGGGAAAAGTGTTTCCTTTGACTTAACTTTCCAAAGTGTTTCCAAACACTGGAAAGTGAGGAAAGTGAATTCCAAAGTGTTTCCAAACACTGGAAAGTAAGGAAAGTGAATTCCTGGAATTCACTTTCCTTGAAACAAACAAGGCCTAAAATTAATTATCAAATGGGGAAGCATCTGGGTATTCATTTTATAATGCTCAGAGTATTGATGGTTCGATTTACTGTTTGCGTTATTAAAAGAATTGATGTGACATCATTTAATACTATTTTATTCTTATATCATTTGATTGATTGCCATTAATAATTTATTATTTATTTTTTTATAAAGTTATCCCATTTTAAATAGATATCTTAATATTTTGATGTTGTTTGATTTTATAAATATTTATTTTTATTATTATATAAATACATAAATAAAAATAAAAAATTTGATTAAACTCAATGAAATCTTACCCGAGTTTTATTGTTGGTTTAATTTTAAATATTACTTTTTAAAAAACATAAAATATTCCTAACTATCATTGTCATAGTTGAAACTACCAAGTTAACCAGATAAAATCACAGTAAATCCAACTAACGTGTTTAATTAGTTTCATGGACTTGCCAGAACTGGTTTTGTTGCCGCAGCAAGCTGCAAGAGAAATGGTTTCAATTCTTCAAGGCCAAGTTATCGAAACCAGTTCTTTCGTGGAAAACAAGGTTAAAGACTTGAGTTTTGCTTCGCAAAATCTATTTTCCCGGTTGGTTTAGCAGTGCAAAGCAACGATTCTCTACAGAAAGGTGCAAGCTATGGCCGATTGTGCTGAGATTCTCATCCACACAGAGGAGAAATTTCAAGCTACTCGTGTGTTTGTCATTGGATGATCACATGGTGGAAGTAAGTAATTCCATTGCATATTTTTGAAACTTCATTGTTTCTGATTTTGTTATTAATTTACTTTAAAGTTTTTGTTTTAATCCCAACTTGTTCTTGACAAATTTATTTTATGTTTTTATCTCTATCTTTTGAACCAAACAAGTTCATATCTCTTTTCCATCTTTTTCAACACCAAACACTAACCAAAAGCAATTACAGTTCTTGCTTCGAGGTTTCGGGTAAACTGATACAGTTTTGGTGTGGTTCTGCGGGAAGCCAGCAAAAGTTCATGGACTATAATTGACAAAATTGCTTCTACACCTGATAGTCTTGCATTCCTGAGCGAGAAATTCAAGGCTTGCAAGTAATGCTTTAATGTCTTCCATCATCAAGTCTTGATTCCTGGATTGAAAAATCATGATCCTCTGTGATCTCTTACTCTCTTATATTTCGTTTTTTAGGCCCTTGAAAAAATCTCAATCCAAAAACTTACTCTTAAAAATCGTGTTAGCAAATCAAGTGAAGAAACTGGAACCGGATCGGGGTGGGGTTGGCAGGTAATCTGATCATGGCAGAACAAGACTTTGTTTATTTGTCCGATCATGGTTCAGCGAAGGCTCAACAACAAAAAAAAAAAAAACACAGCTCGATGAAATCAATCAAAAAAAAGTTCTGTTTGGTTTCAATGGAAAATTGCAGGACAAAAAACTGATTCACCAGCAATCGATAGCACCATCATTTTCTCCAACGAATTGAGAGATCTCACAGTAGCAGCTGGTAATTAACAACAACATATCTGACATCTCCTGCTAATATTCAGAAACTTAGGTTCATAACTGTAAATTAAAGTTATGTAACACAACACTCTCTTTAATCGCAGGTGTTTGAGAGTATACCAGGCAGTGCTGTTGCTATCATAACTGTAAATTAAAGGTGTTCTGATGATGAACTTATTGTCGACTTGAGAAGCAAAAACATAGGTTTATTGTGCCAGATCACATTGGATATATATATAGGACAAAGAAAGAAAAGTCGGGATCGTTGAGAAAAGAATTGTCAGGTAAATATCAAGTCTCATAATATGATTTATATTATTTTCTAAAACATCTAATCAAGTGAAAGTCTTTTAGGCTTGAAATTTACATACATGCCCACATTACCTTGTGATTGATTTTTATCAAATAAAATAGAGTTTTTGATATTCGAACTCGTGATCACTAGGTTAACAAGACTCTAATACCATATTAAAAAATCATATCATCTAAAATTTTAAATTTATAAGTAAGCCACTAAAATAAAATTTATGTTATTCTCTAACATAAACGTAACGTAGTTGTTAGAATAATGGTTATTAAACCCGGCATAACCTCGCAAGATGCCCTAAGATTTATTCTCACCAACTAGTAGATTTTCTGGTGGTCCTTCTTACAATCCTTTTTTCTTTCCTGGATCGGACCGAACTCCAAGGCCCATTTCCTTTTTGCGAAGACCGGAGGTCTGAAACATAGGATTGAGCTAACCTTCCTTCTTTTTTCCTCCCCATTTCTACTGCACTTACAAGATCAAGATTGAACCAAATGGGTCTCATCTTGAACCATAGACGGCTCTTATTGAAAGAATCTTCTGAGCTCAAAGACTGCTAGGCCAAGACATATACGGCTGCTGCTCGGCATAAGTCATCACTAAATCCATGACATTGATGGATCTTCCACTCCATGTTATGATAATCAACCCACAGAAGAAACTGAAACAGATATAGATGGAGTTTGAGTGCAGGTAATTTGATCATGGAAGAACTACACTTTCCTTGTCTTCAACTAGACCTCGAAAAGATTGTCAGTCCTCTATTTTACCAAGTCGACTCTGTGTTGTGGTCGGACTTGGGATTAATTTGCCAGCGACAGTGGTTCCATGTTTCAACCATTTCCATTTGATCTCAATGGTTACACCAACTGCTGCAAGAACAACTATGGAGGGCCCCCTCGACCACATTGGGTCGCTGCTTATCTCCTTCATTGTTTCCTCTTTAGAGATATCTCTGAGTATTACTTGACTGCAAATTTTGGTCTGTTATGTCCATGGAAAATTGCAGGATACAAAACAGATTCATCATTTTCTCCAATGGACTAAGAGATTATCTCTCTCTCTCTCTCTCTCTCTTTTTTGGTGGCCGAGATGTCCGAGCCAGCTTACGAACACCTCGACTATTCCCCGGACCCACTGAACATCCTGCAAGCTTAGTGAGCATGTAAGACACCACAGATGTGACAGGCATACCGCGCAGGGATGGACCCAGGAGAGACAAAAAGAAAGGAACACTCCAGCCCCACTCCCATTGGGACTCGAACCATGTTCGAATGAAAGAGGGTGCTCCCCAACAACCATCGAGCCACAACCCCTGCTGGTCTCTTTTTTATTATTATTAATATGAGTGTTGGGGCTAACTTGCATGCATCTAGACTAATTCCAGACCCAAAAATTAATGACTATATAAGTTTCAATAATTATTATATTAGCAACTACATAACTTGAAACTAAAACCACATCAGAGTAAATTTTATAATCTCAAATTTTTATTATTGTACCACTTATCGGATCATTAATTAAAAAATCCTATGAAGAGCGGTGACATTTGCAACATATGCAAACAAAAATTTCATGGCACCAATTTTTTAAACTGATTTCTTTCTCATACATGAGATATTTCTTTCAACGATCTCGTCGTCTTCTTCAACCTTGATTAAAGGAGAATCAAATTTTTAAGTTGAACTTGTGTGTCTAGTCACAATGCAATGGATTCCATAATAATTTTTTGAAGTTAAACATGGCTGACTACATAGTTCTGTGATGAGTATGGTTGAGATTGTTTTTGAAAGTTTTATAAATACATCAAAATAATAAAAAAAAAATTACATTAACACATAAAAATGATCTAAAAATAATAAAAACACCTTAAAATAAAAATTCTCAATTTTTTTTCAAAAATATTTTTAAAACACAATATCAAACAGGAACTTAATAATTTTATATCGGTGCACTCTTGAAAGTGAAACATGGTTGACCGTCCATGAATGATGTCTAAAAATATATCTATGGTATAAATTGACCCGAACACTTAATTTTTTTCAAAGCTTGTCGGTTAACTCACGCATAATTAATTATCTTGAATCTATTATTTTAATATTAAAAAACATTCTTAGTCTAGACCTAGTAATAGATTAACTTAAACATAAACATGTTAGATCTATGTGGATGGATGAAAGTAAAAAAGATTCGAAATAAAATATGGCATAAATCAAGCTTCAAATACCGAGTAGATCCGCTGATCCAGGCAAAGTTTAATAAGTATGAGTGTAATCCATGAGCTTTGCCATGGCAGGTGTTCCATCGTTGTTGGTTTTTCCAAGTACTACAAAGTGTGCATCATCATCCCTCACAGAGAGCCAAGAATATTGCGAGGGGGCAAGCTTACCAGTCTGTACAATCATGTCGAGCTTTAAGAGCATAAAACCTGGAGAAAATTCTCAAAAAGTCATCCCCTCTACGCAAAAGTTGTGTTTAGGTGACGCTGTTTTATTAAAATATTTATTTATTTATTTTCTACGCTAGTATAAGAATTTAGAGATATATTATTTTAATTAATTCCCAAACAAAAAAAAAACATTTTAAAAACTGAGAATGTGAATTCACGCGAAAGCCACAAACGGAGGTTGGGCATAAAGGGATCCAGATGGGCCCACCACGTTGCCTTTTTTGGTAGTGTAAAGCCCATCCACACCCTAACCATTATCACCTTGGATCCTCCATCATTCCCACCATCATTAATTTATGATGGGTTTTTTCCCACGCCTGGTATAATTTTATCCTTGGAGTCACCCATGAGGATCATTTCGCCCAAGACTTGATTTTCGTCAAAGAATACACAGTTGTTGCCCTAGCTGTGGAATTGGGCAGCAGCCAGTTCATCCATTCAATGAAGACGATTGAGAGAAAAAGAGGAGACTGGAGTGTGATTTTCTGCAGAAAGATCCAAACATTTTGGTGTATTTTGACAAGATTTTAACCTAAAATTTGATTGTTGTTTTGTATTTTTTTTCAACTACTGCCTAACATCTTGAACGTTATGGAGAAAGGGATGGTGTTCATCATTGTTATTAAAAGATGATACCCAGTTGATTTCGAGTCTTTCTTGTTCTGTGTTAAAAAAAACACAGGTGAAAGTTGACTCGATTAAGCTCGGAATACTCGACGAGTTAACCAACACCATGATCAAAACCTGATTTTATTTTTTTCAAAACAATATTATTTTGGATTTTTTAATGATTGACGTCAGCTTTAATAAGTGTTTTTTTTTAGAAAACACAGTTGAAATAGTATTTAAAATTGATTATTTCTATGCTTGTTCATCATTTTAATATGTTTGGTATTGAAAATAACTTTTTAAAAATACTATCTCACCACTAGCTGTCGGTGTCTCTTCTCCGTCGAGGACTGGACGGAAGGCAGGCTAGATAGCTAGCTGATGCAAAACAGTGGTGGTGGATGCCATCATTGGAAAGGTAAGCTGGAGGAGTAAATGAAAGAGTACTCCTAATATTTACTGCTGCTGCTGCAACTGGTAAAAAGTAGCTGAGCTCCATAATCATGAGAGGGCAGCTGTAAAGGACGGAGGACGAGGTGGTGGTCGGAAAGGAGCACTGCTCCAAATTAATTAATCAAGCAATTCAACTCTACAGGGTCCCCCTACTGTTTCCCCTACCCTCCACATCTTGGTTCGGACCATTTAAGGTTGCATGCAACCGGATTTTCCAGGCTAGAATTATGTCGGGGGGCTTCGAATTGCCTGCATTGAAGAGGAAGAAAGACCATTTTAACATGCATCCACCAAAAAAGAAAAAAACAATAAATGATATAATAAATTATAAATTGGTTTACAATTAAGAAGTTGTTTGAGAGGGCGGTTGTACTGCTGTTTTCTTAAAAAATGTTTTTTTTCATTTTAAATGAATTTTTTTGGTGTTTTTAAATTATTTTGATGTGCTGATGTCAAAAATAATTTTTTAAAAATAAAAATATATATATTATTTTGATGTATTTTTAAATAAAAAGCACTTTCAAAAACAACCACAAACACCCTCCAAAACTGGCCCTAAGTTGTTCATATTAAACTCAGGCTAGAAACACCCGTCAACATGATTTTAAAATTTATATATATTTAAATAATATTATTGCACTACTTTACAGATACAACCCATATTTAATTCTGTTCTAAAAGTGTGGTTGGTGTAGAATATTTTTGTAAAATATGCTTTTTAATTAAGAAATATTAAAATAGTTTTATTTTATCAATGTATTAGAATCATTAAAAAATAATTTAAAAAAAACGATTAATTTATTATTTTTTGTGGGGGGAACATGCTCCTTGGTGGTGGTGGAAAGGGTATGGTCCTCGGCCTGTCCCATGAGAGTAGCAGTACAAGAAGTCTGCATTTTGATACCCACTGAGAAAATCATCTCGTGTGGGCAACTGGGCATAACATGACACTGCTTTTTTTTGTTTATTGTTCGGTTAATTTGTATATATTTTAATTAATTTTATAAATTTTAAAGTTAACAATTATATAAATTTTTAATAATTATAATATAATGTCAAACAGAGGCTTCGATTTGCATGTCATCATGTGTACGATGACACTTTTTTTCCCTTCAAATTCCTTAGAGACTAAGCTAGTCTTGTTTGATTATGTGATATGATTTGTGTTTTATCATAACTCTATATTTAAAAATATAGGATTGATTAATACATATCACCATTTTATTCCAAGTTATTTTTTAAAATCTTAGTTTTTTTTTTAAATAAATAAAAACTTTTTAAACCGCAAAATACACATTGCAGGCAATCTGATATTGAACGTGTTTGGAATTGTAGTGAATGTTTTTTTTTATATTATATTGAAATATTAAAACAATTATAAAATATAAAAAAACAATTAGAAGATGAAAAATAAAATGAAAAACAAGCATGGAAGGGCAGTCAATATGGTAGGAACTAATCCGTGTCAAGCATCCCACTCCTCTCCTTTTCATTTGTCTTTCTTCCTCACCCCGTCGATCTTTGACCCGGTTGGAAATGCTCTTCGTGGCTGAAAATCACCAATGCAGTGAAAAGGGAGAAACCAAAACAAAATCGTTATCGTTGAAAGCATAATTGTTAAATTTTATCTGATTTGATGGATTTTAGAATTCAAAGTCTATATTGAATCGGGTAGGTTTATGCCAAGTCCAATTTTTAATTAAATCATATGAGATATTATTTATTAAAACTCCTTCAATCCATGCAAGTTTTTAATAATTTTAGGGGGTGTTTGACACTCTTTTTTTAAATTATTTTTGAAAAAAAATGATTTTTTTTTAAATTAAAAAAATAGTATTTTTATATCATTTTCATATACTGTTATAAAAAATATTTAAAAATAAATAAATAAACATCATTTTGATGTATTTTTGAACGAAAAATACTTTCAAAAACAATTCCAACTACATTCACAAACAAACACTTAATAGATTTACCTGGATTTTATTCAAATCTAACCACATTAATATCATTAGAAAGAAAAACTAATGGATACAAAAGAATGTCATGGATAAAATATTTTTTTTTCCTTTTTTTTATGTTTTTAAATCGTTTGCATGCACTGATATTCAAAATAAAATTTAAAAAATATAAAAATATTTTTTTTTATTTTTATACAAAAACTATTTTTAAAACAATCGTTAACACTTTCTCGTGCACCCCCTTAAATGTTAGGTAAATAGTGTTCATAAAAAAAACATAAAAAAATGTTAGGAAAGGGGATGAGGTTTTACTATAACTCTACTTACATAGAATTATTTACTAGAACAATTTTTTTCCAGTGGATTTTTTTATAATTTAATATCGAATTTATATTTAATTGAGTTATCATACTCTTATGATATATATCATAGGTTTGACAATTTAATTTAATTAACTAGTTTTTCTAATTAATTTTTTGTCTTAATTTCATCATCTAATATTAAGTTGATTTTAGGTTAAGCTTATTTTAGTCTTATAACTTGAGAATGTTTAACGAGTTAATCAAGGTAGACTTTAATTTTTTTTTTTAAATTTTGATTTTTAATTTCATCTCTCAATATTAAACTGTTTGAGATTTGAGTTTCATTATATGTTTACATGAAGATATCAAGGTCGCAAATTCAACATATTAATTTGACCGAACTAAATTCAATCTAATATGTTGTTCATAAATATATCAAAAAAATATATTTTTTAAAAAATATTTTTGACATCATCATATCAAAATAATCTAAACATATCAAAATAAATTAATTTTAAATAAAAAATATATATTTTTGAAAATATATATTTTTAAAATACATTTTCAAAGAATAACGAAGAGGTAACCACGTAGCAGAGTCCGAATCAACGAGGTGAGAAATATAGTTTATTGACAAGACTGGAAGGCAAGATTTGTGGACACAAAGGAAAGAAACAAACACTTGCACAAGCAGAACAGGGCGCGCAGTAAGCAGCGAGTCAAACCATTCTTGTTTTTTTTTCCGGTCCAAAAGCATGCTAAAGAAGGTCAAAAGACAAAAAGCTAGGTTACAAAGAGGAAAGTAACGCAATGGCAAAACAAAGAGAATTCAATTACTAAACAGGGGTAAAATTGAAATAGGAAAGGTGCTGTGCTTTAACGGCAAACAAAGCTCTCCCTTGAAACGTCACATCCTAGTTGTAAAATCCCATTGGTCTACACTGGGGTTATGGATTAAGATGGCTACTTTGGATTCGCCTTGTCATTTTTATTTTCTTTTATAATTAATACCAATATTGTTTTAACTTTTAAAATAATGTGTTTTGATTCATTGTTTTTTACGTGGTCATCTATTTTTTCCTTAATACATGGCAGTTTAAAATCGAATGCATTCCAAATTATGTTTTTTTTTAAAATTACAATGGTAATAACCTAAGAGGATGTTTGTAAATACGATTAAAGTTATTTTTTTAAAATGATTCTTTACTTAAAAATATATTAAAATAATATATATTATTTTTATTTTTTAAAAAATAATTTTGATACTAGATTATCAAAATAATTTAAAAATATTAAAACAAATTAACCTTTGTTAAGTTAGAAACATATTTAAAACACTAAAAGTCTAAAACAAACAAACATGGAGTCATAAAACATAGAATCATGATTTTTTTATATCTCATGTTCTAGAACTTTGAACAACTGCGGTTTGAAATTGAGTTTTGAAATTTTGTTGGGTTGTTTTGATTTTGGTCATATTAGAAATATTTTTTTTTAAATAACAATAAATTATTTTAATATATTTTAAAATAAAAAATATTTTAAAAAATAACCATTACTATACTCTAAAATACCCTCTAAATAAATAATCTAAATGGACCTAAGATTTGCCAAGTAAACTTGTATCATCTAACAAATTATTTAAAAATAAATAAAAATGATTTGTTTTATTTTTTTACTGGATAAATTTAGATATAATTTAAGCGAGTGAATTAAAATGATAAAATCTAATTAAAAAAATAGAATTTCATCATGTCAATATATTAGATGATTCAATTTAAATTTAAAACACGGTACAAGTTAGGCACCGTGTCTCGAATTAACGTGACAAGCAAGGTTTAATAATAATAAAAATAAATAAAAAAATCATCTTGGGAGGCAAAAGCTAGTTAAAGAACACCATGAGCCTTAAAACTGAAAAAACGAGTCCTCTCTCAGCTCTCTCAAGAAGAGAAGAAGAGTGGAGAAGAAGAGGAATTTGCGCAGATAGGCCTGAAACAGGATTGACTACCTCCATTAGAGAGACCAAGAAAACAAACAAAAAAACTTACTTCTAATAGAAAGAGAGAGCGAGAGAGGAGGCCATAAAAAGGCTCATGTCATTGAGATTTGCGTCCACCAAGAGAGAAGAGAGAGAGTGTGTGATTTAAGGCAAAGGCGGCGAAGAATTTACTGACATTGATATTGATATGATACAAAAGGAAGCAAGCACCCTACACTGAACTTTCTTTATTTCTCTTCTTTTCCTCCTTGCTATTCTCATAGCCATAGAAGCTCTTCTCTCTTTCTGACGCTATGTTTTTGCTCACAAAAAACATTTTCTCTCTCTCTTTGAAGCCCAAGTTCTGTTTTCTCTTATCTCTTAATCATTATTTCTCTTTAATTTTCCCAAACCCATAATTTATTTTACTTGTTTTGCTTCTCTTTTGTTGTTATTGCGACAATCCCGCATATTTTTTTTGGTTGAGATTAACCAAAATGGCAGTGCAAGAAGTGTTGTCCAAGGGTTATTAGAAATCGATGGGACGGCTCGAAATTCGAGGTGGTTTCTGGTTCGTAAAGGCAGAGGTTGTCTGTCTCAATCCAACATATATTATGGTCTGGTCTGCTGGCAGGGTGTTATAGGAGAGAGAGTTCATTCATCCATTCCTTAAAGAGCCTGCCATTTCTGGTTCTGGGTTTGAGAGATCGCTTTGCTTGTTCATGGTCCCTGTTACTCTCTGGGTTTGGTTTTGGTGATTCATAGAAAGTAGCAAAAGTCTCAAACTTTGCCATCTTTGAAGTGAAGGGATATATTTGAAGGCTTGTTGAGTTCTCGAGTGAAGAAGGCTTTCTTTTAGGTGTTTTGGAAGGTAATTTTGGGTATAAAATGAAGTTTATGAAGTTGGGGTCCAAGCCTGATGCATTTCAAGCTCGTGGAAAATCTGTAAGGTAAGAGGGTTTGGTTTGTATTCTTTTCTGCTGTTCAAGCTCAAATCAGCTTCGTCTTGTTTTTTTTTCCCCCGTCTTTTCTCTGCTCTTCTGTTTTTTCTTTTCCTTCGTTTTGTGTTGCAATTGAGACTGTCATTTGGAAATCTCAACTAAAAAGTACTCCTCATATCTGTTGTTAAACAAACTGGTTTAAGCAATTGATAGATGGGGATTTCTAGCCTTTTAAACTCTAATTTTTTCAATTCCACCAGATTAAGCACACTGTTATTTGAGTGAATTTTAGTATGTTGGTTGACTGTTTCAAGTATATTTTAATGTTAATCAAGAAAATTACCACCTTTTTCTTATTTTGGGGGTATATGTTATTGTTGTTTGTGCTACTGCTGCTATCATTATTACTATTGGTACTACTAATTTAGGGGCGGAGGAGGAGGAGACGGGGGGTACTTTTTAGGGTGGTCCTGAAATTGAAGTGGTATTTGAGGGGTGGTCCTGAAATTGAACTGGATCTTTTGTGATGGATTGGTGGTCCAAAATGTAGTGAAGTCATGCAGTGTGTGCAAGATCGAGTAATTTCTTAAACAATACATTAGCATTTGTCCTGAACCTACCATGGTATCGTTTACATTTTATATATTGTAAACAAATCCAGAATATGGACCATTTTTGTATTTTTTAGGCCGGGCTGATGTATTTGCACAAAAATCATGTTCTTCACCTTCCATCTCATGTTACTCGGACTAATGGAAAAAAAGTGATGGTTTTGGACATTTGTGTTAATCAATAGGCATCATTACATGTGCACTGTTTCTCTATCTGCATAATAAGATATGAGTTAAGTTGTTTGTTTCCTGGAAAGTCATGAAAGCATAAGAGCACTTGGTAACTATTCTGTGGGTGTTTTGGCCAATAAACACGAGGGATCCCATGATTGGGGATTTGAGGATCAAGAGGACAAGATTGTAGACAACATGAAATTAAAAAAACCCATGTCAGAGTGGAATGATATTACGGATCTTTTGGTTTGTCTTGTGCAAAAAATCTGTAATTATCGTAATGGATGTTTTGCAGCAATGAAACAAACTCATGTCTGGAGACTGATCTTCTTCATATTATTTACATTTGTGAACCTAAAAGGCGCATAGGCCTAGCTTATCCATCTATTATATTTTTTTCACGCCTTTAAATCTTGAGAAATTTCCTTGCAGTAGTTGGGATTAGTTATCACGTTCTGAAAATGTTTGCCAGGCTCTTATCTTAAGGTTATGGTTTCTTGTCAGGCTGGGAGGAATCTAAAATTCCATGGCAATGAATTAATTTGGCCCTTTCTTGGTTACATGGGACTCCAATTTCGATTTCAATGAAACATAAAACATGTTATCATCTGTACTCCTTGTATATTGTATGGTTCACGCTTTGTTATCATATCCCCTTTTTATTTGTGGTGCCTTACCCTGCCAGTGCATTTATTGCCTGCCTATCACATGCACAGCATTGAATTCTCCTGTGAGCTTAGCAAGTTGGTTGTGCTTATGCAGGTACGTGGCATCCGAATTGGAAACAGATGTCACCATTAATGTTGGAGAAGTTAAATTTAACCTCCACAAGGTATGTTCTCTGCGGTATCTTTGCTTATAGTGAATTTTGGCAGGATATATCAAATTTAGTTGGTCATGGTGCTCTATCCCATCAACATCCAATCATAAATATTTTCAAATATCTAGAGAATAATAACTCAATTGATGAGGAGCTGTCAAGTTCATCGCTTTAATCTTATCAGTGGGATGTTGTGGAACCGATAAATCTCAATAATATGCAAATTTAAATAGGTGACTGCCACAAGGAAATAAATTATTCTCAAGATTGCAAGCAACTACAAAATCAGAAACTTGGTCCAAGCATGTACTCTTTTTTCCCCTTTTTTCTTTTACTATCCCATGTTGCCAATTGTATGCAGGACTGTGAGTTGGTTATAAATTAATTTCCAGTAAAAGCATATTGCCCTTTGAAATAATTGGAAAAGCAACAGAAACTAAGGGTTAATGGCTGAATATGTCCTTTTATGAGAAGGTAATTCTCCAATCTGTCCTTATTTACCCAATCGAATCAATATTTTTTCTCAAATATACTTTTAAGTTTTTAATCTATCCCCTGGTAAGATTTTCAAGCTAAATCACTAGAATTAGTTACGTGATTTGCACATGATTACTTTTTTTCTCAGCTAGACAAAAGGAATGCTTTCATGGGCAAAACATGTGATTAATTCTGGTTGTTCAGTTTGAAATTTTTGTTAGAATGATAATTATAAACTTAACATATATTTAAGGATAAAATTGGATCAATTACGGATAAAAGAATAGATTTAGCCATAAAAAAAATCAAGTCATGTTTTCTTGAGAGGGTGATAAAAATGTTTTTTCTTGGACAAAATGTTTTAACTAAACTCAATAGTGGTCTTGCCATGTGCTGTCGATGGTAGAATTAACTGAAGCTTGATTATACTTTCCCTATTATATCTTTTTATACCGAGTCCTCATTGCTGGGTAGTTGAGATTTTATCTTATTCAAATTAAAGGACTTCCTCCTCCAACTAGTTCATTTAAGGTGTTAAATACTTGTTCAGCATAGATCCCTTTCACAGCTGGAGTTACAGCTCCTTTTATTTTTGTTTTGGTTTTTGTTTTTGTTCTATGACGAGTGATGAGTTGCTTTGATGAACTTTGCAGTTCCCTCTCATGTCCAAGAGCAACCGCTTGCTAATGCTACTGTCAAAAGCTGGTGAGGAGAATGAAATCGACATGGCTGATATTCCTGGTGGACCAAAGGCTTTTGAAATTTGTGCCAAATTCTGCTATGGAATGATAGTTACTCTCAATGCTTACAATGTTGTCATTGCTCGTTGTGCGGCTGAGTACCTTGAGATGACCGAGGATGTTGATCGAGGGAACCTTATTTTTAAAATTGAAGTATTTCTGAACTCCAGTATTTTCCGTAGCTGGAAGGATTCCATTATTGTTCTTCAGACCACCAAATCTGTTCTGCCATGGTCTGAAGATCTGAAGATTGTGGGCAGCTGCATAGATTCCATTGCATCTAAAACCTCTGTGGACCCTGGGAGCATTACCTGGTCCTACACATATAACCGCAAGTTATCAGTGCCTGATAAAATAGCCGAGGAAGGGATGAATTTCAGAGATAAAATCGATTCTGTTCCCATGGATTGGTGGGTTGAAGATATATGTGAACTGGATATTGATCTCTACAAGAGAGTCATGATCACTGTGAAGTCAAAGGGGAGAATGGATGGCAAAGTGATTGGGGAAGCACTGAAAACTTATGCAGTCAGATGGCTGCCAGATTCATTTGATGAATCAATTTCTGATGCTCTTACTTGGAGGTACAAATATCTGGTAGAAACCCTCATTTGTTTGTTGCCTCAAGACAAGGCTGTGGGTTGCTCATGTAGTTTCCTGTTGAAATTGTTGAAATTTGCCGTTCTGGTTGGAATAGATGACTCAGCCAGGGAATATTTAGTGAAGAGGATCAGTTTGAAGTTGCATGAGGCTTCTGTTAAGGATTTGCTGATCCCAGCACGGCCTCCTCAAAACACATTATATGATGTGGAGTTGATTCAGTGCATTGTTGGTCGTTCTTTGATGCATGGAAAGTATAACCAGGATGTGAAGCACGAGGAGAATGGTGACTTTATTTTAGGGCATGAGCATGGAACCTTGATGAATATTGGTAAATTGGTCGATGGATATCTAGCAGAAATTGCATACGATCCAAATCTCACCATCTGCAGCTTTGTTGACCTGTCACGGTCAATTCCCGTGTCTGCAAGACCAATTCACGATGGACTGTACAAAGCCATTGACATCTACCTGAAGGTAGTATTCTGTTTGTGCCCTGAATAGTTTCACCATTGTTTGTTTATAAACACTCCCTCTTAAGAATGGAATACTTTTATGTTATGATTCACCGAATGACCAATTTTTTATTCAGGAACATGTCAGCTTGACAAAGGCAGAAAAAAAGAAGATATGTGGGCTAATGGATGTCAAGAAACTGACCACAGACGCATCCACGCATGCTGCACAGAATGAGCTTCTCCCTCTCCGTGTTGTCGTCCAGGTTCTCTTTTTTGAGCAGGTTAGAGCAGCTTCTGGAGTTCATGCTCTCAACAACAATGCCCGTGACACTTCAAACTCTACGACAAACACAGATGAAGAGTGGGAGAAGACAGCTGCTGATGGTAATAAATCCCTCATGAAACAGATGAGTCGAACGAAGATAAAAGATGAAGATTTCCAGACGAATGGAGAACTTCTGAAGAAAAACAGCAAGAGCACCAAAAATGGTGCGCAGTTGCTACCATCTCGATCAAAGAGGATCTTTGATAGATTGTGGGTTGTGGGCAGAGGGCATGTTGAGAACAGAAGCTCAGAGACTTCTGGGAGTTCGCAGAGCCCAACCGGTGACGCCAGTCCTCTGGTTCATCTTCAAGACAAAGTAGGCATTCCATCTCCTAGAGAACGAGTTTGAGCTTCATCAGGACATGGCAAGGGAAGAAGATTGTCAGAAACTGTTCAAGTGTAAAAAGTGGTAGGGTTTCATTCTGGTAGATGAAGGTTGTTTTGTTCTCTGTTTATGTATGAAGTTCACTTAGATTATCCAGGAAAATTGTCCAGCTAACCTGTGATTTCTTTCTTGTATATGATGCCACGAAGGTTTAAATTCATCTTTTTCTTGTTTCTTTATTCTGCTAGTTTATTTTCTTATGGCCTCTCCTTTTGTCAATTTCTGACCTCATGGCTATGTGATCAAGTCTCTGTTTTCTGGAAGATTCTCTTGATAGCCAGCAACAATGCTGAAGTTTCTCTCTTTACAGTGATGTTTCTGAGTGAGAACACCAGGAAATTTCCACTAAGATATTTGTTTGATTTTTTTAAAATCTAAATGATATTTTTATAATATCAAAACAATGATATACTGAATTGATTTAGGTTTAGGGTTTAATCTGTTAAATTGTGATATAGATTATGGATTGTATTGAGTTTAATTAAAAAAATCAACAGTTTTTTATTTAATGAAACGATAATAAAATTATGTTTATAAAATTAAATAATAAAAAAATTAGAATATTTATTTAAAAATAAGATAATGAAACAAATTATAGAAATTAATTCAAAATTACTGTATTATTGAAAAGAAATAAAATTAAAAGATAGAATTCAATTAAAAATATATATATAAGATAAAGTTAAAAAATAATAATGAGGGCAACTTCTTCACTATTCAGATAAAGCATTACAAAATCAATAAGGTAAGATTGAGGTCAACATCCAGTTCTTTTAAGATGAAAAACAACATTTTTTTCAATATTTAAGTCAATACTTGGATTTTATTGTGATATTAATAAAATTCTCAGAACTTAAATTGAACCCTCAACTAGATAAATCTAAAAATTAACTAAAATATAGTATCGAGTCATAGGTTGAGAGAATTGTAAGTTGCGAGGGATGTCAAAAGTTTATCTCTCTTTTTTTTTAAGAAAAAACTAAAACCACGATGTTTTGATTAATTTTATTTTTTTAAATAAATTAAAAAATTTCGACCAAATCATATGTATTGATTTACTGTCTCGTACTGTGACACGAACTAAAAGTGAGATCGAATAGGTACTGACCTTTGACAGATTTCAAGAAAAGATGAGGATAAAACTACCAAATTTTCATTGAAACTCAAAACTGAGAGTTTGTATAATTTCCACGAAAAACAGGCTCATGATACTATATTTTGCATCAACCGCTACCAAAATTTGTTTCTCAGCAAGGCTTGAGTTCACCTCCAATGCTGAGAAGAGTTTGGGCTGATTCTAATGCCTCCACATCTCCAAGCTCCAAGATCTTCTCGTCCATTAAATCCACTGCACTTTCCACTGAGAACTTGCTTGAATGCCCTAGACTAGATAAGATTCTGTTTTTCTTGCAGCAGGCATCGTCTGTGGTAACAGCCGGGGAAATAAGACAACTTTCTGAACCTTGTCTTCTCTTAGGTGCTGGCATACCATGGTCATGCTTCCCTTCGTATGTTATTGTGGTGGATGTCGCCTCACCTACAGCCCTCTCAACATGCTTACGAGCAGGACATCCTGACGATGTGCATCTGTAATAGCTCCTAACATTTCATCAAGGGATAATGAAAGTGAGAATAATAAGGTTTAGAACAGGAAACAGAAGATAAAGAGTCAGAAAATTTGAAGAGAATCTTCATTTGATAGACTTAGATTGGCTGCGAAAAGTATTCTCCAGGGCAAGTTCAAATATCAGACATGTGGAACCTTCAAATTCAACAAGGTGGGAAAAAAAGAGCAGCACTATTTATAAGTACAGCAGCAAAAGAGTGCCTAAAAATTAATTCCACTAAATGCACAAATTAGCATGAATCAAAATCTACCTTATGAATGAATTCCCCTTCAACATTTTCTGACCATACTTGCGCCATCGATAACCATCATTTGAGCTACCCTCATCAGGAACAGCATTTACAGCGATTTCAGGCTCCTTTTTCAAGACAGGAACTGAATGTGCAGCACTTCTCTCTTTAATCCTGCTTGTTGACCAATTGACTTGAATTAGAAAACTAAAAACTAAATAAGTTTCAAGAAAGTCAAATTCCTCCAAGGACATGCCTTATTTTCAGCCTTGGTTCAGCACCATGCTTCTCCTGAACCCCAGAACATGCAATCCCACAGGGGTCATTTTGTTGGGGTCCCACTGCCCTGGGAGCAAAGCTGTAAAATGGTAACAAGATGCCAACAACAATATTAGCAAAATAAACCGCAAAGACATTTTAAACTATCATGTATTCTCAAATTACTTGCCATCGTTTTGACTCTGACTCGTCACTGTTTTTCTCTTCAATCCTACCCCCCACATTTCCATTAGAACTGCTTGAACTCTGTTGTTCTGATTCAGGCACATGCAGTGATGAACGCCTGCCATCTGCTGAACAGACAGAACTATCCAACTGATCTAGCTTTTGAACTGAAGGATCTGCAATTTGACTGCCTACAGATGGTTTAGCAGATGATATAACCCTGATGCATTTCCTATGAGGGGCGTCATGATTATGGTCACCTATGTAAACAACATCAACTACACGACCAGATTGACAACAATGTTGAACCTTCTTCTTTGCATTGCAAATAGAATGAACACATCTATAGTAGCTTCTCGAATTTTTAGAACCCTTCACTGACTTCTGGCCATACTTCCTCCAGTTATAGCCATCTGCAAAGGGTGCATCCATAACAACACGCGGAAGACCAATTTCATGGTGAGAGTTTTGTTGGTCTATCACTAGTCCAAGTTCACACTTTGACATTGGCTTTTGAGTTACAGATGCTGAATGTGGGACAGGTATTGCAGCTGGTGTAACAGACAATGCTTCACTAGAAGTATGCGCACATTCAGCTTCGTGTTCTAGCCTGCCCCGGTCTGCTTCAGGTTTTGCACCCACCTGAGCATCCCGCTGGAACATCTCGTTTTGCCCCTACAAAACAATTATTCTGATATAATTGACTACACTGACATTTTATAACAAAAGAAAAGGAAAAAAAAAACTCACATCAGACTTTATGCAAATTGGGCAAGCAAAACATTCAATTTTCTCTGATGGACTCTCTATATTAATACTAATTGTCAATGTTCATTATAAAATTGTCATAAAAAAACAACAAAAACATTCCAAAAAAGACTAAACAAAACAGAAAGTCTCGTCATTTTGTTCTCACTTCATTATCACAAAGCACTGAAAACAATACCACACCAAACCAGCCAAACTCTTCTTACTAATCAATGTTACCCGCAAACTAAACCAAAATCACCCAAAAATTGAAAACAAAAAAACCCAATCAAAAAATAAACGAAAGATGCAAACTTTCATAGAGAAAAATAGTTTCTTGATTAGAAACTACACCATAATTTCTACCATTATTAACATAAGAAAAAAAAAGGAAGAAATCCCCAACACGGATAACAAACAGAAGCCAGATGAGTCCATTTATACACATAAAAGTCGATAAAACATATTGAGTGAATATAAGGAGAGCAAAAGGAGAAGGTGGAAGAACCTGAAACCCAGGTGGATTGGAGGAGGTCATGACCTTTTTGAGTAATTGGGAAAAAGAAGAAAAATCATAGTTTTTAAATCCAATATCCGAATCTTCCTTATGGTATTTTCTCTGTTCTTGCATGGTTCTTTTAGGTTGTTTATATATAAAGCGAAAGTGTTCAAGGTTAAGTATCGGGAAGAAACAAAACAAAAATGAAAGGCAGGAGAGGAGAGTTCTTGACTGTCTAAAACAAGGGTTTTGGTTTGAGAGGTGAGGTAACCAACATCTGTGCCCTTTCGTTTCCTTTTTGACTCCTGTTGACCTGACAGGGCGGTTTTGTATTTTACTTCCACTTAGGGCTTTGACCATGACTTCTAGATATCTCCTTTTATTTATTATTTATTCATTCTTCCACCATTTAATTATTATGAATCAAATTATTCAGTGGAGTCTTAAAATAAGACTACAATAGAGAGCTAGGGTAGTCTTGCCTATCACATGTGATTCCTGTCATGATGGCCAAGACGGGCTACCAGTTCAGATCCAGCTCCTCGTCGGATCAAACTTTCGAGGAGACAACTTCTTGTTTGATCTTGGTTCAGCTGACTATCTTTATTGGTTTGAAAATATGGGTTTAGACTTGGGCCTATAAAATCCTACACTGAACTGGTTCAACTTCAAATCCTACCACCTCATTGGAGTCAAGCTATAAGAAGATAACTTTTGGGGGAATTTTCTTCATCCGGCCTTGGATGATGTGGCTTTACTCAAATTGAAAACAGTGAATATTTAGGTCGGAACTTAGACAGATGCATGAGAACAAAGACGGTTCTGCTAGGCAGCCAAATGATTTCAAAATTTGCAGGCTTGCCATTCATGGCCCAAAAGCATGAAACCCAAGTTTAAGCTCCTGGTCCATCATCATTTACATGGTTCGTGCCCGAATGATAACTGGTCCCTGAAAGGGATAAACAATATAACTAGCGCAGTAGATGAAGTTGGCTGAACTGATCAGACCGTACCATCCCTGTAGTACTAGGTCATACAATGCACAGATTCAGGGGACATAACCTTGAAACCCATCTCGCCGAACTTGACACCACCAACACCTGCAACTGGCTGTCTTGTACTGGTCCAGTGTTGCGAAACTTAACCTTGTCTTCAGCCATGTGGATCAACCGCTGATAGAAAATTGGTCCCATAAATATGAGAGAACATACCATTTCACCAGTTCAACCATTGTAGACTCTTTCACTCCCCCATCTTGAAAATTTAGCCCTGTTGTACATATTTGATAGAATGTCACTCTCAGAATAACTTGAAAGAAAAACAAAAGCATTAGCTGAAAGAGACGTCAGGAACCTGGAATGAACAACAGCATGAAATTTTACAATAATGTGTGACAGGACGGTGTTGACAGCGTTGACTTCTTCTTCTTCTTTTTATTCTAAAGCATTCTCATATAAAATGGAAGTTCAAAAAATTTACAAATTGACATTTACAAATGGCACAATTGCAGTGCCAAGAGTAGTATAAGTAAATGCAATGTCACCTGTGAAGCTGGTCTACAATGTCATCGACAGATAGAAAAAACTAGAAAAGCATTATAATAAAGAATAATAAAAAAAAAAAAAAAAAAATATATATATATATATATATATATATATATTTTTTTTTAAAAAAAAGCATCATAATGCGAGACGGTAGATTTATGAAGTAGAAAACCAAGTTTCTCACTCAAACTTTATATTACAATTCTAAAAAATATTTGTTAATTTTCAAAGTTGTTTAGATAGAAACGATTTGAATAGGTAGGGGGGTACCTGAAAATAACAAGTAAAACTAATGAAAAAATCATGTAGGCCAATTCTGGGCATGTTCCCAACCTTCGCTTGTGTGACCACTATAAGTTTTAGATCATCTTGACAAAATTTTCGATCAAAAGTTATGGCTATTGCTATATAAGAAAGCTTCGTTTGACATTCCAGATCTCTCATGTAGACTTAGATGTTTCACGTCAAAGATTTCTGATTGCCGCTGATTGCTGCAGTAGATCGGTTTTCACTTTATCGTTATCATAATGCTTCCTGATGTTTTATATGCTTGTTCATCCTGAAACATAGGCCGTGTGAAAGGACTTTAGAAGCAGGTTTTTGTACACAGCTCATTGACTTCAGAGCTACAACAATTTCAGAATTTTTAATTGTTTGTATAGTTCAGAAGGTAGTGTTCTTGCCTCAATGTAATATCAGTAGATTTTAGAGAATAGTTATAACTATTCATCTACTATGTTCCTTTAATTTCCAAGGAAATATCACGTTAAGAGGTAATGCTAGTAGCTTCAGTGTGATTGCTTGGGCAGGCAGTCCCCACCTGTAAATTCTTCTTGCAAATTTTATATTTTAGCAGTAGGTCTCGAATCTTATGATTGTTCTGAAAGATGAAATTTTTTCCTTGGATTTTTTTCTTCTCTTTAAATGCTAAGTCTTTTGTCCAGACTTCGTTTAGTATTTGTCGCTCTAGGGTTTCATTTGCCACTATCTTTTCCGGACGATTCTGCGTTTGCTCAATTTAGATGGTAGTAAAATATGTGACCTGCCTGCTAGATTTCTGTGGTGGTGTTTTGCCCTTCTCTTTAAAAAATGTTGCCTCCACCATCTTTGAAAAATTAAACGAAGAAATTTGGTCCTTCGACGAAATAGAGGCTGACCTAGGCTAGGGTCTGTTTCAAGCTTTTTCTTCTATACCAGATAGGCATATAGCAGATGGAACCCTCATGGTTCTTCAAGTTTGCCACCTCTTTTTCTTTGAACTTTTCTTCTTTCTGGTTCTCTGGGTTTGTAATATAATGACGTTGGAAAACACAAAAATTGCTCAAGCTGCAGTGTGAAGTAAGAAGAATGGCAATGGAAAGAAGAATCATTATTTATTGGGCATCAAAATTCACCTTAAGCTATTCAAATTGATGAACAGAAATTTGTTCATGAACACAGGCCTGTACTGGTATTGCTCAGCACAACAAAAGCAAAATGAAAAATTTCAGTTTCAATTGCAGCCCATCTTTCCTTTGTTTGCCCTTAACCCTCGTGCAGTATATTGCAGACACTGTGCAATCCGAAGGCAAAACAGTTGTATTACCAAACACCAATCACAGTAACTCATGAACATTCCACTACCAAAAGCTGCTGTGCATTTGATGTTCAAGTTAAGGACTAAGAAGTTTTGCACAGTGACGTGAACTGAGTTTCGAAGATTCTGGAAGTTGACGAGAAATAAGACGCGCGGTGTCTTTCCACCAAGAAACTTCCATTTCTTTCTCCCGAAGCTTGTGCTTAACACATTCTATCTTACCTTCTAACTCTCTTATCTGTTCTTGTTGTCTTGATTCCAGTAATTCATGCAGCCTTCTCTCCAATTCATGAGGAGAAACACCACAATGCTCTTCAGAACCTGCTGCTTTTTCAAATTTGAAAGCAACTACTTCTCCAGAACTTACAGTCTGGCTTTTGGAAGTGGCAGTGTTTTCATCGGTGACCTTCCATTTCAAGTTTCCAGAACTTACAATCTGTCCTTTTGAAGTAGCTGTGTTGTCATCGGTGACCTGCCATTAAAATTTCCAATACTGAGTAGATGCAACAATGAACATGTAATAACTGTGGCAGGAAGATGAGCAGAAAACAATCCTGGAAAAGATAGAGAAGAAACAAGTCCTGATTGGCAATAGAACTTCCATGGTTCTTTAAGGACAAGGAATCCATGAGAAAAGGACGGGATATAAAATACAAATCCAGTGAGCAGATTGGTTATTAATTTAATTGTCATATTTTAGAAACACATTTATAGTTAACATAAACATGAGAGCAATGAAATTGAACCATTGGTCATAGGTCCTCAAAAATTCAAAACAATTTCTCTATTCAAGGACAGAAATTCCAGGATTCCAAAAGACATAACAAGCCACAGAAATCAACACGTTGCTTACACTTCTCCCTTTCTGTTGTGCATGTTTCACAGAATTGTCGACTATATCCAAGTGAGGTTGCAAACTCTGAAGCTCAACTTCAAGTTCCGCCTCAAGTTTATCCCTTCCTTCAGAGCACTCTCCTTTCTTTGGTGTCTCATAACTCGAAGACTGACCACAAACTGTAATTGTTGATGACCCTGGCAAAACATGACAGTGTAAGGATTTGCGGAGAAAGTTGCTTTTCAAAATCCAGACCATCTGTAATACCTGTGGTGGAATAAGCACACACTTCATTCATCTCAGATGGCTTAGAGAGCTCGTCTTTCTTTTGCAATTCCTCTCTCACATCTTCAAGAAGTTTCTCCATTTGCATTCGTATTTCCATCATCTTATCAAGTTCATGTTTGCTCATTGCAATTTGATACAATAGACAACATCCAACTCCAAGGTTGACAGTAGCCTCCCTGTTACAGTTTCCTGCAAATAATTTCAAGACAACAACATTAAATATGTAAAAATTCTTCCTTCCTTATATATATATCAAGAAACAAAGTTCATCGCGACACCTGCTTCCATAACATTACATTACTACATATTACTTTCAATTGCAAAAACAGAAGTACTCAGTTGTAACAAAAAAAAGTCGATGGACAGTTGCACAAAAATTTAACTGGGTTTCTCGTAATTTTCATACGAACAAGTTAATCATATTTTTTATGGATTCTTCTTTTCTTTCTGAATTTCTCATAATTTCAATATAATAGGACAGAGAGTCTACAAAAGCACCAAAAGTGGAAAAAGATTATTTTTTTAGTCTTCTGTCGCTCCTATTCACAAAAGTTTTGAGTCAAAACAAAATTTACCTGGATTGACAGTCTGGGAAGCCGAATTCAAGGAAGCCTCGCCGTTGAATTCATTCGTCGAACATTGAACCTGCAAAATTCGATCACCACCCAATCCACTCCTTTTACTCTCTTTCTTTCTCATCCGCCACAAATCAGAGAGCCACCTAGCAATGTGAGAAAGGTAGCAGCGTGCACTTTCCCGCCGCTCTCTACAACCCTGCCCCTCTTCCGTCATCAACAAAGAGCTCTTCCAAAAAGTCTTTGTTGAAAAACAAGATATCGGCAATGCCAAAAATAAGAAGAGAACCCTCGAGGGTTTTTTGAGATTCAAAAGGGGGGGATGGAGAAAGAGAAAAACAAGGATCCGGGGCTTTAAAAATGGAGTCTTGGTGATGAATCTTCATGGAGATTAGGAGATTCAGGTTTTTGGGAAGGGAATTAAATGCGAGGGATAGAGTGGAGGTGTGTTTGGATTGTGGGAAAAATTGGAGGGAAAGTTCTTAAGGTTTTGCAAAGTTTCTTACTTTGCTTTGTCTCTGTGTTTATATGATTGATTGAATTAATGAGCGTCAAACGTGTGTATTGAATTTATACACCTATTTTTAAAGGAAATAATTTAATACTATTTTAGTGATAATAATTCTATAATTGATAGGAATAAACTTAAAGCCTCGTTTGTTTCATGTGAAACACTCTCCTCCAACCTGCAATCCATACTTTTTTATGTTTATTTAATTTTAAAAAAAGTTACTCAACTGAAACTAAAAATCATTTTTCCAAAATAAAACTATTCATGTCAAGCAATCGGCTTGGATAATAGGTACAAATTAGTCCTCAATCTTAAAAAAAAATACAAGTGAACTTGTAAAAAAAAACAGTGAATTTGGGTTTAAGTGAAGCGTCACAAGTTCAAAGAGTTTGAGTCGGATTGTTCGAGCGATGTATTATTTTGGTGTGGTTCAAAATTACAATAATTAAAATCTGATTTGTACATTTTTTCCAAATTAACTTGTTCAAACCAGGTGGCAACGACTAACTAGATGCATTGAATTTGATTTAAAAAAAATCTTATGTGGAGGTAAATATTACTTTTCTTTCAAATTAACTTGTTCAAACCAGGTGGCAACGACCAATTAGATGCATTGAATTTGATAAAAAAAATCTAATGTGGAGGTAAATATTACATTTCTTTCAAATTAACTTGTTCAAACCAGGTGGCAACGACTAACTAGATGCATTGAATTTGATAAAAAAAATCTTATGTGGAGGTAAATATTACATTTCTTTCAAATTATCTTGTTCAAACCAGGTGGCAACGACTAACTGGATGCATTGAATTTGATAAAAAAAATCTTATGTGGAGGTAAATATTACATTTCTTTCAAATTATCTTGTTCAAACCAGGTGGCAACGACTAACTGGATGCATTGAATTTGATCAGAAAAAAAAAACTTATGTGGATGTAAATATTACATTTCTTCCAAACAAGTCAATAGACATTAGCATACTTATCAACATATGAATCATACGGCTAGAGTTGTCAAAATAAGACTTTATTCACTGGATAGTTAAAAAAAACAACTTAATATTGAATGATAAAATTAAGATAGAATTGGTAAAAAAAAACAGAAAAAAAAACTCATATTAAATTATAAAAATAAATAGATAAAAGGGGTAAAAAAAACTATTATTATATAATAAAAAATGATATTTATAGAATTAAATACTGGAGTATGAAAGTAAATAAAAACATCATATTAAATAATAATTTAAAAAAAAAAAACTCAAAAGAAATAAAAACTACATTAGAGAATGAAAATAAACAAGAAAGAATACCCATAAAACTCAAATAGCTAATAAAAGAAAAGTCATAGGCCTGTTAACAAAACCACAAACGGGCTTGAAGGTGGCCCAAACATGCAAGCCTTTTCTGGCTTTAAGGAATTAGTGAAAGACCTGTCATTCGTCTATCGTGTATGAGAAAATACATCTCAAGTCTTGAATTCACGATCTCAACATTGCATCCACGCGCTAACAACTTAGCTGTGACACGCAACTTATAACTAAATAATTAAAAACACACATTAACCTAGTTTATTGCTCACATAAAATGGCGAGCGTGTAGAAGAAGTGATTCTTTATTAAAAACCCTCGTAATTTTTATTTTTATTTTCTTATAAGATGAATCTAAGTTCTTAAAACTTTTATTATCTCAATTAGGACAAAAATTACTCGTAATATTCATTAATTAATAACAAAAATATACTAAATCAAAAGTGTGATCATTACGAGGGCAGGTTTGATTTTGGATAAATGAATTTGAGGATTCATATTTCCTATATTTACTTGGTTGCATGATCATCATCCAATGCCCTATGCATGACATAACGATGTGACATGTGAAGGTGTTTGCAGCGTAATCCTGACCTTTTTCAGTATTTGGAATAAAAGCATGGATAAAGTGTTTTCCTTTTCTTATTTTTAAAGTAAATTAAAAATAATTGATTTTTTTAAATAACACAATTAATTAAAAATATTAAAAGCATATTGTGTTTTAAAAAAATAATGAAATAGTATATACTGACTGTACATGATTGAAGAACATTGCTGGGTGTTGATCAAGGAGATCCCTGAACCAAATATTGTTGCACGTGTTGTCATGTTGCGTGAAGGAGAAGGTAGAATGTTATACACCGTCGTCGTCTCCGGTAATGTCAGAGAGTTAGTGTCCTTGTTCTGACAAGCCGTCGTCGAGCAATCAATTCTAGGTTTACGGTCACTGTCTTCTAAGAAAACATAATCTCTTGCATGTTCTTGCATTTAATGAGTGTACTATTTGTAGGTCGGCTGGTTTACGTGCCATGAAAACACCCCCACGTCAGGATAGGGAAACTAGCACGATTTTTCAAGATCAGTGGCTTCTTTGTTAATCATTAGATTGTTCATGACTAGCAATGATTTGAGATTTTTTAAGGTATTTATTGATTCGAGGTGACAATCACTGTCCAAATTTTGAATGCTGTCTTTTTGTTTATCCCTCTTGATATATAGAATAAATTATGATTAGTTTGAAAGCAATCAAACTAATTGAATGCTGACCTTGTGAAAGGAAGATAGTGACAGAACAAAAACCGAAATAAACAACAAGGCAGAGGGGACTTGGTTAGTTTATTTGGCTTGGATTAGTAAATGTGCCATTTTTCTTAAGCATCTAAACTCAGGGGACCAGAAAAAAAGATTTTATTTATTTATTTATTTATGAAAGTTTAAAATGGTAATTAAGTTTTCCTTGTAACTCCACAGGGTTACTTTAGTTTTAAAACTCAAACGAGTCCTTGTTAAGGGTTTGGTTGGATTCTAGATCTACCTAAGATTGAGCTTGTTGTTAAAATGATAGCTACTAAAGAATTATTTATTTTGGTGTATAAATGATAAACCATGATTAATTTGCTTATAAAGGGATATTTTACATGTCAATGACATTTTTTTTCAACTCAAAAGACATGTGATTTTATCTAAAAATATCCGGGTTTAATCTTGGTTTCATGGTGGAGGGTAATCAAAGTTGCTAGTAGAAAAATTCCATCAATTTTTTTTTATTTTATATATATTCAATATATATTTAAAATGTACCGGATAGATAGCTTGCGTTTTGTTGTAGGCCAAATCAATTTTTTATCGATGTTAAAAAAGATGTTTAGGAGACGATAATTCAAGATAACTCAGGTAAAACTTATTAAAATATAACCTGAAATATGAGACCGAAATAACCAACAAAAAAAGTAAAAAAAAAATAATAATTGTATCGGGTGACTTTTGCGTTAGAAAATTGTTGAGGTGTCACTAAAAAAGTTATGAAAAAACCAAGTAAATCTTTTATTTTCATGGATTGGACAAGTCAATAAGTTTAAATAAATATTTTTTCACAAACCAAGTTCAAATTTAAACTACCAAAAACAATCATTTGTTATTTACAATAAATCTAGACTTAGACTTGGTTCGAAGCTTGAGTATGAGCCGAATTCAAGTCAAAACCTTTTTTTAAAAAACTTTTTTCTTGTAAAGCTTGAGTGTCTTTTGAGCTCAAATTCAACTTCTAAATTTTCTACTTTATAAATACTATTTTTTTTTAATATTTTGCATGAGATAATTTTTTTAAAGAGTTTTGAGTTTCACTAAAACATATCAACTGAGGTTTTTTAAAGATAATTTCCTATTCACTATTTATTTAAATTATATTAATATTTAATATTAAAAAGCTTGTATTGAAATATAAAACTTTAGCAAAGTTTTAATCTAAAAAATAAATGGAGACCACTTCTATTTTAATGTATTTATTTACCATGTTTTATACAGAATTTTGAGCAATCTCATATTTCATCTAATCTCATTGTTTTTCTTTGGTTAAAATTATATCTTATTTCATCCACATGTTTAATTAGGCTTGGTTAAATCTTATCCATAATAAATTTACTTGAGTTATTTAAAAATTAATTTTTCAATCTTGGCTAAAAACAACCTATAATTAATTGTTTAATTATTTTGTAACATATCAATGGATTGCAAAACACTCAATTCGTTTGATTATGAATATTTTCCGACCCCTCATTAAACTAATCAAAATATTTCCTTGTCATGTCGTCCTTTCTTCATGGCAAAACACGTGCCATCAAGCAACTTATAGTACAAAAAATCCAACGTCTAATCTTTCTTCTTGGTCACAAACACCTGAGAAAGAAGAGAAAAATCATTCCATGAACACAAACAACACATCATGCAAGATCAGAAACAACATTCAGATACAGAACAGATACTGAACAAAACCTAAGAGAGACAATCTTCAGATCCTTGTTGGATTCTCACTTCTGCTCCTTAACAACAGCAGCCACCATTTCCAAATCCCTGTTTCTTTCCCTGTCCTTCCCTCTTGAAAAAAATAAAAGAGAAAGAGAAAAGAAAAGAAGCTGATTATTCTCCCTATTTCTATCCGTCTATCTCTCAGGCAATCAAAGTATGTTGATTGAAAGCAAAGTTTGAATCTTTCTACGATACAAAGGCAGAGAGAGACAAAGTGTGAATTGGTAGACAAAAATAACAGTTACCGCAAAAAGGGTTTCTTAAAAACCCAGCAAAATTAATGCTTTCCCTGGTTCTTCGACAGACACTACTCTGTTTCGTGCAATCATTAATCGGGGTTTGTTGAGCTTATTTGAGGAAAGGTTTTCTTCCTGGTGCAACGTGGGTTCAATTTTGAAGGTGATACCATTGGATCTTCAAAGGAAAAGGAAAGGAAACAAATAAATGGCTTTGTTTAGAAAGTTCTTCTATAGAAAACCACCTGATGGGCTTTTGGAGATCTCTGAAAGGGTTTACGGTATGTTTTGAATTTGAATAAATTAGCAAACCTTATGGTTAAAGGTTGATGGGTTTTGGTTCTTTTGTGTTTTGAATTACTTGCATTGATGTTGGAAGGCAATTGGTCTTAAAAGTCCGTATCTGTTGAGATGCTATTGTGGGTAACGTATATGTTTTGTTCATGCTGATTTTTGGTTTTTTGAATTACTTGCGCCGAGGTTGTGGATAATTGGTTTTGAAGTCTATATCTTTAACTCCAGGTTTGAAGAAGATTCATGGGTTTTTATTTATTTTTTGATTTGTTTATCTATCATTTGATGTTTTAGTGTTTGAAACTACTTGTATTGATGCTAACAGCTAACTGGTTTTAAAGCTTCCATCTTTTAACATAGTATTCTGGATAATGCAGGTATTGTGATACGTAAATAGCAACTATCTGCTCACTGTAGTGCTCAAAGCTTATTTGGTTTTCTTTTGTTTCATGTATCATCCATTTATCATTATGTCTAGTGTTATATAATACTTGCATTGGTGTTGATGGTTATTTGGTTTTAAAGTTTTTATCTTTAGAAATACCATTGTGGATAATGCTGATGTTATGCTTTTATCTTTGTAAATATCAATGATGGTTCCTGCTGTCTGGTTTCAGTCTTTGACTGCTGCTACTGTACGGAGACTTTTGAAGATGAAGAATATAAAGTGTACATTGGAGGCATTGTGGGTAAACTTCACAACCATTTGCCTGATGCTTCGTTTATGGTGTTTAATTTCCGAGAAGGGCGATAATCAAAGCCAGATTGCTAGTGTATTGTCTGAATTTGACATGACTGTGATGGACTATCCCCGGCACTATGAAAGTTGCCCCATACTCTCAATGGAGATGGTTCATCACTTCTTACGGTCAAGTGAAAGCTGGCTGTCACTTGGGCAACAAAATGTGGTCTTGATGCATTGCGAACGAGGCGGGTGGCCAGTTCTGGCTTTCATGCTTGCTGCATTATTGCTGTACGGGAAGCAGTTCACCGGCGAGCAGAGAACTCTAGACATGATTTATAAGCAAGGGCCTCGAGAGCTTTTACAGCTGATGTCCCCTATTAATCCATTACCTTCGCAATTGAGGTACTTACAGTATGTATCAAGGAGGAACGTGGGAGAGGGAGCACAATGGCCTCCTCTGGATAGAGCACTCACATTGGATTGCATTATTCTTAGATTAGTTCCTGGTATGGATACAGAGGGGGGTTGCAGGCCGATATTTAGGATATATGGACAAGACCCTTTTATGGCAGCTGATAGGACTCCTAAAGTTCTGTTCTCAACTCCAAAAAAGAGCAGATTCGTCCGGCATTTCAAGCAGGTAGCTCAAGTTTCTTCAATTTGGACAATTTCTATAAATTTTTTATTTGAAATGTTTGATTGTATTTTTTATTCAGAACAGAAAACAATCTTCTTATCATTGTTTGTGCTTTCTCTACATTACTTAAATAAGATGGCCTTTCCAGGATCTGCCTTACTACTAGGAGCAGTAATAAAACAATTGAATTTCTTTGTAAGAGCGGCGGTGTTTTTGTACATATTTTTTCCCATCTGATTGACCTTTTCAATTGGCAATGCTACTCTTTCTTTCTGTTCCTTTCAATTCATGATGGTTATTGGCAAAGAGCTGTTATCTTCAACACTTATGGTATATCTGCTGATTGAAGTAATTCTAAAAGTTCAAGGTTCTGGGTTGTTCATACCATTCTTTTTTTACTTTTCTGAAATAAGCATCTGTTATGTTAACGTGACTATCATGGTTTTCTGTTATCAAAACAATATCATGCCTCGAGACAGATAGTATTTTCATCTATAAAATCGCTTATGTTTTCAGTTAATTTATCTTAGATGGTGGTTTTCTTCCCCTTATCCTTAGAAATTTGTTAATAGTACACATATTGATGTGAACTCACATAAACATTGCCTACAAAATTATGCATTCCGCCTGCACAATAATCTGTTGATAACTATAAAATAATATGTGATCATCTCTGTTATCAGGTAAACTTGTTCCATTCTCATCCTGTCCCTGAAAACTGCATTTATACTTCTTGTAAAGTTTGCTGTGCATGCTTTCAAATTCTTCATTTATTCTGGCAGGCAGATTGTGAATTGGTTAAAATAGACATCCATTGTCATATCCAAGGTGATATTGTCATGGAGTGTATTAGCTTGGACAGTGATCATGAAAGGGAACAGATGATGTTTCGGGTCATGTTCAACACAGCCTTTATAAGATCAAATATCTTGATGTTTAATCGTGATGAAATTGACACGTTATGGAATGCAAAGGATCAATTTCCTACTGACTTCAGAGCAGAGGTATCTAGTTATCTTTCATTTCTTGAAATTTACTATGTCTAGATTTAATTAATGTTTTGGGTCTGGATGAAGGTTCTTTTCTCAGAGATGGATTCTGCTACTTCAATTGCGGCAATTGATTTGCCTGGTTTAGAAGAGAAAGATGGCCTACCTATGGAAGCGTTTGCAAGAGTGCACGAGATTTTCAGCAATGTGGACTGGCCAGATACAAAAACTGATGTATTGATGGCAGAAAATTTGGACAGTTCTCCCCAGATGGCAGAAATACACAGTGTATTGATGGAATCAACCCTTGTTAAAAGTTCAAGAGAAATCAAAACTGAAAGAATCAGAAAACAATACTCCAAAGTTCCCACTTCCATTACCCTCGATGAAACAATCCATGCCCTCTATAAAATCATCTCCTGATGAAAAGTCAACTCAAAAGAAGGCTGAACCACAAGAGGTCCAGGTTGCTCTCCAACGGTCAGCACAATCTAAGCTCATATCACAGCGAGTACCTCAGAGATCGCTCTCTTCTCCAGTTTCTGATAGCAATTCCATGCAGGCCTCACCTGTGCCTATGTCAAGATACCATAGTGCACCCTCTAACATTGGCATCACAGCTTTGTTGTATGATCATGCTGCATCTAAAGGCGAAGAAGTCGTTCGTCCGGTGACATTATCTCCGCTGTCCTCTGCTACATCATCTTCAGTCACAGGTGTACTTAAACCTGCACCACTTAGTAATGTGTCTTCTCTGATAACGCCACCAACTCCTACCCCATTGCAATCTTCAACTGGACCTCCTAAAACTACAGAAAAGCCTTCTCCAACATGTCCTATTCCTCCTACTCCTCAACCCTGTTTCAATTTCTTCTCCCGTCACTGAATTATCCAAATCTGCTCAACTCAATCAGGTGTCTACTCCGGGGACACCACCATGCCCTCCTAACTCATTGCGATCATCGCTTGAGACTCCTAAAACTATTGAAAAATCTTCTGGTTCTTGTTCTTTTCCTGCTCAATCTATTTCCAAAGAAACAGATTCTTTACCCAGTCAACATCCTCAGGCAACATCTGGGAGTATCTCCTCACCATTGATTACTTCTCCTCTTCTCTCTTCTCATTCTGCCTCTTCGTCTCCTGTTGTCAAGAGTTCATCTTCAGCTCCCCCAGCCCCTCCTCCACCCCCTTCTTTTTCAGGAGCACTTCCATCTTCTGCTGACAGGAACTCGTATCCAGCTCCCCCTCTTCTACCCTCGGGAATGGCTTCAATGGTTGCAAGCTCAGTCACTTCGCAGTCTGTGAAGAACTTGGCTGTTGTGCTAGGACCGCCACCGCCACCTCCACCTCCTCCTCCTCTACATTCTGGATCTGCTTTGTGCCCCCACTAGTGCTCCTTTAGTGCCGCCACCGCCACCACCTCCTCCTCTACGTTCTGGATCTGCCTTGGGACCCGCTAGTGCTCCTTCAGTGCCGCCGCCACCACCTCCTCCTCATAGTTCCGCTGTTTCTTCATTTAAAAATGCCGCACATATTCCTCCTGTGCCACCTCCTCCTGCTCCTTTGGCCAACGGGTTGTCAAGAACTAGCAGTGTCTCCTCACTATCGCATGCTGGAAATGTACCTTCAGTTCCTGGACCACCTTCTGGTGCTCCATTTAGTGCAAAGGGGCGGGGCATGATTCGTATAAATGCAAAAAATCAACTCAGAAAAGCCAACCTGAAACCTTATCATTGGTTAAAATTAACTAGGGCTGTGTCAGGCAGTTTGTGGGCTGAGGCGCAAAAAGCTGATGAAGCTTCCAAGTATACACCATTTTGTTTTATTGCTCTCTTCGAAATAGCCTTCCTTTATTATCTCTATGCTGTCACTTATTATACCTCATCAATTCTATATGTACCAGGGCTCCAGAGTTTGACATGTCAGAACTTGAGACTCTTTTCTCAGCAGCTGCTCCAAATTCTGATCGTGGGAGCACAGCAGGAAAATCAAATCGGCGCACTGTGGGACAGAAAGTCCGATAAAATCCAGCTGGTAATCAGTTTGCATTCATGGGAGTGGAGACTGTGATTAATTCTATCAATTGCATGACTTACATTTATTAATGCCAAGTTCAACTCACTATTTGGGGCATCCCAACTAGCCTACCCATTTTAGCTTTACTTAGTATTCACTAACAAGCATCTAAAGTGTCAGGTCTAGGTGGGTTGCCTTTCTGGTGTAGCCATGTAAGGTTAGGGTAGGGTTTCTCAAGTTGAATGACTTTGGTCATCTTCAATTTAGGTTAGGTAATTGGTTTTGCGAAACTAGATCAAACAGAATTGCTCACCTGTGTTGGTTGTCTAAATTTGATCTGTTTAATATTGTTTTAAAGAAAGAGATTAATATGAAATTTGTACCTAACAATTCATCTGGTTGCAAGATCACTCTTATTTGTATTTTATTTGCAAATTACAAAACTGTACTGTTGCAAGCTCACATGTTCAGTGCTTGGGCATGCATTTTTGTTGTGTATCCTGTATTCTGGATAGTAGTAGATAACTAGCAAACCATCTCTTTTGAATTTGTTTCTTCACGATATATTAATTGGTTCTGCAGATTGAACTTAGACGGGCATATAATTGTGAAATCATGCTTTCAAAGGTTAAAATTCCTCTGCCAGATCTGATGGTAAGCTGAGCCCTGTTGCACTTGTCTGAGCTGATTTTCTTAAGACAATGTGATAAAATTAGGTTGTACAAAATTTATATTATGGACTGCAGTTTCTAAGCTGAGGAGATTTTCAAAGCTGGAAGAAAGTTTGGAATGTGCTGCATTCATTTCAGAGACTCTAACTGCTCAAATGTTTTTGGTTGGTTCTCTTACATCCTTGCTTCTCTAACTGTCTCGCAGAGTTCAGTTCTTGCTTTGGATGATACAGCAATGGATGTTGATCAGGTTGATAACCTTATTAAGTTTTGTCCAACAAAAGAGGAGATGGAATTACTCAAGGTATTAAAAAATCTTGTGCTGCTTTTTTAGTTTTTCTGTTCATAAATCCTCCACAACTTCTTGCTATGTTGAGAGCTTTAAACTGTCACCACCAATATTTTATTTTTCTATTTGTTCATAATTTGAAACATCAATGTCATCGAGTTAAAACCATAATTTCTTACATTCAGGGTTATAATGGAGATAAAGAGAACTTGGGAAAATGTGAACAAGTGAGTTGAGTATTTATTTTTCACATTAACTTTCTCGTTCTTATTATTGTATTTTCTATCTTGTTATAGCTCATACCATTGTTACAAAATGAAATGCAAAAGGTTAGCTTATATGATGCTCTCCTTGCTCTTTAATCCTTTCAATATGATTAATCCACCATTAGACAATGAATAATGCTTATTGACATTCGTGAACCTCTGGTTCCTACTTTTGTAGCATATCATTGGAAACAAATCATGTAAATGAGCTGCAATGTGGTTTGAGAATATCAACTCCATGCATGTTTTGGCCTTGTATTCTAACACCTTTTGCATTTTTCATGATAGTTTTTCTTAGAAATGATGAAAGTGCCACGTACAGAGTCAAAGCTAAGAGTTTTTTCGTTTAAGATACAATTCCAATCCCAGGTTACTGGTCAACCTCTTTGATTATGTTGATTCTATGATGTTTTCATTGTTGTTTGTTGTTTTTTTGGCAATAGAGGCCTCTATGGTTCAATGATTCAGTCACATTGAAATCTGTGGTTTAAAAAGGGCTACTGGATTCTTGAAATTTTGGACTTGGGACAAAATTAGTCCCCCCCTCCAATTTCATTAGAAATTTCTGCCAATGTCAATTTTTTAGCTGAAGGGCACATGGCACACACCAATTGGCTGAGATTTTGGTCAAGTTTGATCATTGACCAATTTGGCTACAGATTGTAACTTATGGAAATTGGTTATGGAATTGGATGGAGAGACTACCTCTGTCTGAAATCCAAATCTTAAGACCCAATTGCCCTTGTTGAACAATAGATTTCGATGTGACTGCAGCATTGAAGCATAGGGACCCCTTCTGCAGGAAAACCATTTTTGCAAATATTTAGCCCTTGTCTCGCACCTATTTCAGGTTTCTGATCTCAGAGGTAATTTGAATATTGTAAATTCAGCTTCTGAAGAGGCAAGTCGGATCTTTTTACTTCTCTATTTTCTTCCAGCATTGTTAGTTCTTTGAAGATTTTGAACTCTTACAGCATTTCCTATCATGTGTTTTATCAGATCAGAAGCTCGGCAAAGTTGAAAAGGATCATGCAAACTATTCTTTCTCTTGGAAATGCTCTCAACTTTGGTACTGCAAGGGGTAAGTCGCAACGCCATTGGTTAGCATCCTGCTGTTATAACACTCTAGAGAATATGAAATTAGGCATATCAGTTATGCACATCACTCCAGAGAATATGAAATTAGGCATAACAGTTTGTGACATAGTAGAAATGTTTAACAAACAGCTTGCCATTAATCTAATTTATAGGACTTTTTTTCGCTAAATCATCATACAATGTCTGGTTTTTATGATTCTTACTTCTTGAAATCCCAATTTTTTGTTTTATATAAGATGCTGAATTCTTGCAAATCCAGAACCTCCTACTGTATAATCTCAAGTCTTTGACTGTAAGATCCAAACATTTACTGTAGGATTCTGTACCTTTTTCATTGCAAAATGTGAAGCTTTTACTGTAGAAAAGCCACCTTATATGCTCAGCATGTTCAAATCTTAATAAGTTAGTTGATCCAGGACATTGTTGCCCTGAAACTGATTAAAGCTAATGAAGTAACAAGATAGAAAACTACACCTCACATCCTGATGCAATCTAGTTTTGTAATTACACTGAGGTTGGAATGTTATACTTGAACCTGGACTTGCAAGATCATGTGGTGGAGCATGCACTGTACATATAAGGTCAACCAAAAATGCAGCCCTTCTTTCTCCCACCTTATTAATGGGACCTAAAATATGCAGAAAACTTTTCTCTGAAATTGAAGATCTTATCTGATGAGATTAATTCCAGGATTTTTGGAGCTAATCTCTCTGCCTATCTTACTCTTTTGTGCTTCTCTTGTATCCTCTTGACGTGCTTGCTTCAGATGTGGATTGCTCTTTCAGTAAAATCATTATTTCATTGCTTTAGGTTCTGCTGTTGGATTTCGAATGGATAGTCTCCTCAAACTCACTGATACACGAGCTCAAAATAACAAGATGACACTCATGCACTATCTTTGTAAGGTAGAATATTTTCCATTTTAAATTGAGCTGTAGCTTAAATCATGAATCTATGATTTGTTTGGTTACTATCAGTATTTGTGAGTTAATTTTAGACAATGAAGACCACTGAATTGTCCAAGAGGTTGTTTCAAGACCATGGGCAATTGATTTCTGCATGAATTAAACAAGACCTACTCCCCCACCTTAACCCTCTCTTAGTATATCATCTAAAAGTTCCTCTCCACTCCATTCCTTTTTAAGAGTGATTTTTATGCTGTTTTTTGTTTTGAGTCTGTTTGTTTTTGTGTTTCAAAAGCACTTTTGAAAAATAATTAGTATTTTCTTTACTTTAAATTAATTCTTATTTTTTCATGTTTTCAGATTTCAAATGTACTCATGTCAGAAATTAAAATTTTAAAAAATAAAATAAAAAATATTTTTTTCGATACATTTCCAAAAGTTTTTCATGTTACATCCTTGGATTTGCCTTTTTATGTGGCAATAAGGTTCTAGTGACTGAAAGAACATATACCCAGAAATATAACTGAATAAGCTTTTTTGTTAAATTGATCGGATGGAAATTGATACCTACACTAAAACCTGTCTTGCCGAGGCTGGGATAGCTGAAAATGCGTTTAATGATGCTGAATGTTGAAATCTAATCATCACGAACAGAGTGTGTGAATCTGTTTTTTTTTTACTGAGAAATACATTTGCAATTGTTAACTTTTTCTGCAGAATTTTAATATATTTCGTGCACATTGAACATTAGAAGATACTGAAGAAATGGAAAATAAAACTTCTGATAAAACTATTTATTTGGGTTTGGTGTTGAATCTTTTTGCTTGAATCAATTGGTAGCCACAAAAATCTCAGCTTCTTCATCCTGCAACAGATATTTATCGTTTCACTTTCTTTTCTTGCTGGCTTCTGAGTTGTAGGTACTTGCTGAAAAGCTTCCAGAACTACTAGATTTTCCGAAGGATCTTGTGAGTTTGGAGGCTGCAACAAAAGTAATCTTCCTACTTTCTATGCAATTTCTTTTGGAAACTCAGTTTCCTATAATGTTTTTGCTCGCTAAGCTACACGTTCAATTTTGTACAGATACAATTGAAGTATTTGGCAGAGGAAATGCAAGCCGTTAGTAAAGGACTTGAGAAAGTTATGCAGGAATTGAGTGCTGCAGAGAACGATGGTTTGGTCTCAGAAAGTTTTTGCAAGGCAAGTACTTCCAGCTTCTCTGCTCATTGTGTATAAGGGTTTCTCAGGATTTGGTGCAGGAATTATTGCAATTAATTGAATTACTCGCCATTAATATATTTGTCCTTTTCCTTGGAAATGTTCAGATTCTTAAGGAATTCCTTTCTTTTGCTGAAAGTGAAGTGAGGTCTTTGGCCTGCCTTTATTCCTGTGTGGTATGTACATGAACTTTTTTTCCTGCTTTTGGACAGTAATTCTGTGCTCGAACTTGAACACTCATTACCAGAGATTTTTGTTTCCGAATCTGAATGTTTTAGGGTAGAAATGCGGATGCACTGGCTCTTTATTTTGGGGAAGATCCAGCACGTTGCCCATTTGAGCAAGGTATTGTACAGCATGTACCAACGTTGTTAAAATGGATATCCCACTTTGTTTCCAGTTTACTCCTCTCTCATTCTAGGAGTCTGAATGGTGTCATTGTTAGGCTTCAATATTTTAATTTTGAGGCAATCGTTAGTGAAAAGCTATATACAATTTACCAAAAATATATAAAGCTTGAGTGTTTTAGTGAAATTACTCTTCTGTTCTTGGTTAAAAAAAACTTTTTGTACTAAATTAATGTATAAATGTGCATATCCATGTTTTCTGTGCATGCTTATGATATTACCATTCTGTTTGTACAGAAGGGACCTCTCACTTTTTATCTTCATTATGCAGTTGTGTCCACTTTACTCAATTTTGTGAGGATGTTCGTCCGAGCGCACGACGAAAACCAAAAACAACTTGGATTGGAAAAGAAGAAAGCAGAAAAGGAGGCACAGATTGACAAGTCCAAGATTGCTTCTCCCAGAAAACTGTCTGAAAACATGGGACAGACACCAGAAAAGGAGGCACAGAATGACAAGTCCAAGATTGCTTCTCCCAGAAAACTGTCTGAAAACATGGGACAGACACCCATCAAAAGCATCAAAAGTGGGAGCATCCAATGATCAAGTGCTATATACAACCTTAATCCAACCAAAACCTGTACTCATATAGACAACTTCATTGCTCTCCATGGTTGAAGATCCACTGCAAGCAAAGCTGAGGCACTGGCTAAAAAGAGCTCGAAAAATCCGGAGAGAAGTGTTTACCATTGCAGCAAGAATAAGAACTTGAATGCAGGTGTACAAGTCTGGGACGGATACTCTATTTTCTGTGGTAATCCTTGCTTGCATGTCTTCTGCACTTGTGTTACTGTTTCAGTGTCATCTTTGATACTTCGTTTGCGCCATTGTTTACCAAGTTTCATCGCTTTCGGAGCAGAGATGTTCGAAGACCACCTCCCTCGATCAATCCTTGACAAGTCGCAGGATACCTCAAGAATTTAGCTGTAAAAATCGGATAGCTAGAGATGGCAGGAGTATTGTTTGTTATGCACATTTTGGTGTACAGTGATGTAAATGTCTATATGTAGCCATTGTTTAATAATAATTATTATTATTATTATCATCAGGACCCTCATTTCTCAAGGAAATGAAGAGGGTGATTTAGTTTGTAATTAAATGGTATTGTTGTCTAACTTTCTTCAATCTGCAATTTGCGTGTGGCTTCTAGTAGGTTTAAGAAAAATAGGTTTAATTTTTTTTATATAAATTATAGTTTTTTTTCATTTATTTCTTTTTCAATGGGATCAAATATGTTTTTTTTTTAATAAAAAATAGTTTATTTAAATTTACCCAATGACACGTGGATTCACTCGGTACCCCAGTAATATAGGCCTTGTGATTTTTAAAACAATATTTATTATGTTCATTAAATCCCAAACCTTAAATTTTAATTAATAGTGGGATTTGATTTAACATGTTTTTTTATTTAAAAAAATTGGTACTTGAATTAAATTGAAAATAAATTTTTTATATATGCTTCATTTCTATATACTTTTAAGTTTAATATCATAGTTAATCCATGAATCGAGTTGATATGGTCTTAAAATTTCATGTTATTAAAATATAATATAATTCACATATTTGGATGGATATGCACACATATTGCAAGAAAAGGGACAAAGACCATAATTGTTTTTCTAGAGGGACCAAGATTATTGTTTTTTTTTTCTTTCTATAAAGAACAAAACTTGTTCTTGTTCTTATGTTTCTTGTAACCCAAAAATGTCACCGAATATGAAGATATGGAGTGAAGATGTGGCGAGGCTTATTGGTGGGGATTGGATAAGATTCTTTAAGGATACCGAAGATGAAATGAATGTCTTAATTATAGTTGAAATTACTTTTTAAAATAGATTTTGTTAAAAAATATATTAAAATAATATTTTTATTTTTTTAAAATTATTTTTAGCATTAATATATTAAAATGGCCAAAAAATATTAAAAAAATAATTTAAAATAAAAAAAATAATTTTTTATTTTATTTTTTTAAAGTGCTTTTGAAATGAACTAACAAACAGAAAATAAGACAAGGTGGCACCCTACAAGTCTTCGACTTGTTCTTTCCTAGTCAATGGTACTTTTGAAGTCAAGCAGTTGTTGGTAATATCATCTTTTTCAAATTGTTTTTTTATCGAAACAATATCGTCTTGTTCTTAAAAAAAAAAGGAAAAAAAAGGTTAACTACATTATTAAAACCTTGAACGGTATTTTACAAAATTGATATCATTTTTTTATATAAAAATTAATTTTCTATATTAATCTGTAAGGCCCAAGTCTCATAGGCACTTAAGATATTGGTGGTGTCTTGTATTTCACTCTTTTCATTTCATCAGGAAAAAAAAAGTAAATTGATGAATGCTTGTGAGCATGATTTTCTTAGGAATCATCTTGATGAATGTATATTGATATTATAAATAATTAATTATCCTAAATAAATTATGCCCTGAGCTTAGAGTAACGTGTTCTATATAGAGACATTTTCTAGATAAAAAATGTTTAAGCATCCTTAGATGAATTTACAGGTCTTTATTTTTCTAGATGCATAGACTAATTTGAAAGACGTGTTTAGCTTGAAAGTACATCCTTTAAGAGTGACGTGCTTGTAATTCTGCCTTGAAAGACTTGGCTCAATGGTCAAGAACGAATTATATATCTTTTATGTTTTATAAATTTAATATATTTTCACCATTGCATCACTAGTCTCTTTCTCTATCTTTACCGTCCCTAACGTCATTTCAAAACTTTATTATTATTATTATTATTATTATTATTATTATTATTATTATTATTATTATGTTTTAAAAAACACTTGGTAAAATCACCAACGTAGATGATCGATGAATCATAATCATTTCGTTTCATGGATTTCAATCTTGTTTCGGTCAAGAAATCAATCAATTGTATAATTCGTTATATGAATTTCAATAAAAATCATGTCTCGAACTGTTTTTTTGAAGAAAAAAACTATAGTTTATAATAATCATAATCCCCCCCAGTCCCCACAACAACAACCATCACTATAGACAATCTAACCCATCTAAACCATCTAGAAGGTGATTTAGTGATAAAAACTTAAAAATAGAGTGTTTATTTTTTTTATTATCTCAAGTTCGAGATTTACGATTGCTAATATGATATTCACTCGAGATTTACATGATCATTAATTTCAGGATTTGTGAGATTAATGAATGTAAACACAAGTTGACCAGGACAAACACTTTAATAATAATGGAAAAAAAACTGACCCATCCATTGACAAACAGATATCATCTCATGAAATGTGATGCGAGCCACGTCGGGGAAGTAAAATGAACTCAAACAACAATCAAGGGTGCCCACAATTATGTGGTCAATAATATACAGCGTAAACGCGTAGTGATAGTGTGTTAATGGGGGCAAAATGTCATGGCTGCAATCATGGACCGCAATATGACCACCTCGTCATTGTTTGCTTCGTAAAACTCTCTGTACTATCATTAAACCACTTTCATTTTGTCTTTTTTGGACCATTAAACTAATGCTACAGCTCAGTGACGACGACGGCGACCCTTGAATTTCTGTCACTTCCTTGTCTTTTTTTGCCGTGGCAGGCGGTGGACTCGGAACCAGGTCCTCAGTCTATTGGTCCAACCCCGCAGCACCACACTTTCTAGATTTAGGGTTTCGTGTAGTTGATGTTGTCCATATTTGGATGGAAAATCAATAGAACGCGTGATAATTTTATTTATTTATTTGTAATTTTAATACGAGTATGCTATTAGCTGTCAGAATTAGGTCTGGATTTTTATAGCCAAAACGAGAAGCAAGCAGACAAATTAATGTGAAGGATCCTTCCTACACTGGCTGCACGAATAGGATATGAAATGTTGCTGTTGATCTGACTAAAATGGAGCTTGGAAAGGAAGAACACCGTTCATCAATCCTAACTCAATCCACGGAGCAATAATAGCACAACAATTTCAATGAAATATATTTACTCGTATTTAAATTAATCATCTTTTTTTTTCAAATTGGAAAGGATATTAGGGAAGCATGTTCATTAAATCGCCCGCTTCAAATTATTCCAAGTGTTTTACTTGTTTTATAATGATAATTTTGTTATATTAACGTATGGTTTGTGTTTTAGGATTTGTTTGGAATTTGGGGAAATGGATTGAATTTTGTTATATTAATGATGGGCAATTTAACGAGTATCGATTAATTAGTTTTGTCAATTTTATGGTTAAATTGAGAATTTAGAAGAAAAAAATGATTTTGGAGTGGAATTGATAATAATTAAAGGTATTCATTTAGGTTGAATAAATTTGAATTGAGGAAATTATGTGTAATTTAATGGGTAGTATTGAATTTATAGAATCAACAAGTCCAATTAGCCAAACATAATTCCTTTTATGTTTTAAACTTTATTTTCATGCATCAAATCTTCCTCATGGGGAAATGAGAATGTGAGAATTTATGATGGTGATGGCGGAAAGGATTCTAAAAGGATGGCAAATTTACAAGGATTGTGAATTCTTGCAAGCAATGAGAATTGTGGACTATAGTCTTTTAATTGTTCTTCACTTCCATGATAATTACTCTAGTAAGGAGACAATGTAACCAAATTATAAGATGGTGAAACTGTTTTTATTTTATAATTTTGTTACCATTAAATTTTTTACAATAATTTATCTTGAGCTAATCTAGTTTATATTCATGTATCAAAACAAAAAACAAAAATCACATCACGAGAAAACATCAATTTGGAGTTACCATTTGTTATGAGACATTGATTGAGTGGTTTATGCTTTTATTTTTCCAAATCTATTTTCCTCAAGTTAGTTTTTAACCCTTGTATTTATTACAACAAGTAAATACATTTTTCCATCCTCTCATAGAATACTTTTATACATGATCAGGCAATTAATGGTGAATTTAAGACATAATCATTTGATTTCAAGATAATAGGGTTGTAGAAGGGATGATTGCGAGTTCAATAGTGGTGGTTTCAACCTTAAAGATGGTTGAAAATATCATATTTGGTTGCCTAGAGGTGTTTTCTAGATCAACTAAAATCGAGAAAGAAGGTGCACAATATTCATAAAAACGATATTTTTTTTACTAATCTTTAATATTAAGGTTTTCTGGTTTGAGAACTTTAATTGCATCCTTATGCTTCCAATTTGTTTAATTTTAAATTTGGTTTCTTTTAAACTTTTAATTTCACCCCTTGCTGGAATCTTATTTTGGCCTTGAATTTGAGTGTTTTTTTTACCCTCGCCATTGGTTTTTGATTTGGCTAATTTAGTCCTTGATTAATGAATAAAACTTTGTTTTTCTTCAATCAGATCCATAAATTTATTGATTTCAATCCCTAAAGCCACACATTTTACAAATTGGTCATTAGTCTTGAATTTGTTCAATTAAGTCCTTAATCGATTCTCAGAATTTGAATTCTATGCAATAATATTGGCGTGAGTTGTGCAAATCAAGAGATAATAGGAAATTATAGCTATCATGATCAAGTTTATCTTCTATTTATGTAAATCCCGATTGTTATGGGATAGTAATTGATTTCTTTCCAAACACAACTAGGAAGGCTGTACATTGTGATGTATATATATACTTTGTCTCTGCAATAAGATAGTAAGGCAGAATTCTGCTGAAACCCTCCTTAAATGATCAAATAAATCCATGCTTTCAATAATTTGACTCTCTAAGATTCAGTTTTATCCTTAAATTCAATTATTTCAGTCCCTTAAGCCACACACATTTTATAGAGTGGTCGTTGATCTTGAATTTGCTCACTCAAGTCCTTAATAGCTTCCCATAAATTGAATTTTATGCAATTAAGTCCTTGATTTCAGCAATTTGACTCTTTAAGGTTCATTTTTATCCCCTCAAGTTTGCTTTTTTGAGATAACACTTGAATTCTTCACAAAACTCTTTTATTTTTTTTATTTTTTTTTGCAATCTAAACCTTCAATTGATGTTTTTTGGGGGGTAACAACATTTTTCATGAAATTATGAGCACGTGAAGTAGCGACAGATATGTGGTGGAAGATACTGTTAATCAAATTAATATGGATTATCATTGCAAAAAATAATATAGATGGTGGTGGAAATAGTCAAATTAACTATATGAATATCATAGGATGACTATTTCCACCAACAATTTGATCATTCATATTTTATCATCTACATGAACGATCAAATTAACTAGAGATGTTAACTAGTTCATAAACTGAAACTATCGACATCATAATTAAGTATAATTCTATACAATATTGTACCTTCGTGTTCTAGTATCTATAACTTGAATGATGAATCATATCTCAAAGCACCTCAGAAGAACTAAGATAAGAATTAAATAAACTCTACGATTTTTATTTTTATTTTTTATTTTTTTGCGTTATAAGTTTCAAACTTCTATTACATGTACATAGCTCAACGCTCTCCAAGATCCAAATTACATATGAAAAGGCAAAGTGTCTGTAAAAGTTTAAATTCTCTACAACAGTAGTGTTTTCAACCTCATAATTTCTCAATCCGAGTCTGATTGAATCTCCCAGAGATGGCAGCTGCCAGAACAGCTGCAAAATTTGGATCCCTTGACAAAGAAGAAGCCATTTGCTGGACCAAGACTTTCTGAAGTTCTGGCTCGTGAAGTTTTTCTTGAACAGTCTTCCCAGCACTGTCAACGTGCACTCCACTTTGGATCAAATCAAGGGTCACAGTAGGAACAGAACTTCTGGTAGATGGTGGACTGGGAACCAGACCATAACTAGAACTCTGGCTTGAACCTAATGATAGTTCAGGCTGAGACAGGCTAGCATGGTTGTGCTCTCCTTCATAAGTTGCTACCAAGATTGAAGGATTTTCTGCACTTTTTTGGACCTGGATAAAACCAAGTAAAGTATCTCGTAAGAAATCAGGAATATCCCTCTAATAATAAGCAAAGATGATTACAATTGGGGTGATTTCAATTACCTTCTTCTTGACAGGGCAGCTTGGGGCAAAGGAGCACTTAAAGTAAGCCCTAGGAGAAGGATTGTCCCTGGTAACCTTTTGACCGTATTTTCTCCATTGATAGCCATCCCTCACAACCTAAGAGCATAAAACAAGGTTATTCATATTATAAATAAGGCTAATTAACCCTTATGAACAGGTTCTTATGCATAATTAATCACATCACAGTCAAGTAAAATGATAATCAAGGAGCTTACCAAGCTTGTATCTGATGCATTAGTCCGAAAATAAGCTCTTGAAATCTTTGTCTTCGAATTCTCCTGCGGCCTTTTACTCGAGTCTTCATCACTGGAAATACTTTCTGTGTTTCCTCCATTAATGGCATCTTCACTCTCTGCCTTTCTCTTCCTTGGGATTACTGGTGTAGTGGTGAGTTCTTTTTCTGAATTCTCGCTCGTCAAATTAACTAAATGTTTTTGCAAAGCCATGTAGTTTTCGCTTAATAAACCAAGCATTTCTGTTAACCTCTTGTTCTCACTACTCACCCTATTCAACTCTTCAACAAGAACACCGACACCAGCCTGTGACCAACCATCAGGTTTCTGATTCAGTACTTGGAGAAGACAAGACCAGACAATATATATATTTAGTTCATCACCCTTCACAGGATATATAAGAATAGAAACTGACCTCCTTTTCTACTTTAACTTTCTGTTCAAGCCTAGTTGAATCTCCCTCAAACTTGATATTCTGCTTCAAAAGAAAGTAAGAGATTCTTTCAGTTTGAGAATTCTAGAAACCAGGAATAGAAAAGGGAAAGATCGAAGAACCGAAAGATGATCCGAGAAGAAGAAGAAGAAGAAGAACTTACTCGAGCTTGAGTTTCATTGACATGGTTGAAGGGACTGATGTTGAGATTAAGAGAAGTGTTCACCCATGATGAATCCATTGATGAACTGCTGTATCTCTTTCTTGAAGAAGCTAGCTATAAACTCAACACAAGAGAAGAGAAAAGAAGATTTGAAACAAATAATAATCAGGTACCTAGAAAGAGATTAGTATGGTCTGAATCTGGTCAAGTGAATGAGATCAGAAACACAAGAATGGTTCAATATTTATAGAAAAAAGATTGGCTTTTCAATCAATGGCTTGGTTTGTAAGGAAAGCCCCAGGAAATAGCAGCTCTGAAACAAGGAGTCGATATCGACATGGAATTGTTAGAATCTTAAGGTGTCCACACACGTATATATAAATAAAGACAGAGAAATGTGGGAAAGAGCACAAGAAAGTCATGGCTCTCGTCCTTGCAAGTTGAATAAATATTTTCAATAAGGAGCATGTCAAGGTCAAGGACTACTACGTGGCTCCAGTAATGGATTGAATTTTAAGCCAGTGAAAGTTAGAAATTTTTAAACAAGATCAAGAAGCTTTATGGTGTGTTGACCTGTGAATTATCTCGTAGACTTTGAGCTCCATGTCGCTAACTTTCCATGTTCTTTCATTTTCTTACAATAAATACTCAAGAAAATGGTTTTCTAAGCTGTGAGATTAAAAAAAAAAAAAAAAAGTCTTGTGTTGCAAAATAATCCAAGCTCACTCTATAATAATCCAAGAACGAAGAGATGATGCAAAATGGTAATTACAAGACCAATCGGCACTTGTTCAGTGGGATAATTGAGAGCTGATAACGTCTAGAGACCAACTATGCATTCTTAAACTATTAATTTTGGAGGGAAAAAAAAGAAGTCCTTAAAATATAAATATGCATAGTGCCTTCGCCATTAGTTTTTAGAAACCAGCTGCTTAAATTTTAGTGTGCAATCATTAGTTTATCTTGATTAATTGTTTATTAATCTCATGTAAGTTAACATTTTTTTTGAGGCATAAAAAAGTATATTACTTGTTTCATCAAATTGAAGGTGAATTGTCCTCAAGGAGCGTGGCGTGATGACAAAGGGTTTGACATCTGTATAAGAGATCTTGAGTTCAAGTTAGGACGTGCATATCTTGTAAAAACCTGGGATAACCGGAGTTTTATTCGCTCACTTGGACCCACAAATTGCGCTTTCCAGAAATGAAGTTTTCTCAAATCAAAAAAAAAGAATTATTATTGCCAATCCCGGATCAATTATAGTTTTAAGATCTGATCTAAAATCAATTCGATCATGACCTAACTTGTTGATTAATTAGATTAATCTGTATTATTATTATTATTATTATTATTATTATTATTATTATTATTATTATATAATATAGTTTTTAATAAATCAAATACATGTCAATCGTATTGAATTGACTTGAAGACTAACCTCTACCAAATAAATCATTAAAAGGGAAAATTAACTCAAAGAGAGCCAATAGAGTGCAAGGAAATGTTCATTTATGTTCCTGGGTCTTGTTTATATTTTGACTCAAAAAGTAGAAGTTAATCAGACGCGGGTTTGAAATATTTGATGTGCCAACTCGCAACTAATTTCAAAGACTTTTTGTTTGCTTTTATTGGGGCAGATTCCCAGCCTATAACTCTTTTAGAATTTACCTCTACATACTAAGTTCTTGCTCTTATAAGCAATGGCACCCTCGACAAATTACTATATTATTAGCATTGTTTTAAGATTTTGAATTATTTGAACCAGTCTGAATTAAAAAGAAAACAAAAAGAAAAACTAATTAATTCAGTTAAAAATCCAAATTGATATGATAATTCAATTGATTTGGACCCAAAATGGCCATAAAATCATTGATTTTTATTATAATTTTTTTAAAAAAATAACATTATTTTTTAGGATTTTTTTTTAGGCCAACCATATTTATCTATGATTCAAACCTTGCTCCATATCGAAGTCTTAGAAACGATAGTTATTATCTTGGAGAAACCCACAAATTACAAGGATAGAACTTTGATCTAGTTCAATCACTTGTAGTTCAAGTGATGTTTTTTAATAGATTTTCTTTTGTTTTTTTATAAGGAAAATAAGGTTTGAAGATTCATTTGTAAGAAAAATCATTTGTAAGAAATTATAACCTTACCCTTTTCTAAAAGAGGCACAAAATTCTTGAGATGTTGATATCTGAAAGGAAATCCTGTTAAAATTAAAAAGATTCAACAAAGTTGCTTGCAAGTTAACATAAGATTTTAAATATATATATATATATATATATATATATATATATATAGGAAAATAAATAATACTTAATTAACCCTAATGAGTACTATTCAACATACTCAACGCCAGGAAGAAATTATTAATTAATTCTTGATGCTGTACTCTTCAGATAAATAACAAAAAGTCTTTTTTTATTAATTATACCCACACCCATAGGTCTTGACTCCTTAGCCCTTGACCTTGACCAACTGACCTTATCTTGTCGGTAAATTGAAGCCAATGAGTGATGGCCAGGTGGAGATTGAATATCAGAAGAAAACCAAAAAATGAGCCATTGTGTTTCCATCGAAAAAAGAAAGAAAAATATAAATGAAGTTAAATTGAAGTTTAAAAACTAATTTAAAAGCTTAAATTTAAAAGATAAATAACACTAAACTTACCTAATATCATTTAGATAGTTTTTTTTACTAGAAATATATTTTTTTATTGATAAAATAATCACCAAATAAGTATTTAAATTGTTCTTGATTAATCAAACATATGTTCCTAGAAATTATCATTTCCATCCAAGCAAAGAATTCTACTACGTTCTAGATATACTGTCCCCAATACTTTTCCATGAACCCTAAATTTCCAAGCACCCAAGAATTTGGGGTGCTAAAGAAACAGACTAATTGATTAATTAATGCCACACTTCAAACCATGGTAATTGAATATCATGAACTTGTTCTCGACTCCCATATGAAACCATTTGCACAATTTGGGCGATGATTTCAAGGAAGAGTCCAACAAATTAACTCTGAAAATGCCTTGAAAGAAATGGAAGGAAAATTACAGGTACGGCTCGCCCACGTTACATACACTACAAGAAACCCAGCAACTACGCCCCACCTCAAATGGTTGACCCCAAAGTTTTGATGAAGACGATGTGAACATGGCTGCAGCCACATTCTATCGTTAAATGAATTTTTACAGAAGACTGACGCGTGCTATCCTCTGAATCGGATAGAAAACAGCTTCCAGAGGCTAATTTCCTGAAGAAATCGAGGAGGAAAATGTGAACTAGTCAGCTCTAGCTAGGTCGGCAATGAAAATACTGTAAATGGATCATAAATTCACAGGACTTTCGCCACGATTTCATATATAGGGACCATACTTTAATTTTCTTGTGTTCGGCAACACTCAAATTGATTATATGCACCTAGGCATTAATTTAGATATATGAACATAAACAGCCAAAAGTAGGTTTCGGAATCAATACATCCTTCATCTTATGCTCATGAATTAAGATTTATAAAGATGAATTAAAGACTAAATATTGTATACTTCATGCTGATTATTTTCTTCGTAATTAGCCATAACATTTTTTATTATGTCTTAATTTGTCTCTTGTTTCTAGACAATATATAATCATATGCCGGGAACCAACAATTAAAGGGGTGCGTTTAGATATTAAAAGTATACCCTTAAAGTCGTTTTTTAAAAAAAGAATTTAGTGTCGTTGAGAAATAATGTATCCACAAAATGCATTTTCATTAAAAACAAAATTCGTTAATTGATAATTAAGTTATACTAATTAAACAAATGACTATTGAAACGATCAAGTCTTCGAAGGGCTAGGAGGGTTTAATCAAGCAAAGAAGAACCTTACAATCATTAATTAATTCCATATTGTAATTCACCCCCCTCGGTCTTGAAACAAGAAAAACCGTTGTCTACCATGTTTCTGAGTTTCCAGGTTACAACTCATGTCGTGTTTTATAAGCCTGGTTAATAATGGCTATAGCTAGTTTTGATGGAATGGTTTAGTCAACTTTCCATTTTAATCGTGACCAATTAGTTATTATAAATAATTTATTAAGTCATGGTTCCGACGATTTTTCTACAAGGTTAAATCTTTGTCAAGCTACTTCACTTGCATCTAGAAGGGGAACCCAATCCGAAGAAGAGGAAAATGACTTCTGATCTAATTGCATGTCGACATATTCTGTCTACCTACCTCTCTTTTGGCCTGGTTACAAAGTAATTGTATAAGTTACTATTGTAGAAGACATAGCGTGGTTCATTGTCTCGTCAAGTAAGATAGTTTTCCTTCATGATCAAATTACCTTTTGCATTTATTTTATCATTGATTAGTGTTTGCAGAGTGTTATCAGATCATCTGTTTACAAGAAAAGAGACTTTCATTTATTAATTTGAATAAATCTCTATGAAACATATTTGACTTATATTATAGTGAAATCTTTACAAATTATGAATTAGTATTCTTTAACCATAAGAAATTATTAATTAATTATTGATATATTTGTAAAATTTTAAATTAGTTGATTTAGATGATAAAAAGAAACCATTTGGTAATTTTATGCTTTTGATGATCTATCAACCAACCTAAGATACTTTTTTACCGTCTCATTATATGTTTATGTATGTATATGTGAAAACCATTTATTGAAATAAGACTATTTCATTTTGCAATGATAAGCATATGGATGTCCACACAAATTAGAATGATGCTTCATAAATTTAAATCCTCTTTACTAACATGGTGGATTCCCTTTTAAATTTAGACAATTTCTTAAAACAACTCAAAATCTCAATTTGAAATGGTCAGCCAACACCCTTTTGCAATTCTGATTTTCAGACTCTGATTTGATATTTATTGATTAGACTTTGAATGCATCTACACGTGATTAAATGTTTCTAAGAAAATATAAGGTTTTAGCAACACCATTTTTTTTTCTTTTTCTTCTTTCTCTTAAAGGTTTTTTTTTCCATAATTAAAATCAAAACTCAAAGAAATATTTTCTTATAGAATTACTTACAGAAAGAAATTAAGTTGGCTAGGCCTGAAAAATGAAAAATATAGGAGATCGATTTATATATATATATATATATATATATCCTTGATCAACAAATTGTATGGCCATGGATTTTATTTTTCTCGTGGAAAATTTCATTTGCCGACGGATATTATCTTCATCGAATATTTCAGCCACGTGCACAATGTGAACCTGTAAAGTAAAAGATTCAGATATTTTCATGTTCTTACAAAAAAAATTGAAGTGTATGCTTTTCATGTCCTTCGATGTCAATGTCGATGTCGTTCAAGGTGACTGCAAGTTCATATGCAACCATTCAAGCTCCACATGTGATACACGAAGGAGCGTTAGGGCACTAGCTGGTCAAAAAACTCTCTAGATTCATTATTGATCAAACAGTTTGTAAATTTAATTATTATAAAGAAAAATTAAATTGTAAATATATGTATCTATTCTTGTAAAAACTATTTCAAAAGTTCCTATCCTATATTTATCTCTTTATGTACATAAAAAAATATATAGAATTACCTATTCCACAATGAAAAAACAAGATATTTATACGGTGTTTATATAATAAACTTTGAGATAAGATAGTACTCAATAAAAAAAATAGCGGGCTCGGCGCGTCTAAGTTCCTAAATTTTTTTAGCTTTATTTTATATATATATATATATATATAGTTGTAATTGAGAAAATTAGGCCCCTGTCACTTGATTAATTCATTGAAAAAGATTAGTGTAAGACTTGTGGCTGTCGAGATTGATATAGCTAACTACTTGAAGTTGCTTCGTGTACTCATTTTGATAGCGAGATATATAATGATAAATCTAAGAATTCTACAAAAGAAAAAAAAATCTTGTCATCCAAACGAGGAAAAAAATGGAAACATGAAACCTATGAGGAAAATTTTTCTTAGATGACCACTCGATCGAATTTTCTTAGAGAAAATTGTGCGAGAAAACAAGAAAATTATGCCTAAATATTTATGAATTTAGTTTTCAAGAGACACAAGTTATATAGATGAAAGAATACTATTTTGTTGTCATTCAAACTTGGAAAAAATCTAGTAATTGCAAATTTTATAAAGTATTAATTGCATTTTATTAGTCTTTTAATTATTATTTTCAAAGAAACATGAAAGGGTTTCTTTTATAATTTGAAAATATAGAAATCTAAATCATTGAGAAAAACATTAAACAAGATTATATCGGCCTCTACAAGAAATAGTGGAGTGTCCGCGGTAGCCAGTACCCGGAAAATAATTTCTACATAATTAATAATTTGGAAATGAAAGTAAGTTGCATTAAAACTTTTCAATGAAAAACACCTACTCCAACATATCATATGAATTTTTTCCTTTTTTTTTCCCTTCTTGCAAGCTAAGAATTAAGATGTTAATTGTTTCAAATTTTAAGAGAAATCACTCAACAAACCATGCCAGTAAAAAGAATTAAGGTACCAAGTGTCATATAATATGAATCATATTAATTTATTATGTATCATATAAATATTATTTCCTTATATATATCAACCTCTTTATAATGAACAAAAATAAATATTTTCGCAATTAACTCTTCAATAAAAATCACAATATATATATATATAATAAAAGTAAAAAGAAAAAGAAAAAGTGAACAGCTTCTTTATTTTTTTAATAAATAATCTTTTTGACAGCTTCCATATTAAATTTGTAGCAATTAGCAACTTGTACTTGGATCGATTAGGGAATTAGAAGTACCCTTAGTGGTCATGCTTTATATATTTTATAGGCAAGGATCGAGATACCAAACTATTTCCCACTATAAAATGTTGCAGCTAGTGGAGTTCTAACCCTACTTTTCAATCACAAAGCAGACATTTTCTCCCAAATTTCATAACCTAATCACACCTTATTGCGTAGAATTTGCAGGTCAATTTTTCTTCAATTAGTTATTATAAGCCCTTTGTATTAATTAATACTCATCAGTGACGTCAGCTCATTACATCACCCTACCCTCGTCATGCACACTTCTATAATAATATTCTAGACCCTCAACTTTTCCTCGAATTTTTGTGATCCACGCGTTCTTGTCTACTTCTCATTTTCCTTTTCCTCCACCAGAAAATGGGAGCTCATGATTCAGGAAAGTCTTCTAGATGATCAACTCGTTTTTTTAAGCCAGAAACCAATGGCTAAGTGTGTGTTTTGTATGATGGTATAAAGTATTCATATCCAAGTTTTATTATAATTTGAGATGAAATATATATATATATATATATATATATATAAATGATTAAAACTAAAAAAACTTTTTGAGATTATAATAAATTTAAAAAAATCTTCAACTATACCAGACGATGATATTATACAGAAACTGGAAAATGAAAGCACAGCTACGCCATAAATAATATTGTTGTGAGAGGAGTAGTGGGGACAAAAGGCCCAGTCCTGTCACTGAACTCGATTGCCATATTGAAGATTGAATCAAGATATTTACGTGAAAGACTTAAACTTCTGTTTGAGGTCAACACCAGTTGTATGTACTTGCATCGATCATAGCCAGTAATCATGCACCTAACCCATGTTTACAAGTCGAAGGTTGTTCTCATGATGTGGTCATCCATGAGGTCACAGCCCTTACGTCTGCTCCACTTGCTCATTGTTTGTGATTGTTCCTCTTTCATGTTGTTGATCAGGATAGATTGTGTGTTTTGCATGTTAAATAATTGTATGGATCGTGTTCCTTCTAGGGCTAGCTAGCTTTCTAGCCTAGGACAGGATATTTCGCACCATTGTCGCCATGAGTCGACCTACTTTTTGTTAGGAAAAGGGGGCACCGGGGAAAGTAGCCGGAAAAGAGTCGAGCCATTTGATTAATATTTTCGTGTGCAAGTTGTGGGTTAATCAATTTATTTTGAGTAGACGATGAACTAACGTCTGCAGAAAAACACTTGTTTATCCTGAAGAGACGTGCTGATGAGGAAGGGAGTTGATCGGTGGAAGATCTCACCCTGAGAAAATTGAATTAAAATGTATTGACATCACTCATGCAGATGTAATCACAATGTAGAACCTGTAATTCGTAGATGAATTGAATCTGGGTTTCACAGTTCATCAAGATCCAGTCTGGTTTTTCAGGGCCCTTTTCAAACCAACTCGTGAACGTTTCTACCAATTCATGAAGCCACTCGTGAATGATTTCTAAGAGAAATGGTAGGATAAAAAACAAATGACCTAACATTGACATGTAACTACGTATGACGACAGCAAAGGTGATGGCCCCAATGGCTTCATCTCTTAGAACACATCCACCTTTTTTGAAAACCATTTAAGCTTGTATATAAAAATTACGATTGGTGATGCACGGTGAGTAGGAATCTAAATCAAAATTAAAAAATGAAATGTTTCATATCAAGGAGCAGGGATGGTGAGATTAGATCGAGAAGTTGCGAGTTATTTTATAGTCCTTGACTTCAAATAATAATTTCTTGAAGACAGTCATCAAGGAGATAAGTTAGTTTACAGGAAGAAAAAAAAAAGACTGACCGAAGTTTATCGTCGTTAACTAATGGGGTTTTTGCTCAAGTGGTTAGGTAGATTTTGGTGAAAGGTACTTAACAACTAAAACGACATCGCATGATTCAAATATTAGATCAAGAGATGTAATTGAATCAATTTTTTTAACCTGATTGGATCTAATATTCAGTTCGATTTTGTTTAACATTTTTAAAAACTGAATATGTCCAATTTAATTCGATGCTCTTTTAATTAGGCTATTTTTTACTGGATTTTATTTAATAGAATTTTAGTTTGTAATGGGATTTTTCGGTTCGGTTCGGTTTGGTTTTTGCTTTTGAAAAACCAAACCTAGCTGGATTTTTCTAAAACATTCTTGAAAATAAGTTTTCAAAAACTTGGAAGATTATTCTATTGATTATATCTTTTTATCAATTTTTTAGATTATTTTGGATAATTCAGTTAATTTGTTCACCGTAAATCTCATATAAGCTACCTTTTGGTCTAATAGTTCTGTCATGATCAAATGGAGGCTTATCTCTTAGGAAATGCTATTGGATAGAGTTTTTAGATTTCGCTAGACATGAACTCGTGCTGGCATACATGAAAATACTATGAAATTCAATTTCCAACAAATTAAATGCTGCAAAATAAAATTAGGAAATAAATTTGAGGGCTACTATAAACTTTTTATTAGAGGGTTAGATTGAAAAGAAAAATAAATTTAATAAATAGGGAAAAACAATCAAAAAAATAAATAGAAAAATAAAAAATAAATAAATCCAAAAAGATTTAATGGTGACCAGAAAATAAAAATAAAAATCATGCTCAATCAAATAAATCCAAAAAAATGAACAAATGGGTGTGAAGGTTTTTCCTCTCTTTTACAATACAGTTAGCCCATTATGTCTAATTGGATCAGGAAGTGGACACAAATCCTTCAAGGCTTGTTTTCAGTTCTAAAACATAAATAAAGAAAATTCAGTAGACAAAGTTTGAGAGATTTGCATTTGTTGATTTTGGCCCAAAAAAGAGATACGAATCTAGATTTATGATCCATTCTTGTGTTGGGCCTGCGAGAGCTAAAAACTGAAGCAACAGAGCTCATTTTGCAGGCCCATTCTGATGGTCTTGTAAGTTTTATCTTCTTATCCAGGCTCCTCTTACGTTCTCAACTGCAGTTGGCCCATTTGTTTTTTTAGAAACCGGGCCCATTAATTTTCGGCCATACACTGTCGTCATTAATAACATATTTTTTCCTACATAGTATATGGGGTCATTACTATGGAAAAACAAAAACTGGGTTTTTAGGTAAATTATATTATTATTGTTTTTTTTTAAAAAAAAAGGTGATTTTTATAATTAATTTTACATAATCCTCCAAGTCCATAATCCATTTATGAGCTAGTGTAACAGAGGTCTTCTTTCTACATTTACAAATCGTTTAATTTTTTATGGAAAATGATATCCTTTTTATTAACATTATTAATGAGCAAAAACAAATGTGAAAACCAGTAAAATAACTCTTAATCATCATAATCACATCTTGGTAGCTGAGATCGTAATCACATCTCCTTCGACGTTTCTCCTACCCTTCTCTAGAACTCCCACGTGGACGTCCTTCGTCAGCCTTCTTCTCCAGCAACAGCAGTAGCTGAGCTCGTCGTTTCGATCCCGACTGTGTGACCAACCTTTCTTTTTCTTTTCCTTTCCATTTATTGCTTCATTTATGACGACTCCCACTGACAGTTCTGTGTGCTTGTTCGATTGTTTCATCGGTCAAGTGGCTGTTATTTTACAGAGGCATTTCGCAATTTCAAAGATTTATATTGACCCCGTATTTTTTTAATATAAGAAATCTCATTAGGTTAACCGTATAGGAAATAACAAATACCAAGTACTAAAAGTTTGGAATTAAAAAATTTATTTCCTTGTAATCTTAGATTTGAACTCTATAATTACTAATATAATTATCATTAAAAACTTACATAATCATTAATTTTAGAACTCGTGAGATTAATAAAAAACAATATCATGATGTTGCTTGAAGCCAATCGAGCATTGATTGGGAATTTATTATAAGTTAATTTTTATTTTATTTTTCTTTCGGTTCCAATTAATATATCATCGGATTGATGATACTTAATCACCATGCCATGACAAAAGATTTCGTTGAAAATATTCAGAAACTCTAAAGGCTGTTAATTAATTATAATCTATGTCATCGGTATAATTTATTTATTTATTTATTTATTTGAAATGCATAGATCCTGGTCCATACTTCTCCATGAGATTCGCACCCAATCTCTAGCCTTGATCTCAGGGCATCCCAGCGGATTTTCAAATAAAATATTCTAAATAATCTATTGAATTCCCAGTGCTCAACGCCATGATCTCTTTTATCCATGTATAATAAATTTACACATCTAGCTAATTAGTTAAGGATCGTGACATGATGATCGATTTATCATAATTATATAAATCAATAAATTTAACCTTATAGTTTTATATTCAATAATTTTTTTAGTGAAGTAATTATTATTATTATTATTATTATTATTATTATTATTATAAAGGTGCTCCATCATGTTATATATTCAAGATTCATCTCACCCTCCACTGAAAAACACTTTGTAAGGATGGCGGCTGGAAATTATTTCTGGGATAATTTCCATACAAAATAAGTATCGAGCGTTTAAAAGTCTTGGGAAGCTTGCTGGATAGAACAAGAGGTGGATGGAAAGCAGGTGCCAATTTCTTTGGAGGAGGTCGACCATCTTTTTTGTCAACAAAGACTGCGATGGTGAGATTTTTTGAATAATCGAAGAAGAAGAAGAAGAGTATTACTGTAGTTTCAGCGTGGAAAATTTATTTGTGATATTTCGTTTCCTTGTTCCTAGATCTTTGCTTCAAGATCACTTTGATTACTAGCTTAAAAGTTGTGTTTCACGGCACGAACGTCTTAACAAATCGTAGCAAGTTGAATGTAGAGTATTGAGATAGATAACTATCTTCACTTGTGTGAAATAACTTGTGTTTATTATGTAGAGGGAGGTCCCTATTTATACTAGTGGGAAGAAGTTACTTAGCGGTCATCAATAAGTAACACCCCTAGATAAATAGATTTGGTTCATCCTTTATGGGTGAATCATTGCCAAATCACACCTCTAGATAAATAGACCGGGTTCATCCTTCATGGGCGAACCGGATCAATCCCAATAACCAACAATTACAAACAAATATATATATATATATATATATATATATATATATATATATATATATATATATATATATATATATATATATATATATATATATATATATATATATATATATACTTGCAAGCAAATATAATTTGGACCCGTAATTTAGTTTCTATACGTTGTGTTTCTACTCAAGAGTTATTTATCTATTATTATGTTAGAGAAATGATATAAAATTATTTATCTGGTTTTATTTAATAATTGATGCAAAATGCAGAACAAAAGTTTTACTTCAAAATTTTTAAATGAAAACAGGCATAATTTTTTATTTAATTTTCAAGTTTATCGAAGTTTCTTTTTATTAGTTAAGATAATAGTTTAGTTTGTCCAAGTCTCAAATGTATTTATTTCACATGCTAACTTTTTAAATTAATTTTTTTATACGATAATGCATAAATAGATTAAATTTGTTCATTATCAAAGAACCCAAATACGTATGATCGGTGAATTAATAAGATTCTAAATAAATCTAAAATTAATAGGATTATCAACTTATCCATGGATTAATAATATTTTTTTTTTCTTTTAAAGATCTCGAACACAAATAGTGTCCAAAGTTTATCCATGGAGTACTAATTTCTATCTAGAAGTCGTGTCCGAAGACTATCTCTTGTGAATCCAGAAAACAGTTGTCTCGACCATGAGGGTAGAGAAGAAAAGACACTCACGTTTAGAGGGTTTTCATGACAACGAGTAGCCGAATTTTTTTATTTTTTTTTCCTCTTAATATATACTAAATATAAGCTCTATTATTGTGCGGATATTTTAGTTTCTAATTTTATAAAAATAGGGTAAAACAAAAATCTTAAAGCAATGAAGAGATATTAATTATTTTCATAAATAAACCTGCTGATTTTAAAAAAAAACGCCATGAGAAATGCCACAGCTCTGCTCTTGGATCTGGCCATGGCAGATCCCACCATTGTTGAATGCGTGTGGAGATGAAGAACATGAACACAGATGGTTGGGAAGGAATATCAACAAGAAGACAGTGAAAGCTTAACTACTTTTAACCAGTTCTTGCCTAACATCTGCACACCTTCCAACCCCTGGAGAAGTCACCTTTAAGTTTTTTGTTTGATGCGATAAAACTTTAAAGCGTAATCTGTACGTTGAGATGAGAAGTTATCTTTTAATTTTTTTTTAACGTGAGAAAATCTTATTTTTTTTTAAAAAAAAATATATATTTTATGAGTTTAGATGAGTTAATAAAATTTTGATTGTTCTAAACTCTTATAAGATATATACGCTTTAATTTAAATTTAAGATTTGTTGTGTAGATCACAAGTTTTTTGTCATCACCGCAATAGTTCTCACATATTTAGTTATTTTATTTCAGAGATAGTTGTAGAATTAATTTATATTTTTTAAATTATAAGATAGTTTTAATTTTTTTATCTTGAAATAATAATTGAACACTTTGTTTTAAAGTTCAAGGATTTTGATTTTAACCATTGTTTGTGCATTAAGATTGTAATGACTGAAGATGATGACGCAATTATTCGTTTAAATTGTTAGACAAACAAATGAACAAATCCACCTATCAACAAGCCATTTGTTTTAAATTAGGAAGATATTTGTATATTTTTTTTTAATATGTTCTGAGTGATTGACTGAGGACTGAGTCTTGCTGGTTAGCATGACAAAAGACTTTTAAGCATCAATGGATTAAATAAATCACCCTGTTAATTTTAAAAATTGCATCCACAAGATACCAAAAACACGAGTCCATCTTTACTGTTTCTTCAAGTCCACTCATATTGTTTTTAATTTTAATCAATTCTTTTGAATTAATCAACACTAACCCAGCTGTAATTAAGTTGGTGGCATCCAAAATTATTTTCTTCCATCAAGTATGGAAATATCTTGCAAGAAAAACATTAATTAAGATGATCCAATTAAGCCAGTTATGATCATATATCATCAAAGATCATCTTTCAGATTTTATGATAATTTCGGCATCGTTAGAAAAAAATATGTATAAAACACTCGATTTGATGCATTGATTAACTAACAAAAACTTATTTACAGATTATATAAAATCCTAAAACTCCCCAAATTAAAGATCAAAGCCTTTCTACAGCATTGCAATTTCACAATCCTCTGCAGCAGGACTACTGTTGTTGTTGCTGCTGCTGTTGTCATTATTACAAGCATTGTCTCCTTGCCATGTCCAAACAATGTCTTTTAGAGCAGGCCTGACATCTTCCTCGCAGAACTTGGTATACTCCAAGGTATCTCCGGCAGACTTGGAGAACTCAACCACCGCAACCTCCGGTGCCACCTCGAACACCTCCGCCGTCACTGCGAGCTTCCCCTTTCTCCCCTCACATGGACCCTGCAGCCTCACTTTGAAATCTTTGACTTTGGACACCTTATAATTCAGCCCTCTTGCAACCCCGTGAATTTTTTCCATGATAGCACTAGCTGAAAATTTTGAAGTGAACATTGACCCTGATTTCTTCTTAGTCTCAAAAAGACTAGACAGATCGAACCCGGATGACATTGAGGAAATAAACTCGAATGCATTGTAGAATTCTGGTGATGATACCTTGGTCTGGAGAACAGAGCATGAATCAAGATCTTGTTCTTGCTCTGTTTTTTCCAGGCATGAATCCTGGATGGAGAAGGCCACTGGCCTTGAAAACCCTCTAAGAAACCAGTGATTTCTCATGATGGCAGGAATTGTGATTCTCTTTTCAGGATCAGCAACAAGAAGTCTTGAAATCAACTTCTTAGAATCTGTTGAAAACCAGGGCTGAAAGTGATATTCAGCCTTGAAGACTTTCCTGTACATCTTCATAACATTCTCCTCTTGAAATGGCAAGAATCCTGCGAGAAGCACATAAAGAATCACCCCACATGACCATATATCAGCTTTTGATCCATCATAGCCTTTCTTTCTCAACACTTCTGGGGCGACATAAGCTGGAGTTCCACACTGAGTATGCAGAAGCCCATCTTGCCGGAGTTGTTCAGGCAAGGCTGACAAGCCAAAATCAGAGATTTTCAAGTTCTCGTCTTCATCGAGCAACAAATTCTCTGGCTTGAGGTCTCTGTGATAAACACCTCTGCTATGGCAGTAATCAATTGCGCTGATCAGCTGCTGGAAATATTTCCGGGCAGCTTCTTCTTTGAGCCTTCCTCTGGCTACTTTGGCAAACAGCTCTCCTCCTCGAACATACTCCATGATGAAGAAGATTTTAGTCTTGGTAGCCATGACTTCCTTGAGCTCTACAATGTTGGGATGACGAACAAGACGCATGACTGAGACTTCTCTCTGGATTTGCTCCATCATCCCTTCTTTCTTCACTTGATTTTTGCTTATAACTTTGATCGCCACATTTTCTCCGGTCACCAGGTGTTTCCCATAGTAAACTTTAGCAAAAGTTCCCTTCCCTAAAAGCCTCCCCATTTCATACTTCCCAAAAATCACATGCCTCTCCTCCATATTTGAAAAATGAAGAACACTCCTTCTCCTAGCTCCTCTTTTATCTCAAGAACTCGACAAGATTTTTCTTTTTTTCTGTTCAACTTTGGTGATTTGGCTATCAAAGAACATGTTCTAATGGAATCCAAGAAAGGATAGAAGAGATGCTAATCTTGATGGAATCCATCGAAAGGCAGTGGCTGAAATAAGGTGTTGTTTCTTTTAAAATATAGAAGAGAAACGGAGCGTTGTTGATGGTTTTGTAGCCATTGAAGGAGCACCTAGTATTATTTTTGTATCCTCCGAGCACACAGGATGTAAATATCAAGAAGTTGCTATTTTTATTTATAGGAGAAGGGTACAAATCAGGAGAAGACGCGTTTTTTATTGGGTTTGATGTTAGATTGCTGGCATTAATTCTTATTTTTTTTTAATATTTTTATTTTGTTTCCTTAATTAGGAAATCTGTGGATATAAGGTTGTTATCTTTGCTGTGTGTATTTTTTTTTGGTTAGAATCATTCTTTTTAATTGAATGATGTCGATGTACAATATTTTTTTAATTAAAACAGTATTTTTTTCAGATTTTTATTTTTATTTTATTTTTTATATTAGTATATTACGGTTTAAAAATATTTTTAAATATTGATTTAATATTCTTCTAGGTGAAATAAAAAAAAATGATAAACCAATGATTTAGGTTACTATACTTGTTATTTTAATCATGTGCATGCGTTTAAAGCTATCTACCCAAATGTTTCTCTCTTATTGGTGTATGAAATTTCCCTAGTTTAAAAATAAACAATGAAATAAAATATCACATTTTTTATTGGTGAATTTTTTTTAGTTACTACAAGGGATTGATGATAGACACCCAGGGTTTCTTCTTCTTATTTTTATATTTTATTTGAGAGTATGATTGTGGTTGTTTTTAAAAATATTTTTCGTTCAGAAATATATCAAAATAATAATTTTATTTTTTTATTGAAAAATTAAATTATTTTTTTTTCAAAAAATGTTTTTGAAACGCGGTTTCAAACACTCTCTTTGTTTTATTTCATAGCATATAATATAGGTTTGTTTTAAAAGCAACTGAGATTAATTTTATTTTTTAAATGATATTAAAGATATATCCATAATTATTAAATTTCAATCTAATATGGTAATCAATAAGATAACATGTGATTTAGAATCTACCTCAAGCATCCTTTAATCTTGAAGCAGCAATTTGAGCATTAACTCGGTTAAATATGAGTTGACTTGATTAAAGTTTTGTTTTATATTGTATTTCAAAAGTATTTTTTAAAATAATAAATTTTTTATTTTTATTTTAAATTAAAAAAATAATATTTTTATATTATTTTCATATGTTGATATTCAAAATAATTTTATAAAAATAAAATTATATATTATCTTGATACATTTCTCATGAAAAAAAGTCTCACGCTCCATCAACGGTTAATTATAATATACTTTAATCGCCATTAAGAAGAAGAGGGAGAGATGGAAGATTGAATAATCTTTTTTTTATAATATTCTTTCAGCTAATTTTATTTTTTTTTATCACTGACTGGGCCCTGAGTATACGCTAGGGTTTCAAATATTCAAATCAGATGCCGACCAAGAACATAATTCATGCAGATCTATTAAAAAAAAGTTGATATTTATAATTTATCTTTTAAAAGAATATGTTTAATCATGATATCATTGATCATTTATTTTTTTAAAGTAGAATTCTTTTTATTTTTATTTCCTTTTTCTTCTTTTTTTTTAATATAATATATGTCATGAAAAGAAAGATACATCAACAAAATCCCAAAAGGCTGAGAAAGCAACAATAGTTTATTTATTATTTATAGGGTGGTTTCAGTGAACAGATTTTTTTTCTTCACTCAGACAAATTACCCAAATGACTATATTCATGAAGAAGAAAATTCACAACCCCCTCTCGGATAAAAAGAAAAGGGCATGACTTAAAAAATATCCATGCTATATTGGTAGACACTTTTCATCTCATTTAGACTCGAAAACTTAAGATATTCTTAATTAAGCCCTCCATTCATAATCATTCAAAGATTCCATCCAAATTGTTTTGTGTAAGAAATATTGAACTTAGCATTTTATGTTAAAAATATGTGAAGAGTTTCTATAGAGAGCTAAATTGAGAATTTTCAATAGTTTAATTAGCATAACTAAAAGTTTAATTTTCTATAGAATTTTGAAATTGAGATGATAAAAGAAAATCTTTGAAGACTCGAGACAATTAGCATAACTTTCAAATAAAGCAACTAGGATATATATAGGCAAAAGCTTTATTTGACTTATAAACTTCAGCAAATAATTTTTTTTTGGTTTTCTTTGTGATCTTGAGTTCTTGACTTGACCCCATCAAGGTTGGAACTTTGAAGCTCACAATTGTCTATTTTTGTAACATGATTTTGATCCAAGAGGTCCATGATCCCGTGAAATTTAAGCCAATTCTAGCTTTCTCTCCCAACTATATTTAATCACATACATTATTCTAAAATACTAAAATCCCAGCTGCTCTGCCTTGGGATATAAGGAATCATTAATTATTTTTTTTCAAGGTTTAATTAGGAGAGAACAATCAGCAAACACATAATCATGAAGGTGTCCAGTCACTCAACTTTCTATTTTTGTATAGTTTCTTAAAAATCGAATTCAAAAGGGGTAGGGGAGTTGGCTTCACAATTAAATGGTTTTAGGATTCATAAAATTAATCAAGATAAATAATTATATTATAAACTAATAATCGATGGAAGGAGTTGTTGGGCACCTTGTATCTCATCTATCTTTTCCATTACTATTTGCCCACTCAAGTGAAATAATTAGGTTTTGGGGTCCCATAATTATAGTGGGGGCAAACATGATTGCAGAAACCTAACATTTCTATTACAGATACCTAGCATCTACCACAATTATTCTCTCTTTTTTAGATTCCTCGTGGGACATGGTTATTGGTTAATTAATATTTCCTTGTGATAAAGAAATATATCTTGCCTAGATATCGTCATGCACTATTTTGAGTTACAATAAATAATTAAAAAAAATTGTATGAGAAACCTATAATTTTGGATCATGGTTTAGCTGTATTTTTCTAAAGAAATAAACCCCCTTTTTAGTTTCAAATTATTTTTTCTATATGTTTTTTAATAATTTTAAAATGTTTATTTCAGAAATAAAATTTTAAAAAAATATTATTTTGATATATATTCAGATAAAAAAACAAATTCTGTAACAAACGACAACACGTGTATTCATATTTACAAAATCTATCTTGAAGGGTTAATCAAGTAACCTACGAATCTAAAACTTGACTAAGCTTAGTTTGAATAGAAAAAAATAAACTTTATTTCTGGATTTCTTTTATTAAAAAGAAATTACAACTTGAACTAGTGTAGTTTGTTTAAGTTCTACTTTCAAATTAACCAGACTGCAGCCTGGTCTGGTTCGTGGCTACTATAATTACACTATATAATTTTCTCCTGAGTTGACTCCATTGCAGCCTTGAATTGTGTTTAGACTCACCATTCCACGTGTCCCTTTCCAGGCAAGCTGGCGCGTGTATCCACGGGACCCACCACCAGATAATGGGAGCGATTCCACTTGGGTGTTGTTGAGAGGAGGACCCTAATCATAGCCAATGGTTTATGCTCAGCTACCAGAATTTAGCCAGCACTGCCACTAACCAGTTGCTGTTTTGATTTCATACTTCAGCTCGGCCCACCACGAGTGGGACCGGTGGGGACCACATGTTGAAATTTGGAAGGGACAAGTGGTTTCCAAAATTCGAAAATGCCAATTTTTGCCAAAACCTGAAAGCATTTTTTTTTTGTTCTTTTCAATCATAACTAGGGTCTTGTTGGGTGTTTTAGGTAACCTTCTCCCTTCTTTAGTTCCAACAACTTGTTTTAGTATTGTGGTTTAAATTATTTTTGTAATGTATTTTTTGTTAATAAATATATTAAAATGATGTTATTTTATTCATCTCAAATACTTTTTACTTTTGTGAGGTTTTTACCCTGTTCTTTGTTAGATCAAACTGAATGAGATTAAGAGTTTTATTTGATTTTACTTCGACTACGTGGAGTGAAGATTTTAAAAATATAAAAACAATTATTTTGATGAAAAGGAATTGTTTTATTTAAATCAATAGATTTAGCACCAAGTTTTGAGCAAATCTTAAATCCATTGCTATCTAAAAATAATATTAATCGGTTGACGATTGGTGTTTCATGCGATTAAAAAATCGATCTCTCAATAAATATTAACAATCATGTGTTCTAAACTTCTAATCTTGATGGAAGACATGATGTTGCTTGAGATGGCATGCTGTGTGCTTAAGACAACATGTCATCCATCATCGTACGAGACAATAATGGTAGCTCCTGTTGCTACGTTATCTTCTCCATGGCCCATCATATTATGATGTAATTAGAAGCAGATTTGTTAGCTTCTACGATTTGTTAACAATGAGATACACAGGGTGTTTGAGAAATTCAGAAAAAAAAATGATTTTTTTTATATTGTTAGATTATTTTGATGGTTGGTATCAAAAATATTTTTTTAAATAAAAATAATTGTTTTTAATGTATTTTTCAAATAAAAAATATTTTTAAAAATAATCTTAATCACATTCATAAACAATAAATTAAATCATTATATTTTCATCATCTCCATTGCTACCAACTATTGGTTGTGTTTTAGCTAGTAATCAAGACACTTGGACATATATGGGAATGCTTGTGCAAATTGTTTAGGAATATGTTTAATTACTCATTATATTCTATAATTGTTTTATTAAATCTTATTTATCTCAAAATTAAATCAACTTATTAATCTATTGATATAAGATTTAAGAGAGTATATGAGAGTGTGGTTGTCGTTGTTTTTTAAAATAATTTTCACTTATAAATATATTAAAATTAATACAAGATAACCTGTCTAATTTGTAACTCCATGCTAAACTAGTCATCGACCATCCCATACATAATAGCTTTCTTCTCGAGCTTTCCCAACAAATTAATTTACAAACATTTTTAATAATTCAATCAGTTTTTTTCTTTTCTCATTGTTTTTTACACTATTATTTCAAAGAAAAATATAACAAAGTACTGCCTTTTCCCCCATTATTTAAATTGTGCTTGGGAATTTATAAATATTTAATAATTTATTTTAAATAATTAAAATAAATAGGGTTTTGGCGGAGTAGGGGTACAACGGCTTATTTATTTTTCATATAAAAATAGATTTCTAAAAAGACTTATGTATTTAAATATCAAATCACATTAATATCTTATTTTAAATAGAGAGAATATTGTGGCAATCACATCAACCCATGCCCCAGTAACCTCGATAATTGAACAATTAGTGGGTCATCATGCAGCCTTTCATTTCGAAACCATTGAACCTGGTAATGGCCCGGTAACAGGCTGCTTGCAAGGGGTTAGGGACAGGTGTCTCTGTGTAGAGATATGATGGTGGAGATATTATAAAAAAAAACACCCAACCTCAAAAAGATCTTACATTTATATTTTAATATTAATTCCCACAGTAAAAATTATTATTTTATTTTTGGTTAGCAGACTTGTAAAGCTAGATGCAATGATGGGCTATTCTTGATTTTTAAAGTATATTTTTTGTTGAGAAATAAATTAAAATAATATTTTTTATTTTATTTTTTAAAATATTATTTTTGACATTGATATATGAAAATAATTTAAAAAACATTAAAAAAAATATTTTTGAAATTCAGTCATAAACACTTGGGAGTTTGGATATTTGTTTTTATGAAATTTACTAGTTATTATAAAAAAAATAAGTAAGTTAGTCAGTATTTTTATATCTTTTATTCAGTATATAATTATTTAATCACTCTTGAAGGAAAAACCCTTTTGGGGGGTCAATTAGTTTTTTGGGTTTTTTAGTCAAAGTACATTACTTAGATGCCTCTAAAAATAACTTTTTTATTTTTATTTTTGAATGCAATAAATTTTAGTTATTTTGTTATGTTTTTTTTATTTTATTTCTATGCAGTTAGGGATGATTTATTTATATTAATATATATAAAATTTTGGGTGACGATATTCCCAGATAAGTTTTAAAATATCTGGAACCTAAGTTTTTTTTTAAAATGATTTTTTTTATTATAAATATATTAAAATAATATATTTTTTATTTTTAAAAAATTACACGTAACATCAACCTATCAAAACAATGAAAAAACATAAAAAATAACTGTGTTACTAAACATAAAAAATATCATAGCTACTAATGACATGGCCGAAAATTAATTTGTTTTTTATATTATTATATGAATTTAACTTTTTTAAAAATCGTGAAAATAAATGCTTCACGGAGAAATTAATTAAGATGTGGATAGGATGTTTAGATTCGGCCTAGATTCTTTGAACATTAAAATTAGAAAAAAGAATAGTCTGGACAAAAGACAGGTAGTGATAAACTGTTATCCATTCATGAATGATTTTTGTTGAGGTTACTGGGGCATGGGTTGATGTGATTGCTACAATATTCATCTATTTAAAAATAAGATATTAATGTAATTTGATATTTAAATACATATTCATATTAAGTTGATTTTAATCCATGCCCCATATTGATCACGGTTGTTTTTAAATGTGATTTTTATTTATAAATATATTATAATAATATATTTTTTATTTTTAAAATATATTTTTGACACTAGTAAATGAAAATAATTTAAAAATAAAATACAAAATACAAATATTTTTTTTTCAAAAATAATTTTTAAACGCGTGCTAAACAGGGTGTAAATCTTGTAGGAGGAAAAGGGGCTAATCATATCCTATCCACATGTCCCATTCCTTTTGTGAAACCAACAAAAAAACTCAAAAGGATAGGTTTCTTTTCAATTTTGTTTGTCTAGACCGATTCGAGTTTTTTTTTTAAAATTTAACCCAGTAAAAAATCCATGTCGAGTAACAACTCGTCAATATAAAAAAAACTTGTTTTTTTTCAAAATAAAAACATCTTAATAATTAGAAACAACAAGGTTGGTACGGGTTGACCCTTTTAACCTGTGAAGCCTTGTCCTAGATCATTTTAAATTTAGTTTTAAAACTACTTATTTAATCCTCTTCAGTACTTCATTATTATTTTTTAAATTTGGATAAAAAAAAACACAATAACTCGTGAAATGGATAAAAAAATGAGTAGAAAAAAACTTTGAAGCATTGAATTTATCTATCTCTTAAATTCCCTCCCCGGATGCAAATTCCTTAGCGTAAAAGAAATCATGATTATGAATACATAAAAAGCATTATTGAATAATGTTATTATCAATATATCATGATTAAAAGTCAAAAGCAAACTACTCATGAAAATATTGTCTACCGTGTACCTTTCAAAAATCCAATGAGCAATAATTCACATGTCGGCAGTAATATAAATTTTTTTGACAATCTATATATATTTTTATTTTTTAAAATAAATAAATAATAATTAATAAAATGTACGAGTTCCTTGTTACGTGGAAAAATGATCATGATGGAAGCCCAACAGCTAGATGGAGGCTTAAGCTAAATTACAAAACAAACCCTAGCTCAAAACAGGCAATCTTGGTGGGCTCAATCCTTCACTGTTCAAAGCCTGTTTCTAGGCCCACTGGCAACTCTTTGAAAAGTATATATCCCTAACGACCCTTCCTCATCATGTCCGTTCGATCTCTGGGTAGCAAGCCGCTCGAATTTTAACCAGAGAAATCATGCAATCCATGCCAACTCCATTTTCTAGATGTCTCTGATCAGGCTCCTCTGATGATATATACACGTGAATTCACTTTTCAAAGTTCTTAACGACATGGAAGAACATCAGTATTTTTCTTAAGAAATTTATAGAAAAACACTTAAAAAAAATATTGGTGAAGAAGATAATCAAGTGCAGTAGCCACATCAATGGCGAGTAAGTCTGGATGCTGAACTTTAGTGATCTGCTGAGTGTTATGTGTTGCTTGAGTAGGTTGCGGCCATTTCTCCGAACTCCCTTTTGGCAGGTACTCGTACGTAAACTAGAGTTTGAAAATCAATGCCGGAGCAAGAAGTTATGATCTTCACCAGATTCCGATGATGAAAGTTTCTCAAGGCTTCACTCTCGGCCATGAAACTCCTTGAAGCTACCTGGCGTTGCAGGTTAAGAACATTGATAGAAACTACTGTTCCATCATCGCAGGTTAAGAAGTTATGTAATTCTTAATTTCTTCTCCTTTTTGAAACAACAATGGAAGAAATATGAGACAGATTGCTCCAAGATGAGTGAAAACTGCTTTTAACTTTCGAAACTGGTATTTGATCACCAATGAATTGATTTCGATCCATGTATAGGAAAGTTAACTAGATTTCCTATACCTGAAGGATGTGTCCGAAAACAGATTTCCTCCTGATCTGATGTTAACGCACGCAACTCTCAGCATGCTGCATTCTGTCAGAGAAGAAAGGAACTCCATTCATCATCTCCTCCATCTCCAAGGTTATTACTTCGGAAATGAAATCGACAGAAGTGCTGTTGTTTTCGAAGAGTACCAGGTATTTTTCTTGCTAAACTGTTGTAGGTAAATGAAACAACTTCAAGCTCAGAAGGATTGGATGATGAGAGTGTTGCGAGTTTTGACAAGAAACCGAATTCCATTGGAATTTTCACCTCCAAGCATGTTGTAACCAAAAGGTGTTATTTCATATTGAAAATACAACTTTATTTTTTGTGTATAGAAAATATCTATAGATTTATCATTCCTTTTTTTTGGATTCAATGAGACCCCACACTAATTGAGGCATTCTTTGTAGGCCCGAGTTAAGCAAATAAAATCGTAATTATTTCAGACTCTTATAAGATAAACACAATCTAACTCGAACCCGAGACCTACAAGACACATCTCAAGTCCTATATCACCACGTCACGTCACATGGAAACGACTTCTCATCCCTTGCATTGAAAAAATAAAACTTTCATAAAATGTTTATAATATCTCAAATATTTAATATTAATTTATTTTGACAAGCCCTTAAACTAAAAATCATAATATTTTAAATACTTACACATTAAAATCTAAGAATCATGAAATTAACAGCTCTTATTTTGTTTTTAAAACTAACATCCCATTAATTCTATATTAATTTTAAACTGGCTGTTATATCATGATTGTCTATTAATACCGTGCATTTCTGTCATCAAAGATACAACGTGAACTTATTTTTTTTTGTATATTTGCTGATGCAATGTCTTTTTTTTACTCTTGTTCTAACTTCTTTTTTTTTCCCCATTGAGAGAGCTTGTTAAATCGCCTTGAATTTATCAATTTTGTTTCTGTTCTTTGTATTAGTCTTACAACAATTGACACCCAACTTCAAGTAAAGATTTATTATTTGATTTGCAAAATAAATGAAGCACAGTGAAATAAATATACTTTCTAAGATCATACATCCCAGCAGCTAGATTGAGGCATTGAGCCCAAAACTCAAACAGATCCCAGGCCCAAACACAATTTTTATGGGCTTTATAACTGATACTTCAAAGCCCTAATCGCAATCCCATATCAGCAAGCCTCGACAGAGAAAAATCAGCAAAGCTTCGACCAAGAAGCAAAACGAGTAGAGAGAGAGAGAGAGAGGTGGGTTCATTCCGAAGCACAAAAGAAGGATTCTACAGTGTTTTTATTCTTATTTGAAGAAGAAGAGCGATTATGGATGAAGAAGCGGTGGTGAAGTTTGTGGAGACGTATTTGAAGAAGAAAGGGTTCAAGCAAGCAGAGCTTGCTTTCCATGAAGAAATTCAACAACAAAACAACAGCAATAATGCCGTCAATATCCACTCGGATCCTGATCTCTCAACTCTCCTTCACTCCCTCTCTCAGTAGCTCTCTAACCCCATTTTTTTCTCTTTTTATTTTTTACTCAATTCGATGCTTTGTTTCTGGATTTTTTTGGAGTGCAGAGTGTTTGAATGGTAAAAAAATGGGTTTTTGAGTAAGCAAGTAGGCAAGTAGTTTTAGCTGACTCTGTACTGATTTTAATGTAGGAGAAGAAGGAAAAGAAATGGCTTTAATGGACAATGAAGTTTTTTCTTGTATTTTTGTAATTAGAGAGAACTTTGATTTTAAGTAGGCCTTAGTAGTGAAGAATTTGTATGCTTTTTTGTTATTTAGTTAGAAAATATTTGTGTTTGGATGCATGGATTTTATCAAAATTGAGTTTTTAATAAAACGTTTTTAGGGTTTTAACTTAGGTGAGGAAGTAAACAGTTTAACAGAGTCTGTACCTGTTTAACATTAGCAAAAGGAATAGCCTTTAAGACACGTCGAGGGAGGAAATTTGTCATCAAATGTAGTTTTATGTTCATTTAATGAAAACTTAAAAATGACACTGTAACAGCTCTTTGTAAAAAGAAAACGGGACTTAAAACAATCATGTGTGTGAGAAACTCTAAATATGATCCTAAAGTTGATTGGTTGAAAGTGAAGATTTTGAATAACAATGTGAAAGCAGAAATGGGACCTGAAAACATTAGAAATTCTAATAAATTTGGAGGATAAGGAGGGGCTCCCCCCCCCCAAGATTTTTGGTAGTTTGGTTATTTATTCATTATTGATTTTAAAATTAATTATATTGTTTTTATTCAGACCAGAGGATAGTCCAGCCCGATACCAGGATGAGTATAGTAAACTAAGAACTTGGGCTTATAGTTCGCTTGATTTGTACAAGGTAAACTAGTCAATGATTTCTTCTTTGATGCTAGGTTCAATATTTGCTTCTTCTTTTTTACCATATGATTTTTACTTTGATAATGTGGATTCCTTTGAATTCTGCAGCATGAGTTGCTTCGAGTGCTTTATCCAGTGTTTGTCCATTGTTATATGGATATTGTTGCAAAAGGGCATATCCAAGATGGTAAATATTGAATTTTCTGGCTCTTCTTTTATCCTTTTCCTAAACTTGAAAATTTCAAAGTGCTTGTCTGCATGACAGTTGTCTTTTTTTTTCCATTGTCATATTTTGTTCCCAGCAAGAAATTTTTTCAATAGCTTCCATGAAGATCATGATACGATGCACTCACGAGACCTTCAAAAGCTGGAAGGAGTTCTTTCTCCATATCATCTGGAGGTTGATGCCATTCTAAGATTCTATGTTGCATTTTCCATCCTTAATGAAGTTAAATTACTTCTGTAGAAGATCTAATGATTGTATTTTTTGCTAGGAGATGGAATTTGCTCATACTCTCAGGCAGAGCAAAGTCAACATTAAGATATGTCAGGTGATTTAAGGTTCTCCTCTGTTAATTTGTAACACATAAGAACACTATTCATCAATTTGTGCAAATTTCTGAAAATTGGTTAAACCTATTATCAGTACTCCGAAGAGCTCATGATGCAGTACCTTCGGAAGTCAAAATCCACTATAATACTTGGGATTGTCAATGAGCATATTAACTTCCAAGGTATATCATTTCTGCTTAGAAAATAGTTGCATATCCATGTTTAATTCATGAAGAAATTGGTAGATAAGACATGTTCTCTTTTGCTGCTGGCAGTTTCTCCTGGACAGCCCATCTCAATTTCTGATGATCCTGATGCTGTTACATTGATTGGAAGCAGCCAGGATGCAGCTAATCAGATAAATAAAAAAGAAATCCACTGGGGGGTGAGTGTCTTCTGCTTCTTGGTTGTAAATGAGGAAGTTATTGGTTGTTTTTATTGCATTTGTGTCTTAAGGTGTTAATTTTGAACTTTTTTTTTGTATTTTCTGTAGTTGCTTGAAGATTCTTTAGAAGAACGCTTTGAGAAGACAGGGGTTTTTCTCTCGGATTCTGAAAAGACTGAAGGAGAAACCAAAGAGGGTGACATGGATGAGAACAAGGTAGAATGCTCATCAAAAGCCTGCTTCTCCTCCATACTAGTTTTTTTTTGATGTCATATACATAAGTTAATAATTCATGCTTATTTTTAATTTAATTTTGTAATAAATTCTGTTTCTACTTTTCATTGCCTTATAAGTTTTGCCTTTCAATCAAAGCCTGAGTTGTTTCCTTACACTGGTGTCATAATGTCTTGTCCAGAAAAGATCAATGGATGGTGGAAAACAAGCTTCAATAAAAAAGTCAAAAAAGGATAAAGCTGCTAGTGCAACAGCAAAAGCTGTTCGTCTTGAAGCGAATACAGTACCTGCAGCACCACGAGTCAAACCCGAGCTTCCTTTGCCAGTAATGTATTTTCTAGAATCCTATGCCATTATATTCATTAGATCAATGGCCTTTATGTGATATATATATATATATATATTATCTAAATGGGATATGGAACCATAGTTATAAAACCTGGCAGTTCAACCTGGTGACCTGCTGACCTAGAGGCTACCCTAGGCCAGATTTTACTTTGTACTAGTCTTTTTTATCAAAACAATGTCATTTTCATTTTTTTTTAAAAGCGTAGCTTGGATTGGCCCACTTGCCCAACTCATGACCTAGCCTTGGGTCGGGTCGAACCTAAGGTTGAGTTGGAACGTGGTAATATGTGCAAGGCTAACAACGAGGAGGGTGTTGCATAAAAGGCTGAGGCTGAAGTGTAGATAATATAAATGAACACTGGAAGCTTGATCCTGGCACAACCTTGTGGCTCCCTTTTATAGCCTATGGGAAGCCTTGCATGTTATACACACATGAATTCTTATTCAACAAAAGCATGTTCAACACACTAGAACACGTGATATTTTACATTTATATGTTATAACTACTTCCATAACATATCACATGTGCCTTCGGGTGTGTTGAAGTGAATGTGTCCTTTGCTCAAGTTATGAGAACATGCAAGGTAAAATACTCACTTTAGTTAAGCGTAAAATCACGGGAAGTTGCACAAATGTTTATTAACACTTATCTAAGTTAAGTTGTTACTTCACATGTCCTCATTGTGGTTATGATTGATCAGAAGCGAGGTTCTGTGCTTGTTTGACAGTGTAGTTGAGGTTGTTTTTGAAAGTGTTTTTCATTTATAAATACATCAAAATGATGCTTTTTTTTTAAAAAAAAATAATAATTTGTGACATCAGCACATGAAAATGATATAAAAACACTTAAAGAAAAAATAAAAAAAATTCAATTTTTTTTAAAATCACTTTTGAAACGCAATGCCAAACATGGTGCATTGGTCCATTAATTCAAAATAACTTTACTAATCTTCTATATCAACTAAGATTAATACTTGTTGACTGTTGAAGGTCTTTTTTCATTTATTATGTCTTCTTCCTCGTTTGATTGCTCTATTATATTATCATGCTTTATCATTGACCTTTTGAACTGCATGTAATCTGTACTTGTTCATGCTTCTTTGCATACATGACTATATTCTTGCCATGTTTATTCCATAAGGCCCTTGCATGACTTAGGTTCAGTTGGAATAAACAATTGATTCTCCTGCTAGCATCAGATAGTGCTGCATTCTAAATTTTTAATAATTAATAAATTAACAATCCCTTCAGGCAAGCTGAAGTGGAACAGTCTATTCTTGAGGACTTGAGAAACCGTGTACAGTTGAGTAGTGCGACACTGCCATCTGTTAGCTTTTATACCTTTATCAACACACATAACAGGTAATTTCATTACTTATATATTTGTATTAAGCTTCTCTATTTACTTACATGATCAATTGCTCATTGATTTTATTCGGGATCTCTCAGTTTAAACTGTTCTTCCATATCCCATGATGGATCCTTGGTTGCTGGTGGATTCTCAGACTCCTCACTGAAGGTCTCTTATACTTAACTCAGTACCCATCATGCTGCCACTACTGTTACTAATTCTGATTTATCCCTTTACAGGTTTGGGACATGGCAAAGCTTGGACAACAAGCTGGCAATTGTAAGTCCCTCCAAATAGGGATTAGTTTCTGTGATAATTTCTTATTTTTTCAATTCCAGCAGCTGCATTTTGAGTACAATGCAAATCATGTTATAGGATAATACTAATTTAAACTGTGTTCTTGACAGAATAAAATGCTGGCTTTTGGTGTAGTTCAGGAAGCAAAGAGCAGCAAAGCTGCAAAACTAAGGCTAGATTGAAAACGTAGTGTTTAGGTAAACCTCTAGTTGAAAATAATAATGCTGTTTTACAGCTTATTTATAGTAGGGTTACAATAAAAACTTTAATCACAGCTCTAGATTGAACTTATAAAGAAAACTATAATCCTAGCAATACATATACAGGAACATGTCTAATAAATAATACAATAAATACTGAATTACTGAAATGATAGAATGCTAAAATATTAGTTCCTGCTTCACATTTGATGAAATATCCTGTTCATTTTTTGTACACTGATTATCTGTTCTGAATTTTTTTCAATTGTAATCAAGCCAAATAGCAAGTACAGAGACATTTGATGAGAAAACAGTGTAGATGTTAGCCAGTCTTAGTCTTGGATTCTATATCCTTCTGATATGGTTGTGCATTGTTGCCATGCTTAGATGCTAGTTTTCATGTCAAGACATGCTGGGCAAAGAGGACCTATGACAGTAAATGTTTCTTCTGCCAGCTATTTTGCAGGATGAAAATGATGCTGCTCCGAGTGAACATGTATCGGGGCCAAACAGTGGCAAAAGGTCCTATACTTTGTTTCAGGGTCATTCAGGCCCTGTTCATTCAGCCTCTTTTAGCCCCCTTGGAGATTTTGTTTTGTCTTCTTCAGCAGATACGACAGGTATTTTCTCCTGGATTTTCATTTCACTTTTATCTTCTTCTGCATGCTTAAATGCTCTTGTTAATGGTTTTTTTACTGCATGTTTTATTTTCTGAATGATACTACACTACTGTACTACAGTTCGATTATGGAGCACAGAACTCAATGCAAATCTTGTTTGCTACAAAGGCCATAATTACCCTGTCTGGGATGTTCAGGTATAAACAGGACCTTCTGTACATCATTTTGATTTGATTCTGTTGTTTTACTCTATCCCTCGTCTTTTGATAATCATGATGAAATTGAGAGTGGCATAGATTTCCACAATACTTCATGGTCATGCTTCTCATATATTCTTCCTAATCTTTTGGGGTGCAGTTCAGCCCTATGGGACATTATTTTGCCAGTGCTTCACATGATCGCACAGCAAGGATTTGGTCTGTGGATAGGATACAGCCTTTGAGGATAATGGCAGGTCACTTGTCTGATGTTGATGTAAGCAGCTTTTGCATTCTATTTATTTGTCTGGAATCTGGATAAAACAAAATGGTTCTTGTGATTAAAATGGAAGAACTGAGTGAAACTCATTCTTCAAGTTAACCTCCCTCCACAAAGTTGGTGTTTCCTCCAAGGACAAAGCTATCATGTTGAGCTTGCTTTATGTATAATATCAAGTCAGCAAATTTAGTTAGTGAATTGCTCATTTTGTTTTCTACTTTTGCAATATCAATTACATTGGATTGCATTGCATATATTTCAGTGCGTGCAATGGCATGCCAACTGCAATTACATCGCCACTGGCTCCAGTGACAAAACAGTACGACTGTGGGATGTACAGAGTGGGGAGTGTGTCCGCATTTTTATTGGCCATAGGAGTATGATTTTGTCATTGGCCATGTCACCTGATGGTCGATATATGGCATCTGGTGATGAAGACGGCACTATCATGATGTGGGACCTCTCAAGTGGCCGCTGCATATCACCTTTGATGGGACACCATTCGTGTGTATGGTCACTTGCCTTCAGGTGCAAATCCTGGACACTTGTCGAAATTTCCAAAGAATTTTTTGAACTTGGTAAAGTTCTATTTTATTGATTGCTATATTGCTGATACAACCTGCTATTTTCTTGTCCTAATGTCAGCCGTGAAAGTTCCCTTCTTGCTTCTGGCTCGGCTGATTGTACTGTAAAATTATGGGATGTAACTACAAGCACAAAGCCCGCAAAGAAAGAAGAAAAGTAAGTTTTCCTGTGAAAGTTAGCTCTTCTCTTGAACTATTTCTTTTGAGGGGACATTTACAGTATATGTTTCTTGTAATCAGCAAAAGTGGAAATACACACAGGATGAGATTGTTAAAAACTCTGCCAACGAAGTCTACTCCTGTTAGCACTTTGAGGGTAACTCTTCCAAATTCTCAAATTCTTCGAGTTTATCTGTGCCCTTTGATATTGGTCTTCCGGTATATATAACCTTTGTACCATATACTTGGAACAGTTTTCGCGTAGGAATCTCCTTTTCGCAGCTGGAGCCCTCTCTAAAAGTCAGTGACCACCATTAAAGCTTGATGTGACCAGGGTTGACCACCTGAAAGTGGTGCGAGTTTCCCTCAGCAAGGGCCATCATCACCTGACATTTAACTTGTAATGAAATCCAAATTGTTGTACAATCCTAACGAGTTGTGACACTCGGTTTTTTCCCTTTATTTTAGCAATTTGCAAGGATTATCGACATCCACTTTCAAAATTTAACTTGAATGGAAGAAGGCAGCCCCTCATTTTTCGAAGCTGTCTCCTTGCTTTATGTGCTCTGTCATGCTCTTAACTTTGATTTCTTAATTAAGCGTCTGGCGTGGTCTGAGAAGCAACTTGTTATGTCATATTTTGGCACCGTATAGATCTATAAGGAGGGTATAGGGTATTAAATCTGTCCATCCATTGCTTGAGTGAACTATAAAATATGGAGGCTCCAGATCATAAAAGTGAAAAAGCCAACGAATTCAACAGGATCACCAAGTACGCCCAAATCCATGATCAAACTTTTATTTTCAATTGTCACAGTTAATAAAGTCATATACCTACCACATTAATAATCTCATTAAATTGCACCAAAAGAACTCCTTTGATATTAATGGAGGTTGCGTTTGTCTGGATGATGTTAGAGACGAAGATATAATAATAATAATAATAATAATAATAATAATAATAAATTGTCTTTTAAAATAGAAAATATAGGAAAATATTCTCTTGTCCCGATTTTTCAACTCCTTGATGATAATTCTCTATTTTTTCTATGCCGACGATGGCCACACAAATATCTTATAGCCTAATTTGTCCACTCTTAGAAACCCTTCAAAAGGGAAGGAAAAAAAAGAGTTTAAAAATCATGAACACCAAAAATGCTCTGTTCTAAAAAAAAACAGTACTTCCCACAAACAGTACAGATAACGGTACAACCTCCTGGATTTGGTAATCATTCTGTATTTTCCCTCCATAGCATTATTTTGTGCTACCTGCAGTCACATAGCAAGTGGATATAAACTGTCTCCGCATATTGCCATACAAGTTTATGCGCCAAAACAAGCTCAGGCACTTCAAAACATAAGGTATGTCATATTTCTGATTATTTTTTTCTCCAAGATCTAGTAAAATCTGGCATGTGAATTTTTTCAAGCATCCCCCTTCCTTTCCATGGGCAGGATCTTTGAAGGCTTTTGAATCCGATATATACACGCCGGAGCACTGGTGACACCTTGTATCTGCGCAAGTTTCATGTAAGCGATCATTATCTGCTTGCCATCTCTTTCGTAATAGAACAATAAATATGCACTTGAAATTTGTTGGTGTGAGAAAATGTCTGCTGCTGCTTTCCTATTATTTCATTATGATTTCAGTGTTTACACCTACCTGTTGTTTTTGGTCTGAGCTGATCTTGTTGGTAGAGGCAGTGAAAACCCTAGACAAATTTCTCGGTAATTCACAGGGAAACTTTACCAGAAAGTAGGCAGGAGAAGACTATTTTTCTTAGCATATAGCTTCAAGAGAGAGTTTTCGTTTCAGCCATCTGATTTTTGTCAGCCCCCCGAAGAAAAATGTTCAGGATGAAAAAAATCAACAGCAGACCTCGATATTTCAACCCCATTGCCAACAGCTAAGAACTCACACCTCTTGCAAATTATATGCTGATCTGGGGCATCGCAATCCTGCAATCATTCAATTTAGGACTGATCAAAACATAGAATTTGAGTTCTTTCAGACAAGGAAACCTTTGACCCCAGCAATCACTATCGCGTACGATATATGGTTACAGCTAATTAATCCAGACACCAAGTATTTGATACAATCAGAATTGACTAAACATCATGACATGACATTTACATTTATGTATAATCATTGATTGCCTTCAATTCTTGAATTTTCATAAATTGGCTGATAATATCTGCGAGAACTAAAAGCGCTCTAGAGAGTTAAGACCTTGAAAATGCAGGTAAGAATGAAATCGATGAAGATTTGAGAGAAAGAGCTTAAGGTTGAAGCTTTATGAGTCTCGTCCCTGATTACAATCCCCCTCCCACAAACTTTAGAGCAAACAAAAAAAATACTCCATCAGCTAGTTACACGTTATTGCCTGGCATACTTGGGAGAGACTATTATGGTAATTAGAAGCAAACCAAATGGCCATAATTTTGGCTTCCAAGCTGTTAGACATATAGTGTTCTTGGATAAACCAGAGAAGATGATCAAATGTTATTAATGAAAATTAGAGACCGGATTCAAGATGCAAGGGAAGTTTTTCAATCATGATCATCATACTGGCCTCCCTATCACCAATGGCAGTGGGGCTCCATTATGCTTCCTTTTTTTATGTCACTCTCACCATTTGTTAAGAAAGGCGTCGTCTCCACAGTACCTCCAGATATTGGGCCATGGGGCTCCATTATGCTTCCTTTTTTGAATGTCACTCACCATTTGTCAAGAAAGGCACTTTATAGGGTTAAGAAAATCAAAGAGGCAAAAGGGACTTGGTGACTCGGGAAAAGTTTTTTGAACTTTCCAAAAGAAAGTTCAAAGAGGTTCTCTTGTGTTTACCTAATCCTAACTTTCTATGTTTTCAGCATAGAAACACTTGTAGTTCTGCTAGGATGAGGATAGGGACAAATCGATTGGCCGAAATTCGGGCTCGAATGAAATTAAGCCGAAGAAAAGTTAAGATGATAAGAACGAATGCAATCATCACATAAATGCCATCACCTGTTACCTTATTTAAAGATTAGTTAGCATAAACGTGGAACGTTCGAATCGCAAAATATATTTTGGGTAGAACAATAATATTATGGTTTCGCTAAGTACCATGCACGCAACTACAGCAGATAATCAAGATACATTGCAGCAGTGTAACGTCAAAAAGAAAATCTAACCAGGAAAATGCAAAATTATCCACCGAATCGACAGCTTATGTTCATTTCGAACAGAATATCATGCTTATATATTACAAATTTTGCTAAAATCCTCTAGAGAGCATGCATTAATAGGCAGCAAACATAGGAAAATATATTGAAATGCTGTTGAGGCACATGTCCCAATATACTTGTAAGCTTTTCATATGATCAGTAAATTGAAATCATGTTGAAAGCAAACCTCTAAGAGAATCTAACCTTAGAATTCCTTCGGATACAGAATGAACATTGCCTAATTCAGTTGGCACGAAGTCATAGGTTCCGCAGCTCGATCTGTTGATACTACATACAAGTGAGGGCTGAGTTTTAGAATCTTATAAATAGGCAACAAACACAGGAAAATATGACCTCGGGTAAGGACTATAGAGAGTAACCTTTGACGGCGTTGAATATTGTGGAGAAGAGGTTTGTTTGAAGATTTAACAGTGACTGGGGGACGAACGAAGATCATAAATTTAAGACTTTCATAGCGCATAAACTCATGCACCGTTTTTTTATAATTTTATCTATATTATTATACACAAATATATAGATATTATCAGAGAATATTTGCAGTACTACAATGATTGAAAAGTTAAAGAATTATATCAAATGACTTTAGTAAAATTCAACAAAAAGAGAGAATACAAGATCATATGTGCGTGTCACTATGTTATGTTTTTGCCTGTTGTAAGAGATAAAATAAGGCTTCTGGCCAAGTGTTACACATGCATGAATAGTGCCATGCATATAAACACAAGTTCCTACGATTTATGCATGCAAACTACACCTATGTATCTACGAATGTGTGTGTGTAAACGTTGAAACCGGCTCGACTTTTTTCAATATGAAAATAAATTCTATGTTAACACTTTATGATAAGCTTTCATGGAATACATTGGAAAGAATAATCACTAGAAGTCAATGGTTCCGTTAATAAAATTATTTTGTTATGTTATTTATAGAGTTATAATGTAATTGTAGATGAATGTTACGAATTTTAAAAATATAAAATTACAAAATGTAAGTAGACGTTGTGAAACCTGAAGCAAAATATAATTTTCCTGCCTTTTTTTCTGTAACTAGAAATCATTCATTGACTTCAATCTACTATAATAAGCAACACATTGTCTAAATCACCACCTTGAAAAGAGATGAAGGTAATCTGTCTAGGCTAATTGTACAGCGAAAATCGGCTAATCTTTTATCCTTCCTAGCTAAAGCCATAACCCCACTCCCCCCTTTACTCTGGCTTACCTCCATGATAGGCTGGCCAATTCCTAGCTCAAAAAACGACATCACAGCAGAGTACTTTCAATAGGGGATAGATAAAAGATGATTACTAGAGTTCAATGTTCTTTATCTTAATTAATTTAATGATAGTAAACATATCAAAATTATTTATGTCGTTTTAAATTCATAGTATGTATTTAAACACAGTAATGTCCACTTTTATATAATCTCGAAAGGAAAATTAAGGATGGCTGAAATGCCGAATTAATTTATGCACCAGCTACCTCAACAACATAAACGAAAAATTCATTTTACTTTCTAGGAAATCCCCAGGTTTTCTAACTAAGATATGTTGATAGAGTAATTAAACCCCAGATTAAAATTCTCCCAACAATCGATGATGATGATCATGCATCATGTCCAGGAGGTGATTATGCACACACATGTAATTCTTAAAGTGGTAGAAGTGTATGCTGGAAACAAATCAAAAAGGTTGGAAAGAGGTGAAAAGAGCTTTCACGCGAAGTATTTCATGAACGGACTGCTAGAACAGTATCGACTTTAAAATCAAAGAAAGAACTAAATGTTAGTGCTCAAGAGAATTGAATAATTAAAATAAATGGGTACCATGTAAAACAATGAGTTATTAGACATACCATGGATCATTACCATGAGATCTCTAAAACATTTGAAGGCCCACAAGCTAACATAATCTTGGTGATGACCCTGCAATTACATAGCATACAAAATGTTGTTTATTGTAATCAAAACACAAAATTAGGGATTAAGCACTCTTTCATAAGCATAGAGAAGAGTTGAATCAAGGTTATGTGATCGTTTATAAAACCAGGAATGGATGAAGGAAACATCAGACAAAGAAGAAACAAAGATGCAAGAACTGAAAATTGTTACCATAATTTAAATTTTATCAAGACTAAGTAAAATAAAGTTGGAACACAACATTTAGAAACTACTTTGGCTTTATATATAGTACTCCTTCATTTCCGATCTACTCTCAGGAAGTTATCGTGGGACATATCTTGATGTGAATCAAAACTAGAAGAAACAAGTTGGTTTAAAATTTTGAAAGCCAAGAATCACAGACCATGCATGTAAGATTTTTGATTGAATTTGCACTGCAAGAATCACAAAACAAGATAAATACATGATAGATAAAACCATGTAGAGGTTTAAATTATAGTCCTTGAGCAACCATTGAAATACTATATGCACACCACATCAAAAAACAGAATTACAAGCCAAAAACTGCATAAAATAAACAGATGTCAGTGCTATAAATGCTGAAAGCTTGCTACCTGAAGCACTTCCAGACCTGTTTTTGACTATATTTTGTCTACTTCGTGATAACTGAGTTGACCTTCTAATGGCCTGTCTGCAAAAGCTCCAAAAAAAAAACAAAAAAAAACACAAGGAGAAACTATGGCTGCGGAAATTTCTTATTTCTGGAAAGAAATCACTACATGCATGCGATAATTGAAAGATTTCATGTCTCTTCTTTTGTTCTAAAAACATGACATGCACATCAAATCAAAAGAAGAAAACCATAAAACAAAACTTATTTCCAAGAGCCAATGGAAAATGATGAGATCAGTTTTTGCTAAGAGTAAGCATCAGACGACTCGCCACAAATCCCTTCTCCAAGAAACAACCGTTCTTGTAGCAAGACTAGGGTTTTGAACCAGTAAAAAGGAAAACCCATTTTCACAAACAGTACAAGATAAGAATCGGATGAAACAATGTCAAATCCAGATTCAAATCTTGAGTAGATAACATAATCGCATGCGCAGGAGATAAGAGCAAAAGAAAAGGAAAAGGAGGGCTTTTGCTTTGCAGAGAGATACTCAAAAAATTTAGCAAGGGATAACGTGAATGAAATGGTCCCATGCTATATATATACACTGCTACCCTACACAGTTTTGCCGCTATAAACTGCACAGTAATCTGGCTTAAACTCCATCAAAAGCCACGCTTTTATACTAAACTATAATTTAATACATCGTAAACTAATCAAGATTCAAAATAAGAAAAAAAACGATACACAAACTGGATACCTTGCTGCTTCTGCTCCTCCATCTTCATCTTCAGGAGCCTTTTTTTTTGGGTTTGTAAGGAGAGGGGAAAGGATGAGAAAGAAAGGAGTTTCTGGAGCAAAAAACAGGCCGGAATCCGGCTCTGGAAGCTGACAGAAAGAGAAATGAGCACGCAAAAGCAACGGTATAGATTTATACAAATATGCCTCTGTGTGCTCACTCTCTTCTGTCAGTTTCTAATGCCCAGAAGAAGAAAATACAAAACACAAGCAAAACCCTTTTTTTTTCCTGGATCAGTTCTTGAGTGAAAGATATAGCATACAAAAAATAAAAAAGGAAAGAAAAGAAAGAAATTAGCACAAAACATACAGAAGAATTGAGTCAGATCTGAGAAACAAGTGATACCCTCTTAAGGAATGTTACCAAAAGATCTACCTCCCACTGATCACCTCTCTTTTTGGTGTTCAAACTCAAATCTAAGAGATTTACTTGTGATCGGATCCTATTGTTTCCAACTGTTTAAATAGAAGGAAATCATTTGATTTGCTTGGAACACGATTTAAAATTATAAAATTCATTTCACTTGAGGTAACTTGAAGCGGTGAAAACATATTTTTTATGGAATTATTTTTGTCATTATCTTAAAAAAAAAAAATTATTTCAAGTAGACGTTAAAGAGAAAAGGAGATGGATTAACTCAGAAGCAAATTGCAAATCTTATAGTTTAATTTGTAAAGGTAAATTTATACATAAAAAATAATGAATTATACAATTTATATATATTATTCATAACTTTCCAAACATTAGAATATTGAATAAATGATATTAAAATAATTTTATGTTTACTCAAATTAATCTTAAATTTTGAAACAGCACGTTAGGGTTTAAAACTCTTGATCTATACCAAAAACCCAAGAAAACAAGCAGCAATTACCACAAAAATGGAATTCAAGAAATAACCCTTCATGTTTCTTCTCTTCCACAAACACTCACTTCAGCAAAAGGAAGGAAGCAGATCATAGAAGCTAAAACTTGCTTGGCTTTTAACAGGATTATCTCTCTCTCTCTCTTCCTTTATCTCTCTCTCCATCATGCAAGATGAACAGGTGTCGGTGAAACATACACAAGTGTCCTTTCCTCTTACAAAATCTATCAGTTTGTGTTGACGTACGCCCAACCACTCATAAACATGGAGTGGTTTTCCAACCACAAGTTTTTTACCAAAAATTAACACAGCAAAACCCTACCACGAAAGTAAAGAAAAACTAGGGTTGGGTTTGTTTTGTTCTTGTTTGGATTTTGTGGTTTTGTCGGCTTGCTTATTTGGGTTAAATTAGGGTAGATTTTATAAGAGAGTACGGTGCACGAAGCTTTTTCGAGAAGGTAAAAGGAAAAGAGAAAGGGCTTTTGATTGGTTGGTGGAGATTGTTTCAAGGGTAGTACGTATATGTTGCTTTCATTGAGGCTAAATAAAGACCTTTGATAGATTATATTTAGCCGTTTGATTTGACATCTTTTCAAACTCAATTCCCTGCCGCTGATTGTCATAATTGTGGGTCCAATGACTGGATACTGTCTTCTTGGAAATAGGGTTTCGTGCGACTGTGTCACTTGGGATGATACAGGCTCATGTTCTTGGTTTTCTTGGGGTTGTCTCCCTCCATAACAATCTTTCTCCTCCATTTGTTACGACCCCTAACATGGCAGCAAGCATGCCACCCATTTAATATTCTTCTCTTCGTTATCTACTCTGCTCTTGTTCTTGGCCCAGTTTATTGCATACGTCACTCGTGAGGTTGCAAGGTTTTGAGCCCCGGATGCCTCTAGCTAAGAACATTTTCTACGTTTGTGTTTTTTTTTAAAAAAAAATTATAGATTGTTAGACAATAATATAAATCATATCATAAAGTTTTATCTAGCAGTCTAATGTTTTAAATGAAATGATTCTTTAACATGATATTAGAGTCTTGTTGATCCAGTGGTCACGAGTTCGAATCTCACCACTCTCATTCTATTTTATGAAAAATCAAGCACAAAGAAGTATGAACATGTGTAAATTTCAAGTCTATTTTTTTTATTTGAAAGGATGTGTTAAAAAATAATACAAATCATATTTTGAGATTTCACCTGATAGTTTAAGCTTTTAGGTGAAATAATTCATTGATATAAATGTGTTTTGCCCAGTTATAGTTTCAAAGACGTCTGGTTACTTTTGTTATTAACCATATCATACTAGAAACTCTACTCTTTCTTATTTTAAAATAATTACTAATTATAATTTTAAGACTTTTTTTCAAAACTCGGCCACAAAAACTACTACAATATCAAATAGACATCAATATATCTAGATTAGATCTGCAGCTGTTGATTAGATCCCCAATGTTAATGATTTTTCAAAACCAGTCCTTTCCTTTACTATTAACTAGTTAACACTTGCAACTCATGTAGTTTATCCGTTCTTATAAGAGATTTGTGAAATTGCCAAAACTCTTCGTATCAAGTGATAGAAAAGACTACGAAAAAGGAACAAGAAAGCTTCATTTATTGCCCCCCCATATCACATCATGCAGGAGGGGAAGCTTAAAAAGTTATAAAAATCTTTATGATAATATTTTTTTCCCGAGGTCTACCATGACACTTACAAGTTATAGAGACCATTTATTTTTTATGTATTTTTTTAATAAAATATTTTAAAAAGTAATCGCTAACACACTCTCAAACACCCTCATGACCTACAAGGTCGCCATATTAAATAAATCATGTATTTATACATAGAACAAAAAAATCTCGTTGCTCCACGAATATTAAAACTAAAAAGAAAATCAAATATACAATGATAGCAGTAGAAATTTTAAATAGGTGATGAGATGGACTCTAAAGTGATTATGTCTTCTCCATGATCTCATCATATTTTTAACTTATCAGGTGGTCTAGAGAGGGAGAAATAATGTTTTCATTCTCAAGATTTGGGACGGGTTAGAGGATGCCCTAATATATATATATATATATATTTGTGTGTGTGTACTCTGCTAGATGCAATAATTGACTAGTTTTTTACGGGCTGTATAATAAGAAATATAAAAAAAATGATTCGCCATCAAGTAAATACTGGAGAATAAAATTAAATAGATTTTTTACATTAAGGAATTAAATTATATAAAAAAAAACAGGGTGAATAAAAAATTCAAAAAGCTTGTTACAATCACAAGCCAGACATTTAGGCTTGAGGAAGACCTGCACACCTGGCCAATACTAATGCTAAACAGTAAACCCCCAGCCTCAATTTTGATACTCTCTTCAATCAATTAAAATATAAAAAAATAGTTTTTTTTAAAAAAAAATATTTGAATATTTAACTACTCTCAAAGTTTTTTAGTTATTAACAGTAAGTGTGATACTTGAACATAAATAATGAAATATACTTAGCCAAATATCAAAAATAATATTTATCTTTACTTTTATAGAGTGAAAGAAGGAAACGAATATATATAAGAAATATTTCTAAGATAAATTTATATATTTCGAAAATAAAAATATTAAATGCAAATATTGAGTCCATATGGATCATTAGTTTTACTATCACTTTGATATTTGTTTTCTAAGAAAAAATCAAAATTGAATGGACTAGTTCAAGCCAATAAGTCAATGCAAAACCCATCAACCTGGATTTCTGGATTTTTTTTAGAGTGTGGTTGGGGTTGCTTTTCAAAATGATTTTTCATTCTGAAATACATCAAAATAATATATTTTGATTTTAACAAATTACATGACATCAACATATTAAAATGATCTACAAACACACATAAAAAAAGATCAATTTAAAACAAAATAAAAAAAAATATTTTTTTCAATTTTTTTTTTAAAATACAGTGACAAATATGCATTAACTTAATTTCTCTATTTTATAATATACAGCTTAAACCTACCATACCTAATACCCTACTCGTAGCCTTGTCTTTTCCTTTATTATTTTCAAATCTTATGCAGTAACAATTTATAGTAATTTATTTACCTGCGACTTGGGAGGGACACCCTTTCTCAAAGATGTAGATAAAGTTTCGATTAAATTGAAGATGAAGAAGAGGAAAAAAAAAAAAAAGCTTCGATTAGGAGAAGGGCCACAAGGAGATCGAACGATCGGTGCATATTTGTCAATCAATCTGGTTAAATAATATTCTTAAGATCACATCGACAATAAAATTGAAAATTCATGATTTTTCGTATGGAAAAGTCCAATTTAAACCCTGATTAATTATGATCATTATTGACAGTGTTAATGCTCTTCTAATTATCAAAATAATTTTATGAGATTAATTTTTAATAGCGGTTTTAATATGTTGGATGTCCTTGTAAAGATATATAGCAATTAAACCAAAAACAATTTTTTTTAAATGAAACTCGATCGGTACAATTAAGTTTTCAACGCTAAAAATTGATCCGGCAAAACAACATTTAAACTCAGCAAGTCAATGTATAATTATTTTTCAAGGTTGACGTAATGATCCGCAAATCAGCCCAATAATTCAGATCACTATTTCGGGGGACAGTTTTATAGCTGGAATTGACAAACATGCACATAAGTTTATTTTATAAATCTCATGCTATTGAAAATCAATTTATTTTAGAAATTTTTTTTCTTTTGTTTAACGTGGGTGTCTGGACCAACATACACGTATCTCAACTATTCTCATAAGTTCTGAAAGTTAACGACCATGTAAGCCTCCAGTGAGTATCATATTAGTAATCACATGGCTCAAACCTGAGAATACAAGAATATTTTTTTTTAATTTCAACCTCTAAATATTGGACCACATGCTACATGGTTAATTCAAACATTGAAAGGATCGGGTGCTCCAAACACTGTGCAGATTGAAAAAATAAATTAAAGCACCAACAGAGGGGAAAGAACATGAATTTATGGGGAGAAGAGACCATGCTTTTAAAGCCCACGTATCTAACTCTGTCTCCCTCATTTAAATAATTGAAATCTTTCAACTTTAGGGCATGGAGAAGGTCATGGACCACTCGTAGCTAGACAACCACGCATGTCAAATTGCACCTTATAAGCTTCATGTTTTTTCAATTATTCTTGGACCAGAGAATCGTTGTCTGTGTGAACCTGGACAAGGCTAAACATTATTTTTTATTTTATTTTAGGGATCTTTTATAGCATCAAATAAACAAATAAAATCCTGATTGTTTCAGATTTTTACAAGATAATCACGACTTGACTTGAACTCAAGATATATAATACAGATCTCAAACCTTTTTTACACCAAATCACACCCCCTTTGCTAACATCATTGTGTAATGTATGTATTCTAAAATAATCTGGAGATGACCGAGTCTAAACTTGATCACAATGGCATGAGGTGACATCTTTGGACAATCAAACCAATTTTATGCGATCATATACTAAATTAATTTTTAAAATTTCAAAATTCGTGTGAGATATGCTGATACTATAAAATGTATAATTTAAGGTTTCGAGCCATGACTGGGAGGAAAGTATATAGTAGGTTATTAGATAGATCCTTTGGATTTATAAAATTCTCACTTTAAAGCTATGATGAGAAAAAATAGCATGAACTTGGATTTTATTTTATTTTTTCAAAACAATGGAAAATCGAACGCTCGTAAATGTTGAAATTTCCAAACTTTTCAATAATTTATTGGTTTAAAAAATAGTTTAGAGATTGCTGGTTCAGCTGCAGACAAGACTTCTCACTGCTTCTGTGCTACACCCGCACTCCATGTCATTGGGAACCTTTGACTACAAATCTTGATTGGATGGGGATTGCAATCCCATGTGATAGCAAATATCTATTTTTAAATATTAATTAAAAGAAAACCTAAATGACGTGAAATGAGAATTTCATGGTACTTGTATCCTTAGTTGATGTGAATTATAATAGTAAAATGATGATTTTTCCATTTAAAAAACTATTAGACTGTGCAATTTTTTAGGAGTGAAATATTTCTTTTTTTGTTTATAGGAAAATTATTTAGATGTTTTATTGTTTTTTTTTATTATATTGATGTACATTAAAATCACATTGATATCCTTAAATGTAAAAAATATATATATATATATATATATATATATTATTCGGCTCAAGCATTTTTTTTTTATGCATTTCACCTTTTTGATATACAATAGAATTACAGATTTAACCTTGAGGTTAAAAATATTAAGCCATTCACAAAAGGGTATTTTTATTTCTTTAGTGATGTTTTTTTGTGTTTGTTAATTAGATTTGGGTGATGATATAGTTTATTATTTATGCTAAGTAGTTTACAGCGTTATGCTATGCTATAACTTGAATTAAAAAAAATATTTCGGTCACAAAAAAAATATTTAATATTATTATTAAACTCAACCCAATAGTTAACCTTGCAATCTCATTTTAGATTTTTTATTTATTCAAAAGTAAAATTAAATCGTATGAGAATTGCTCCAACATGACTTTGATTAATTTTACGAATTTAAAGACAATCCAGATCAATCAACATTTGAATTATAGATGGAAACCTCTTATCAACCAATTTCTCATTAGGGATTTATTACATTTCACCAATATTTTCACTAGCAACTTCTAATTTCAATGAAAATGTTATATAATATTCACGTTAAAAAGTATGACTTTACCTCCCATTTTTTGGCACCTTAAATGCCAACGGTTTTTATTTTATTTTATTATTCCATCATCATTTCCATCTTTAATTATCATTGGAAATATTCTATTGTTATTTTTATCAAAAGTCATTGATTAATTGTTTTTCAATTGATATCTATTTGTTTCTATTTATGATTTTCTTGGTAGTGGTCAAATCATCATTTTAGTCATTTAATTTGCACTCGAGCATTTCCTATTCCCATAATACCCTTGCAAGCTAGATAAATAGAAGGCCTTATGTGTAAATCACATGACTAACTTCACCAATTTTGTCTAAAATTCTTGTAGAATAATAGAAGGTCCATTCAAGAATAAAATAATGTATGATGGGTGTTATTTTTTAAATTATTTTTTATTTAAAAATATATTAAAATGATATTTATTTATTTATTAAAAAATATTTTTGATATCGACAAATTAAAATAATCTAAAAATACTAAAATATAAAAACAGATTCTATTTTTTTTAAAAAAAAAATACTCTTGAAACATCTTATCATACAGAAACTAAAAGTAACTCAATTATATATATAAAACAAAAAACAAACAAATTAGTCAATTTATGGCAAGTCTCCAACTACTTATGAAAGGAGGGGGGACAATCTCTTAACAGTGTATTTGACTAATTAGTCACGTCTTGAAATGTATGTATAAATCTCAATACTATGTAGGTATACGAATCTCTTTCATCAAGAAATCATCATATGTCGTTATTACATCTATATCAATTGTAATTAATGATACTTAATTATTAATATTAAGTTCAAGTCCACCATATTTTATTTTTTTTATGCATTTTTTGTTTTACTTTCAAAGCTAATGACTTCTATTACACTCTAAAACACCGTAAAACCAAAATTTATTGCCAAAAAACTCAAACCATTCATCAAAAGAGGAGAGCTATCTCATATAAAAAATGTAAAGCGGTTCCTGTCAAAAATGTAAACTAAGCTGTTCTTGGTATCATGCATACTTTTTAAAGGTATATACATCATCAAACATTTAACTTTGCAGCAACATTTGACTAACAAAGTAATGGAAAATGAGATCATCTAAAGAAATTATTTTAAAGAAATAAAGGAGTAGGAGGTTGAAATTTGAGTTTCAACAACCACCACCAAACAAATAAAAGCACTCCATCAGCGTGTATTTAGTGTTGCTGTAATTTTTGCGATTTTAATTTTTAAAAAAATAGAAGAAAAAAACAAATTATAGCTTCTTCGTAAACAAGTTTTCAGAGTAAAATTTATAATAAAAATACAGTATATATCAATTAATTAAAACAAAACACAGCAATATACAGAACGTAAGCCCTAGGCAAGTTGATGTTGCATGTGGGAGTTGGGGGCCATCGATCAGTCCCAAAAGCCAGAGCCACCATATGAACATTATCATAAGAAAACTAGCAGACAAGACAAGACACAACTTGATGTCTGAAATCTGGGTGGAAACAAGTGGTTGAGAACAAAAAAATAATGTCAAAAGCAAGCTTGTCACTGTAATAATAAGAGAAGAAATTCGACGGGGCACAGTATATACAAGTGTACGGGACGACACAGTGGTATGCAAATTAATCTCGAGCCAATCAGCAAACCTGGAGAGCAAATTCAAGGGTTCTAGGTCCAGTATAATAATAGTAATAATAGCAGTGCTCCTGTTGGAAGTCAAACGTGGCTACTTTAGAAATCGATGAATTCTCTGTCTCCCACATGCTTAAGATATACACTCAAGCTCTTTCAATGGATGCTTCTGACTTCCAAACTGTAATTAAATATAGAAATTTCAGTGAAGAAGGTGAGATTCGAACTCGTAATTGCTGGATCAATAAGGATCTGATAAGGATCTGATATCTGATATCCAACACAAAAACTTACATATTATTCTTTTTCTATATGTTCATCTCCTGATCCCCTGAACTTCTCATGAAGTTCTGGTGACAGTGGAGAGTTATACGTGCCGTCGAGATAATGTGAGGAGGGCAGCTTAAGTTTTTCAGTTTATCATTTACTTCATCTAAATCAAAATATTTTGTTTCTGTCAGCTTCTGTTTCTGGGACATGATTGTAGTTAGCGTGCCTGTTGTGTTTTCCTCGGTGTTTCTCATAAATTCACAACCCTCCTGGTAGCATATATAGTTGTATAATCTGGTTTCAGATGATAATATGAGAAAATGAATAGATTATTATGCAACTAGGTTAACTATTTTTGTTTTTTGTTTTTTTTTAAAAGAACTGATATTGACTTGACCTTGTTTGGTGGGTCAATACCTAGCAAGTACTGCGAGAAACATCAATTAAATTTTATGGAGTCAATGTTTCGTCTTTGTTTAGCTAAAATTAGATTCGAGTCAATATTTATTTTTCCGGTTTTTTTATGATCTCCTTGTGCTTTTCAAATTTCTTCTTGTCTGAAAAAAAACACATCAAATTGATATTTTTCTTTAAAAAATGAATTATATATAAATAAATCATTTTAATATATTTTTAATTAAGAAACACAAGACATGAAAGTACCCAACACAAAAAAAAAAAATATACAAGGAGACACCAGCCGAAGATGTGTCACTTTGGTCTGGAAGTGGGTCCTTTCTTTCTATGGCCCAAAACGTCTTGTACTACAGCCTGGCTGGGGGCCTTTGCCCGTACAGAGATGTCAATTTTAAGGCACGTATATGGACAAGCTAGCCCATGCATTTACTGAAACTCCATGGTCTGGTCAACTCCCTTCGGAATTGATAATATTACAGCCAGTTTGTTTTTTGTTTATTTTTAAAATGAAATTTAAGATTTTATTTTAAATTAATTATTTTTTCATATTATTTTAATATACTGATATAAAAAAAATAACTTTTTAAAAATAATAATAAAAATACTATTTTAATATAATCCCAAATAAAAAAATATTTTAAAAAATACCTACTACCCGCTAAAAATACCTTTCAAATTGCGAGGCAGGTAATGTTCTCCCTCTTGCTCGAAGACAAGTTCACAAAATCAACCCTTTCGGTTAAAAACAACCGTAATTTTCTATTAATCCCACTGTTTGCCGCCGCCGCCGCCATTATCTTAGCCTACAATTTGCCCTCGTCGAGATTTTTAGGATTCGGCTGTTTTGATTTCAACTGCTAGGATGGTTAATTTTCATAAGGAAAACACGTGGACTAAATGATCGAATGGTGAATTGAAGATGACATAGTGCATCACCATCCCAATGTCATTACTGCACATTATCTATGAAGGCATCTATTTTAACAATTCTACTACCTCAATCTATTCTACTGTAGATCCCAAACAGCCATAAATACCAACCATCTAAAACCAAACTAGAAGGAAAACTAGACTATCAAACACTAATGTAAGCCAATGACCAGGGAATCATGTCAATGATGGCAATTAATACCAAAACCATGGCTTACTGTGTGGATGCAGCTCTAGGACATCAAAGTGAGCAAGGCATCAAGGTCCATGTGTTGGGGACAAGAAACAACTTTGCTTCCAACAAGCGGCAGTTGAGGAGAGAGGTCATAAACTTCAAGTTCTTCGCCGCTTTTTTCCGCTCTTCGCCTCACTCCCCTGTCCTTTGGATGAACTTCTTCCCATCTTCACCTTTGCAATTTGCTGCACTTTGTCTGAATCTGTTGATGTCTCTTCTTCATCATCGATTTCTTTCACCTTGGATGAGCCAGATTTCAACTTGCCAACAGCGTTGACATTAGATTTGCCACCACTTTTTGAGGCTTTACCTTTGGGATTGGAGGAGGAAACCTTTGGGGTATCATGCCTGGACTTGCCAGTCTTTGGGGTTTCTTGCTTGGACTTGGAGGGTTTGGGCGTGCTTGTCTCATCTTCTTTGGACTTGCTAGCCTTGGATGTCACCAGGTCATCATTTTTGGATTTGCTGGCAGTTTCAGAAGCAACGTCAGATTTACTTCCACTTTTAGGGGCACGATCCTTGTTTTTGCCACGATCATCTGATTTTTTAAATTTAGAGTCATCTACAGATTTCCCACCAGTTTTACTGACTTCCTTCGACTTTCCTCCAGATTTTGCTGTAGCGCTTCTGGATTTGCTGGACGAAGCTCCACTTCCCCTATTGATTTAATAATATTTTATCAAAAATTCAGCAAATGAAACTAGCATACATTCAGAAGGATTATATTGAACCTTTTTGAGGAACCATCCCCTTTTCCTTGCTTAGTTGACTTGTCAGAACTTGTTTTCATTCTCTTCTTCAGGGGCCTGCTTCGTATCATAAAAATGAAAGCATATCAGTGCATGTCCATTTGAGATCAACAAGCCACTGATCTGAGGACTGCATTACTTCATGTCATTTAGGGTTTACTTGCGCAATAAGGAGAAAACAATCTGAAGTTTATAAGGTAATGCAATGGTCAATTGCTTGGCCAATATACAACAAGAAAGAGCACGTACGTTTCAGAGGAGGTCTCAGGGCTTGAGTGACGTGCTGCTTCTTCCTGTCAATTAAACGTTTCAGCACAACATCTAGAAAATCTAGGAGACAGCTAAGGTTGCGACTCACCTTGTTTGACTCGGAGTCGTCACCAACAAACTCAAATTTTTGCTTTTTGAGAATTAACATTTCTTCATCGCCATCAGTATATAAAACCTGCATAAATAAAAAGGCAGTTAATTCATATACAGACGGACCATTTTCCTCTTCAATCAGTCAAAATGCACACAGACCTCCAGGTATATTCATACAGATGCAGAAGGTTATGAAACAAAAACAATGCTTCAAGAAAAAAAAACCAAATAAAACCAAATTCCAAGCACATATAAACAAAAACTCTAGACCAAGCATCCTGAATTAAGGTCACACCTTATGCTTCTTCTTAATCGGGTCGAAAGATACAACTTTACCTTCATAATATCTGCAAAATCACACAAGGAACATAAGAAAATAATACACAAATGAATTTGAATTCATAAACATAATGACAGATGTATGTAGTTATGGAAAATGAGTAAAAGAAACTTCGATCTTAAAATGGGAAATATATATTGTTTTGGTGACAAGGAGATGCCTATTGTGTGTGTTTGGGGTGGGGAAAGGGCAGGGGTGGATGAAGCCCAAGGATTAGTCCTGATAGGAGAGAATAGCTTGGCAGAACAAATACCCTTGATTAGTATGAACTGCAGCAGCAATATGATAAATGCTATAATATGAAGAAAAACAGCCTGGTTGGAAAGAAAGATGAAAGCATTATTTAAAATGACAGGCCTTAAGTATCACACATCTAAGCATACATAAATAGCAGTTCAATAGTAGTATGAATATCAGCTTCAGCATATGAAAAGGTTACTAGAAAATCAAGAAGAGGTGAGCGTGAACTCACTGGCGATCTTTTGGCCACCATACTTTAACTTTTGAACCAACCACATTTTCGTCAAATTCTTTAATATCAGATGCCTGCCACCACAATCACTTTTAAGAAATAATCCTAAAGCACAAGTCTCCAATCCAAAGTAATATACACAAAGGTGATTTAGACATAGGAGTAACAAGACTCAAAAAAGAAACACGTTACACAGCTGATATGTATTTTATACAAACCATATCAGCTGTTGATCATACATGGTAACACTAGAAAGCAAAACATTAAGGAATAATATAGGGGACAAGCTGTATTTTAAAAGAGATTTACAACAGTACAGTCTATATATGGTTGAGTAAGTAAACCTCTCCTGCCTGATAAGTTACCCAATAAACAACAGATAAGCATCAATTGTTGCGGATACGTGGCCTGAAGGTAAAAAGAACACATACTTTTTCATCACCAGCAGCACGCTTCCTCTTGGTGCTAGTCACAGGAGTCTCATCTAAGTGATGTTCCTCTTTAGCTGATTTTGCAGCTGACTTGGTTGAAGGGGTCTTCTCCTAAGTAAATCATGATAAAAAAAAAACAATTTATCGATTTATGGATTTAGCAAACAAACAGCAAAATCACAAGTGTATGAAAAAGAAAGCAAGTACTTTATCATCATCTTTTGTTACATGCTTTTCAGAAACTGCTTTTCCATGACCCTGCCGTTTCTTATCCTCGGTTTGCTTTAAAATTGATCCATCATTGTTGTTGCTGCTGCTTCCATCCACTTTCTTAGACGATTGCTTCTGCGATTTTGCCTCTGATTCGTCAGTGGTGTTGCTTACCTTTTTGGACGTGTCCGCCTTTTTAGATGCCTGCTTCGGCAGTTTAGCCTCTGGGTCGCTACTGGCATCACTTTCCTTCTTGGAAGCGTCCACCTTTTTGGATGACTGCTTCCTTGCTTTTGCCTCTGGTTCATTAGTGGTGTCGCTTTCTTTTAATGTGTCCACCTTTTTAGATGACTGCTTCAGCGGTTTTGCTTCTGGTTTACCAGTGGTGTCACTTTCCTTCTTGGATGCATCTGTCTTCACTGGTGTCTTATCCTCACTGGAAGTCCCAGCAGGTGCCTTTTTTCCAGAGCATTTATGAAGTTTTGATTCTGAATCACTTGTTCCATCAGATACTTTGTTTGGCACATCAGCAGAAGATGGAGCAGAATGTTTGTTCAAGCTCTCTTTTTTCTTTGCTCGTCCACCCTTTTTGGAAACACTTTCATCAGGAAGGTTTTCACAAACAGATGGGGAAACAACAGGTACAGAATCACCCTCTAATGCCTTAGGTGAGGGAGGCTGGCTGCCAGTTTCTTTTACATTCTCCGAAGATATTGCTTCCTCAACAGGTTGATCTTTATGAGGAGAACCAGGAACATCCTCGCTGTGAATTTTATCATCAGGGAGTTCCTCAGCTTCCTTCTCAGAGTCAACACGAGAAGTCTCTGAAGGCTCTGCCAATTTTGTTGGAGACTTCTCACTCTTCTTGCTTGTCTGTTCTGCCTTACTTTCTGTATTTGCTACCTTATCAGCATTTGAAATATCCGGTTCAGCATTACTTGGCAAATCCATGCTTTTCAACTGATCAGTATGATTATCATCCTCCTGCTTCTTCATGGAATCTGAATCTGCTAAGGAGTCATCTTCCTCCGTCAGTGTGACACCATTGCTCAAAGCTGACTTTGGACATTTGTCATTTGCAGGCTCGGCTTGTTCAGGAGTTGCCACTTCTGTTGTTTCCTCTCCATTGACCTGGAAAAACAACAATAAATAAATAATATAAAATGAAAAGGCAAAATCTAGAAGGGAAAGTGCCATGCCTGAGAAGTTCCAAATAAAATGTTTGTTGAAGAAACGTGCATGAAGTTACATTATGAACCAATTGCTTGGATGATACAATTCTATACTGGCAGAGAACCACTCCATTCTACTAGAGATCATGATTTTTCAGCAATTATTATCTTAAATGCAAGGCAATACACAAAATAAAAACTTCAAACCATGCACTTATGATTCTCATGGACACCAGTAGTTAGGGCTTCACTCCTGGCACAACAAGACTGGGACATCCAATCACAATAATTTCATAAAAAAAGGTTCCTATTATGTGTCCATTCAATCAAAGACAATTTCAGCAATAGAACAAAAAGGAAAAATGGTTGAGAATGTTCATTAATTAAATCATTTACAGAAAATTGACAGCGATGCCACTTGACATAACAAATACAGTTTAATGATGGCAGCACAAAATAAACCATTATATGAGTGTTTAAATCAGTACCATCACTACCATGTTAGCTTTAGTAGGACGACAAGTGTACCTTATTTTCATCACCAGATATTTCTTGGCATATTGAACCCACAATGTCACTGTAGTCGTCAAAAGATATGCCCAAAGACTTCACAGTCTGTATCAGGTAAGGTTTAACCTTCATAGCACATCTTTCAAGTACTTTCTCTCCCAACTTCCGAGCAACAGGTAGAACTTCCTGCAAAATAGAAGTGGCTAAATCAATCATAGAAACCAAATGGAAGTGATTAGAATACTTGTGGCCAAGGAAATGATATAAATAGTTCACCTCATCCCCCCTTTTCACACTAGCTAGTAGGGGTGACAGTAATTCCACGGATATATCTTCACTTTCTTCCAAGACAAGGGACATGATCGTCTCCATCGATGAAAAGACATTTTCTGGATGATAATCCCTGAAAAACAAAATAAATGGGAAAAAAACTAAAAATTATAACACCCGCTATTCAACATACAGTCATTTCCCCAAATTATATAACCTTATGAAGCACACCAGCAATGTTCTTTTGGATTTACATGTAAAAGAAACGCTCAAGCTCAATTAAGTAGCCGTGGAGTTTTTCCTGTGCAGATAATATTGTCACTGCACAAGTTTTAGCCCATTACACCTTAGTGCAGCCAAGAACCATGATGAATAGAAATTCATCACGAAATCTAACATAACATTACCAAACCTTACATTTTGGAGATTTGAACAATCAAAGACTGCTCCCTGTATTTCAACAACAAGAACAAAACTCATCCTAATATCGATTCCAAATGCATACCCATTTCAATGTCATCTCTATATATGTTAGGTTACCCAAAGCCTTATGGGCAAGCCTGCAACAATCATGCATGTGAGACACAAGACAATCAACAAAAAGGGAAAACAAAATTGCACATTATTATCCTTGCGAACAATATTATCTTCAGTGTAATTTTCAGAGCCACCAAAAAAAAAAAGAGGGTAAGTTTTCCAAGAAGATATTCCTCCATACCTTATAGCCTTAAAGAAGTGCTGGAACATCTCAATTATCAGTGCATCACATTCAAGATCCAGCATCACCACACATGACCTAACTTTCGCAACAGTTTCAAGAATTGAGGCCCTCTTGACATATGACTGGCTAGATTTGTCATCTAGGTTTTCAAACGATGATACAATCAGCTGAAATACCTCCTACATGCCAATGAAATTGAAGAAAAGAAAAAACAGAAACCATGTGGTCAAGATAAGGTAACGATATAACTCAAGCTCTAAAGCTAGTAAAAATTAAAGATGTCAAAACTGCAGACCTTCATTCGATCATCATCATAAGGTGCATCCGGTGCAGTTATTCGTGTTATCTCACTGATGCAAGCGGCGACTGCAACTTTCACGTCAATGTTTGAATGCCTAAACAATTGATCGGTAACAAGAGCATTCTGTGAAGGAGAAAGTGCATTTTGCATTGATTTTAAAGGTGACTGCTCCACCTTTGACAAACAATTCTCAGCTTGCTAGAGTTACCCACAAGGAAAGAAGAATGGTATCAGCAAACAAATAACTTAAGTTGTTTAAATCTCGTCATAAAATTATATGTAGGAAATTTAGATTTTGATCATCAGCGTATCAAAGCAAAATCAAGAGGCTCATAACACCTCTATTTTCATTACAAGTAATTCATTGTATTTTAGACAGGTCAAATAGTCTCAAACTCATTCTTCCTGCTCCACTCCACAAACATAATGGCATTTGGACAACATGCAGTGGATTGTGAAGAGGGTAATAGACATCAAGACACATGTATGTCCATGACTAATACCAGAGGTAATAAGAGAAAAGAAAACTTTTATACAAACACAGCAAATCACAGAAAACATTCTGCGTTTGGACATAAAACGTTTGTGAACCACTGTTTGAAAGGCAGGAATACTTGAAGAGTTCACTAGAGGCTCAACATCCATGCCTGAATTTTATATCATGAGATTCATATCAGTGGGGTGGCCATAGAGAGAGTGCCCTTAATGTAACAACGACGATATTGGACAGAAATAATTTTACCAAAGAGAAACTTATTAAAGATACTGCCCATAGAGAAACCTTGGGCAGAAAGTAATTCACTGAAACTTTATCAAATCTTCACAACGTTGCATCAGAAGAGTTAAAGAGAGTTGCCAAATTAATTAGCTGTGAGTGAGATGGAAAGGAAAGACATATCATCCCTCCTCTTGTTCTGTGCAGAAAAGGTAGTATTTATGTAAATTGACTTTATGCTTATTTGGAAAAATGACACTATTCACAGCTTTGCAAACCCTAATTAGCTTTGTGTTCCTATCACAGATTCACACATCATTATCACGGAGCTAAAAAAAGCCGTACAAACAGTAAAACAGGCATGTGGATTCCCTCACCCGAATTGGAAAACCAGCAATATTCAACAACTATAATCTCCATTTTTTGGAAGGAGAAGAAGTAATAGGAATCCTACTTGATCCCACCAATTATTCTCTGTAACCTTTCCACCAAATCAACTGGGCGATATGGTATGCGGTCTTTTAAGTGTTCTTTGATTATCAATAAATGAATCAAGATAAATCCCAGTCCAGCAATTATATAATTACTTAAATTTTCTCACTGCACAACTGTCCTACCATTAACTATTTATAGTAGCACACACTTTCTATTTAGCACAAGCACAGAGACAGAAGGCATAAATTAATTAGACCTTTCTAACAAATCTCCTAACCTTAATACTGATATGTCATTGCTATAAATGCAAAATTCAAAATAATCCCAAGCTAGAAACTCAGAATCTAGCACTTACATGCACATGCACCTTGAAACAGACAAACTATCATATAACCTAATTACATAATCCCAATGGCCTCAGATTCAAACACCAATCCTGGCCTATTTTTAAAAAAAAAAACAGGCACACACGGACACAATTAAATATGCGCGGGATCGCACCCGCAAAACACATGCTATACCATACATTAAATTTTAAAAAATCAATCCTTTCTTGCACTCTCAAACTTCAAAATCCACCCTCGCAAAGTTTTCTCATATCACTCACTACAAAAAATCCCACCGCGTCAAAAAACCACTAAAAACTCACTCAATTCCCCTCTCTAACTTCCACAAACTCCCATTAACACACAAATGCACTAAGTATCCACACATGCATTTGCAAAAAATGGAACACAAAAATCACATTCTTAGAAGACAGAATCTTCAAACATCGATAGCACATTAAAAAAAAATCAAGACCCAAGTCATGCATTAATTTACATTATCCAACAGTAATCACCAAAGAGATTTAGGGCTTACGTCAATAAGAGAGAGCAACTCATCCACGGAAGAAGGAGGATTAAGAAGCTTGTTTCCAGCTTCCAGTAACTGTTGTTCACGCTCTTTATCACTACTATTCGACGCCATTATTACTAATCTCTTTCTCTAATAAATAAGCACTTAAATTATATTAAATTTAAAAATTAAATACAAACAGATCTTTCGAAATCTACAGCTCTAATTACATCAATCTCACAACATTGAAACCCTAGAAAGAGATGGAGATTCAATAATCGGGTTTGGATTCTCTTATTTTTGAATCAGTGTGATTTCGGGCAGAACTTAGGGTTTTTTAGAGGGAGAAAGGGAGAGAGTTTCGAGGGATTTTTATTTTTATTTGGAGTCAGAGAGAATTTATTTAAAAGGAGAAGCATCGGATTTTTTGTATGCTCGTGAATTTTAATTTATTTTTTCCTTTCAAATCCGTCCTCTTCTCCCGGGACCACCACGTATATGGCTCATTGGCTCTTGATTTTTTATAAAAAAAATTTACTTTTTCTTCATGCAAAAAAGAAAAAACTTTTTGGCAATTTCCCTTCTTTTTGCGAGGAAATTGAAATTAAATAAATCATATAAGTTTATATTTTTTCAATGGTGTTTCGAATTTTAGTTTTTTATATACATGATAGTTTATAATTCTAAAATGTTAGTCTTGATTTATCTTCTATGTATTTGAAATTCGGTGATAAAAATTGTAAAATGTTGCATTAGAGTATTTTTATAAATAATTTGTATTTATCTTCTATGTTTAATATTGTGTTTTAAAAGTGTTTTTTTTTAATGAATTTTTGTATTTTGTACTTTTAAATTATTTTTTGCATTTTAGATTATTTTTATATACTGATGTCAGAAATAAATTTAAAAAAAATATTATTTTAATATATTTCTGAATAAAAAACATTTTTAAAAGCAATTTAAGTATATATCAATTGCTTATGACGTTTCCATCCTTGGCCAAAAGTTTAAGAATTTCTTCAACATTTCGTGGCAGAAACTAATAATCTGATTTTATATGAAGGGTAGATAACTTAGCCAACATTATTATATTGTTCAAAATCTGGATTATAAGTTAAATAAATTAATATAGATCAATCTAAATTATATATTGTTTTAGATTTTAAAACAATATAATATTATTTAAAAAAAAATAAACCGTGTTTTAATTAAATCAACTAGATTATAAATCTATCTCATAAAGTCCATAGAGTTTGTCTAGAAAAGAAATGCAAAAATATGGAGTGGCAGTTAATTCTCTAGTCATAATTTCATATCTTATTTTATAATTCATTATTAAAAAAAACCTTAATATTTATAATTGGACAAAAGTTGTCTCAAGTAACGGAAGTATACTTCTCCCTTGGCCTAACACTTGCATTGCTGACAGGTTTCACATGTAGCCAGATTCAGATTCAGATTCAGTTTTCAGGATTCCCTCGAATTTGTCCTCGGTCTATTGACTAATTTTTAGTCTGGTCCTCATATAATTTTTTTCTCACTGGTTTTTAAAGAATGCACTGAAAATTAATGGAGTATTTTTTTGAAATAATCGTAATTTTTTTTAATAAAAAGGCCAATTTTTATTTTAAAAAATGTCACTTTTTTTATGCAAGGAAACCTCACCCCCCGAAAAAGTGTGCTTTATGAATTAGGTGAGTGAGTAAAATCCTAGTTGTCTTAGAATAACTCGAACTTCGAAACTTGTTGTGCAGATCGCAAGCTTTTTATCATCACGCTATGCCCCCTGGGGACGTCACTTCATTGCATAAATAAATATAAATTTTATAAAATATTACTGGATAAAAAATAATTTTGTATCATTATAGAAAAATAAACTATATAAAAAAACACAAAATGAGCAACTTATATAAAAACCACTCTCTTTTTTTTCTTGACTTTGTGTTTGTTTATAGTGAGGTTTTCAATAACTAAGTAACTAGATAGTCATCCACGTGTTTGGGGCTAAACTTACACATATTTTTGTTATTTAATACTCATGAATATTAAATCTAGATCAACTTACCGGTTGATTTGGAATTTGGTTAATCCAGGGCTTGAATTTGTTCGGGTTAAAAAAAAAATGGTTAATCCAGTCGCAACTCGACTGTCCATATTTTTTTTAAAAAAAAAATAATTATAACAATATCGTCTTCATTTATTTATTTATTAGAAAGTAAATCTTCTCAACCCTAGACTGGAGTCCGAATCGAATCTTACAAGTAAAATAATACCATGAGAGAGCTTTATAGTTTTGTTCAATCGTGCTGCTAGAGTTATAATTAACGTAGTAATTTTGACAAATTAAGGGCTCGAAAATTCAACAGCATTAACTTCGAAGGGTAAGGCTGGCTGGCTGGCTAGGAGAGAGCCCGTTAATTAAATTTTTTTTTCATTTTAAATAAATATGTTTTGATGTTTTTAAATTATTTTAATATGCTGATATAAAAAATAATTTTAAAAAAAAAATAAAAAAATATTATTTTGATATATTTTGATACTAAAAAACACTTTAAAAAACTACGATAACCGCTCCAAAGAAGCTCGAAGACTCGGGTTGTACGAGGCCATTTATAGATTCTGGCTTCCATTGCAAAATCTTTCTTGTGGTTCAAGTTACCACGTGTAGATTACCCATAGGGAGTTAGGAGAAGGTGAAGCTTCGATGCAGGCATGTCTTCATAGTCCTCCTTTGTGTGTGATTATTTAATGCAGACAATAGCTAGGGATAGCTCAGACTTGATGAAAAATAATATAAAAATATTCAATAAAGCTTAAGAAATAATTAGAAAACTAAATTATCAAATCACTTGTTTTGAAAGAGTTAATTTAAAGACAAACTTTATTAAAAATAAAATAAATTAGAGTGTTTAACATAGATGGTCTTATTGTTTTTACTACAATGTAAAAGTATTCATATACGTATATACAAATTAATTAAATTGTGTTTTTTTAACTGTCTTAAAAATGAAAATATCAATAAAAAAATATTTTTTTAACAATATTAAAAATGCTAATTTAATTTCTTCACACGATCTCTTTTTTTTTTTTAAATACAAACGTAATAATACTTGTTATTTTAAAATCCTGAATTGGGGTTAATTTAGGGCCTGTTTGACACAGTTATTGTTGTTATGATTGAGGTTGAAAAAAAAACAGTTTCATAAAAAACACTTTTAGCTACGATTCGTAACTGAAATTTAGTATTTGGTTAAAACTGTGGTTGAGTTTGAGTTTAATGAAAAACAGTTTCATGTGTGTTGGTTACCATGTGTTTCATATTACTGTCAACTTTTGAAATTACTTTAAAGAACACACATATATATTGTTTTTAAAATATTCTAGATTAAAAATCATAAAAATAAAATGTAATTAATAATTCAAGTAAATTAGACACTTGTTTTTATTCTCCCATCAAACTACTTTCAATTCCATCACGAACTAAATCCATACATGAACGCGTCTATAATTTCTGACTATGTGATCGATGAAGATCATCTGGTAAAATATCGTCAGAAACAAAATTAATTAAAATAAATATTTTTTATTTTTATTCATAAATATTTTTAAAATACAGTGACAAATCATGTCTACGTAACAAACAAACAAACATATTTTTAAATAGTATAAATATAGTTTTTTTTTTTTATCTATATCTACTCCAATGATAAAAACAATTTAGAAGAGTCATTCTAAATATAGTGCAATTATTTTGTATATAATTTAATTATGCAATTAATTATACAATTAATAGGAGTAAGTTATATAATTAAATAATTACTTTAAAACACCCTCCTACAATATAATTATTAATTTTGTATATAATTTTCAACTCTCTTGCTGAGGTGTTTTTTAATAAAAACAAAAACAAATATTTTAATATAGTAACATCATTTTCAATATATGTATACACACACCACAATCCCCCACCGACAACATATATATATTCACACACACACACACACAATCTCCCCTCCCCACCCCCCGCCGACAGCCCCCCACCCACGACCATTTTCAAAGCCATTCTTCTCTTCACCCACCTATAACGTCATCACAAACACTAAGTCCAGCAACCTCCATGCACTTTCCCTTTCCCTTTCCTCCCTGTAATTCCCACACCTTTTATGGCTTTTCCCAAAAGTACTGAGTCACAGTTTCCACTTTCACCAACTCATGCGATCAGTTTGAAGGAGGAGGCAATGCGTGAAGATGTGTCTGAACAAATGCATGTTGTTGTTAATTTACATCGCAGCTGAGAGCTGCTTTTGCAGCTGCGACACAACGTCTACTTTTGTAGTGGGATTCATAGTAAAAAACTAGGGGCCCGTTTGATAATTTTTGTGTTTGACTCTATGATTCAACGTAAAACACGGAGCCAAACGACATCTTAGAATTAGATCAATAAAAGTTAAGAAAAAAATAAAAAAAAATTAGCTGATTCAATAAAACATCTATAATAATGGAGCCAGTTTGAAACTGACATGGTCAACTGAATCAAACCATTGATTATTTTTTAAAATAAACAATCTTTAGTTAAAACTTTGTCCATTGATTTGTTTTCTTAAAAATAATTTTAAAGTTGACCGGAGTCCACTTTCCTAATCCCACGACTCTATGCTGCCCAGGATTTTTCAAAACTATTTTACAGTTAGAACAGTTTAAAAAATAAATAAAAAACCATCCCCGCCCCATAATTTAAGTTAGACTTCAAACTTCCAAGTCAATAGCCAGCTCCACCCAATACCAACTCTCCACATCACCACAATTCCACCTGTCACCTTCCCATTGGCTCAGCGCATGTCACTAAACGCAGTAAACACCGCGCACCTCAACTCCTTCCCATCCTCCCTCCCTTCTCTGCACCTCTAAAATCCCCAAATCCATAAAAAAAACTAAATAAAAAAGAAATCTCTAATTCTGATTTATCACCGTGGCTTCCTCTGGCCAGCAATCCCTCTCGAGAAGAAAACCTTCTTCATCATCGCAATCACGATCACAGCCGATTGCAACTAGAATCGTGTACAGAGAAACACTAATCCCTTTCTGGCAACAAAACTGGTTCATTGCTTTACTCTTCGTCATGGCTCTTGCTTTCTTCGGTCTATCTATCTTCCTCTTCCTCAATCTTGATCTTGACGGCGCTTCCTTCTCTCCTGCCTCCGCCGCCTCTGATTCCGGTCCCGAGGTCAGATTAGTAATTTCGCTTCTTTTTAATTTTTGAGGAAATTTCAATGAGTCCCTGAACTACAACTCAATTTTCCAATCAGTCCCAAATTGAGAAAATCGATGAGCTGAGTCAAACTAATTTGAGCTTAATTTTGTGGAATGATGTTTAATGGGGTCGTATTTGGATCAAGAATTGAGAGATTTTTTAAACCTTTTGGTACCTAATTGGGGAAATGAAATTGTTTAGGGAATGAAACCGAGGTTTCGAATAAAGTTGAGGTCCTGATGAATTTTTGGTTTGTGTTAGATTACTTATGGGAGTGTTGTCAAGCTGATGCACGAGAAGACGAAGTATAGATTGCATTCACATGATGTGCCATATGGGTCTGGAAGTGGGCAGCAATCTGTTACCGGGTTTCCTAATGTTGACGACGCTAATAGCTATTGGGTATGTAACTCTCTATGTTTCTCTGTTTTTGGGCTCTTTGTTTTGTTTTGCGTGTTTTAATTTTCATTTACTTGGCTATTATGCTACGATTTTTTTTTAACGTTTTTGTATTTGAAAGTAGTTCAAAGTGTATAGCATCGTGTCTGAAACTTACATCTTTAGCTTTCTTGAATTGGTATTTGGATTTGTTTCAAGCTTTTAGTTTTATAAAAATAGTTTTCTGATATTCATGAGGGTATGATATTATATTGAGAAATTTGGTTCATGCTGGTGAAATTCGTGCTTGCTTAATGGCATTTTCATTGTGGCAATTTTCAGACAGCGAAAAGAATCCCATACAAAATTTATTAGCGAATAGAAACACAGTTGACCATTAATTTTCAAGTAACATCTTTGAATTTTGACTGAATAAAGACGATAGTTTTGTTATTTTACCAAAAATGATCGTAGATTGGCCTCTTGGTGTGGAGATGGAAACGCCTTTTTTTAAAATTTTGGCTGGTAAAGTGTGGATGGATGTCTGATGTTCTGTTGTTGTATTTGATGAGATGGAAGTTCTGTTTTGTAGATTGTTAGGCCACAGCCAGGGAAAAATGCTAAACAAGGCGACTCCATTGGAACTGGGACAATTATCCGTTTGCAACACATGAAGACTAGGAAGTGGCTGCACAGTCATTTGCATGCGTCCCCAATTTCTGGCAACCTAGAGGTTAGTATGAGTTTAGCTGTTCTGCTTCTGTTGGACTGTTAAATCTGAATACATTCAGATGCTAAACTTATATATAATAATGGCACTGGATATATAGTTCATTATCCACGTATCTACTAAATGCAAGCACAGAAATTATTTGATACTATAGATTAGCTGATTGCAGAGGCCCCTGTTTTATGGGGAAAGCATGGAACTGATTTGATATTAGAGATTAGTTGATTGCGGAGGCCTCTGTTTTACAGGGATTATCACTAACTTTTCAGATAAAAGATTTCATTGGCTTGAACTCTCATGTTGACATTCAGTTTCTGTCCTGAGGGGAAAAAGGCATTGAATATTCTGCAGTTAAATGGCTTAATGAAGAAGTATTGATGTTAATCACTGTGTTATGTAATAGTAATTTTACTTCATTGACCATAGAATAACTTAATGGACTCTTAAACCTGTATATTGTATGAATGACATAATCCACTCACTCTGCCTGGTGTAGGTTAGCTGTTTCGGGGGAGAGAATGAATCTGATACTGGAGATTACTGGAGGTGAACCTATTGACATTCTTTCATGTTTTTCTTGTGCCTTGAACTTCCTTCTCTGGAAACTCATGCTACCTTCGTTTTCCAGGCTTATGATTGAAGGGAGTGGAAAGACATGGAAGCAAGACCAAAGGATTCGTCTTCACCATGTTGACACCAGTGGGTACTTGCATAGTCATGACAAGAAATACCAACGAATTGCTGGGGGGCAGCAGGAGGTAATAATGAACTTAACGGGCTTCTTGGGGGTGGTGACTAAAATATATATCTATGGAAAAGGGGAAATAAACTTTGGCAGATGCTCTTAGTGGTGTTCTATTTTTCCACAGCAGAGGACATCTTACAGAGCTCATGCTGCTTTTAATTTTTTTTTTCTTTATTCTTCTGTATACTTCCTGATCTATGTGTGCTACTATAGGTGTGCGGTGTTCGAGAAAAGCGTGCTGACAATGTTTGGCTGGCAGCAGAAGGCATATACCTTCCTGTTACTGAAAGCAAGTAAACAAGCTTATGGACTGGCTTTGCAAAAACAGTAACCTGGGTTCTTATATCATTGGTGGTTGGTGCCTGCCCTTACATTAGCTGTAGATGTTCTATTAAATGAGGATATACGACACCAAAAACTGATTAAATATGCTTTGTATGAAAGCATCAAACCTTTTGTATCTTAAGAAACACAAATTTAGCTTCATCATCTTCTTTCTTAGAATGTTTAGAGATTATAATACTAAGTGGTGATTTGTTAAACAAGATACTGTCTCTCCAAGCTCAAGATGCAAGACATGTTTGGTAGAATAAAACTATACTTTAAAAAACAAAACCTATAACTATCAAAATTAATCAATCGATCATGCCGCCTTGTTAAATGTTTATACATAATTATAAAATGCTGATATAAAAATATTATTTTAATTATTTTTTTCGAGAAAGTACTTTGCATTACCGTGGCAAAGCACGCAGTGTATCAAAGTGAATGCCTGTCGGTGGCAGACAGGAGTGTTGACATATAATGCAATGCAGGGGGGCGGTGATGCAACCGCCCTTGAAATGCAGACCACGGCCTGAAAGCTACCGATCTCTCCTTGATCTAAGGCCCACCAAATCGGACGGCTGATCAGCAATTTGACAGAGCACAGATGTATTTCACTATGATGGACCCCATATGATATGGGGTGTGCTCTCAGCAAAGGACAATCTTCCTTGCTCGCCTGATTGTTGATTTCTTGCTAAATACAAAGTCAGTCACCGACATTATTGATTGATTGTTGTCCTGAGTACTAGCAAATCCCATAGATTCAAATGCTGAAATTCACGGCCAGGTTATTTTAAACATTTAAAAATATTTTTGACATAATTTCAGTCGTATTAAAGTCACGGCACAGTCGTATTATTTCTTTTCAAAAATATTTTTAAAACATAATTTTAAACATCTCCTAGTCTAATAATAAACTCGGAAAAGTTCCAAGTTATTATGTCTTGAGATCAACTCAACTCAACTCAACTCAAATATTTTTATTGAAATGATATTGTTTTTTCTAAAAAAAACAATAAATTATAGTTTTTTCTTATCCCAGATCTCAATTTTCTTTTCCGATAAACTCACATGTAATCACAGTATTTATCGATTAATTAAAGGGTTTCAAAAAGAAACAAAATACAATCCATACCAGAAATAAACAGAGCCTACTGGGCAAACTCTAATAGGAAACACGCAATGAATCTTCCTATACTTTGTTTTTTTCTTTTGATTTTAAGTTCACATAACCACAGACAGGACATTAGGTGTCAGATTGCAGAACCCTCACGTTGAAACATCAATTTGAAGAGGATGGAGGCTCTTTTATCTGCTGGGATGGAAGAAGGTAGAAAGACTCCATGGTAGGCCAGACGGCTTCCCGTTGCTACAAGGCTACTTGCATTGCATTTGACCGAGTTAATCACCAGACTTCCAGCACTAAACGGCTAGTTCATCTTTCACCCTTTTTTCCATGATTAGGGCAAAGTCTTCTTTTTGTCGTGGACTGGTCATTGACGAGTGAAGAAAGCAACTAGCCCCACTCCCCCTTTACTCTTTTTTTTGGGGATTCCCTTCACTTATTGAGTCTTTTCCTTTTGTTCGTGTGATCAGAATTTTAACTTGGCGAAAAGCCTGATTTACTGCTGGAGGGGCGAAGGATTCATGTCTGCAAGAGAAGGGTAGGGTTTATTTCTTGGAGATCTACCCTGATTTATTAAGATCTGTATATTAATTTAATGGTGGATGGAGGATAGTGACATTAGTTCTTCTGGCCAGTGGTTGAGATAAATCAATAGCCGGCCATTGTGACTGTATCTGTCATAAGAAGCTGCAATCTACCAGTTGAAGCAGGCGGGGCAATAAATATTGGACTGGAACTTACACACAAACTGCCACCATAACTCTCAGCAAACCCCTGTATCTTTCTCAGTTCTAAATGGATCGTTATGGGAGGCAGACCTAGAATTCAGTGGAAGCAGCAGCAGCAGCCACAACTTTCCAGAAATCGACAACCTAATAAGAGGAGAGCTAAACTACACGTAGCAGTCTGTATGGGTAGACACCTAATGTAGTTTATTGTCTCCAGCAAAGCATCTTCTGGCTCTTTTAACATTAAGAAAATGGACCCCTGTCCAAATTATGGAGATGCACAACATAGTTTTAGATCTACCATGTAAGATAAAACAGAAATAGTTGCCCTTGATCCATCCACCAGCAAGCTACTGCCCCTGAATGATTTTCAATTATGACTATAAATCAGGAAAAAGAAGCGTGTGCCAAATGTGATTTCAAGAGGCGTAACTGAAGCCAGTAATTTCACAATGATGTAAAGCACTCCATGGGATGGACCCCAAATCTAATCCGTCGCCAATGTCCATCACTTCCGGCCTGTGGACATCGGCAGTTTCGCACTCTGATGGGGTAGATCGTTTCCTGGGATTTTACGGGTTTATGTGAAAATTCAGTTTGAAGTTTCAACTCACTTACTTGGGAAGCGAATGGAGCTGTAAGTGTTTGCATACACAGTAGTTATCCAAAATTGTACAGATAAGTGCTAATATTACAGCAGAATATATTTACAACAAAGCAGGCCAACAAGAAAAGCTGCAGGACAGGGAAATGATAAGGAATAGCATATAAAAGATTACAAAATGACCATACCCCACCATGCAATATGATGTAAAATATGCACCTTGTGGGGAGCAAAGTTGCGTAAGTGCTACAAGTGGTACAGCTATTCTCAGATTCTTCTTCCTCTCCTGACCTGTAAAATATATCAGTAAACCAGGTCAATGCACATGCTGTACAGCAAGTGAAAAATACTAATCAAATGAAAGTAACGGTTACCCTCCATGATCTCACAACAACAAGTAAGAAAATTCAATCTATTCTGTAAGCCCAAAGATTCTTGTTTAGACCTTGAATAGAAAAACATTAGTGATTAACAAGATGACAGATTCCCATATGAGAATTGCCAGTCCATAAATATGTGCAAAAGAAAATGACCGACCCCTCTTTCAAGACAGGTGTAACATGGAGGGAATATAAAAATAAGGGCAAGGGGCCACAAGGGTGGACAAAAATGTACTGCAAGGGTTGAAAATGACCCTCCCTTGATTATTGATTATGGGGATTCTCCATAACAATGTCTATCAAGCAGGCAATTACAAAATCATCCCTCTGATTTTTCCAAATTTCCAGGTCATGCTAGCTACTGACAGGAAGCATCTGTAGGAAAAAAGATCTCACCATTTCACGGTGGTTGTTTTTAATTATTATGTCACAAGCATTCTGCAAACAGACTTAAAAGTCAAAGTAGATCTCAATGGAAGGATTTGTAACTCATTCAAGCACCAAAAACTGAACTTCTTCACTAAGTTTCTGATTAACTATATAGTAAATTTTAACATAATGTGGTATTTCATACATTACAAATGCTACTAGGAGAAAAGGAGGTTTTAAGATGATGAAAAGAAACACTAACTTCAGGTTGCTCCTCTTCAATCCTACTATGATCGATCCAATGCCCTCAAAATGGTAAACTCTTGGAGGTTGAACTCGATGTGAGGGACTTAAAATGTTCAGATGGAACAAAATCTTGCGGCAAATTGGCCCTCTTGACGATTCTCCTCATATTGTTCTGCAAACTCTGCTGGACTAATTGTTTCACAGCTTTCTTTTCCTCGCTCATCATATCTTCTGTCTCCTCTAAACACTCCTTTGAAACAACATTGGGGTTCGAAGAAGATGATGGAGTTCCATAAATAGGAGCAGACACTGCTGAACCCATATTGCCACCATAATTCTCCGAAACTTGTTTCCCTTTATCAACCCTCAAACATTCCAGGATCCTCGAAGCCCTCTTCTGTGCCAGAGCACTACCCAAAAGCGTTAATTCAAGCAAGGATGATACGATTCCCGCCTCAATCATGGCCTGTCTATCTCCATATGCTTTGTGTGCCATCACCATCAATATGTAAGATGCCTTCTCTTGGCAACCTGGTGAATCGGTCCAGTTCAAGACATCAACCAAAATAGGGAAAGCATCCGGAATGGCACTAATTGCCTTTCTACCTTCAGGGGTTGATACTACATTGCTCAAAATTGAAAGAACTCTTTCACTTACTTCCATATCTCCCAGCAAACCCATCAGAAATGTGATCAAATCTGTTTCTAGAATAAATGAGATGTTTGATGGGGATATCGAAAGATTGTACAGAGCTCTAAGAGCATCTTGTTTTGCCTGGGACCCATTTTTGCGATCCAAATCCTTAAGGGAATTCACCAAGAAGGGAACAGCACCCGAAGAGCCGATAATCGGTTTATTCAAATCCAATGCACTCAACCCCAGAAAATTTGCCACTATCGCTTCAGATACAGATGGGTTTGCAGCATTTGGAGATTCTATGATCTTTAGCATCTTGTGAACGGCTCCTGCTTTAACAATGGCAGCTTTGTTCCTGCAAGAAAATTGTCAGCAGAACCAAATTTAGCGCGCACAGTAGTGTATAATTAAATGCAAAAAAGAGAGGCATATTACATAAATTCTAGGAATGCAAGAACTGTTTCAAGAAAATAACATGGAAAATGACTTGTCAAAATCAAATCATATAACATGTGAAGAAGGAAAATAATAATTAAAAAAAAAACAGAAAACAACAAATGCAAAGAAAATGACACTACATTCTTGATCTAAAAAGCAAATTAATCCACGTAATTCAGTCGTGTATGACTAAAGGAAACAGGGACTCCAAATTACTAGTTTAACACATCCAGAACATAGAAAAAGACTTCTCCTTTTATCAGATTATGAGCCAAAACATAAAAAATAAAAATGCACAAACTGAGAATACTATTGGAAAAGGACTCCAGACTAACATCAAATAAACCGTAGAAAACCAGAGAGAGAGAAAACAACCTTAACGCTTCAAAATCAATCAAGAATCACTAAAAACACAATAACATCTTCTCCGTGAAACAACATCACAAATTGAGATTGCCAAAAATCCCACTTCAAGAAACCTCAATTGACATCAAATAAACATGGAAACCCCAAATTACTTCCCAAAATTGAGAGCACAAAACCTAACATTGAAGAAGACAATCATTGATCTAGAAAACCACCATAAAAGACCAGAAAAATGGGATACTCACACGTCATTTCCGATCCCGAGATTAAGCAAAGCATAAAGAGCATCACTTTGACATTCAAAGTCCTCCAGATCAAGCATTCCAACAAGAGGAGGGATCGCTCCTACCATAGAAAGTGTAACTCTTGCTTTCGCATCTTCTTTACACAACAACCTTACATTGCATGCAGCTTCTCTTCTCTTCACTCCTTCATCAACTTGCAATTCTCTAACAACCCTTTTCATCCCTTCCAAAACCTCAACTTTCTTCCTAGTCTCACTCTCACTCTCCGCTTCCGCCATACTCAACAGATCTGACAACTTCTCTGACTTTCCCATTTCTTGCTTTAACTCTCCCTTTCTCTCCTTCAACATTCAAGTTTTGATGATTCCCGTTTTCTTTCCTTGCATAATTAGTAACACCAAGCGTTGTCTTGTTCTGTTTCTCTCTTGAAACACTTGCGGTAGCATTGGTAGCGGTGGTGGTGAAAGAGGAGATGTCATCTTCATATTGGCGGTACCGTGAGCTTCCGCCACAGCTGACAGCATCAAATAATTTGCGGGAGAAGGCTGTCCATAGACGGGAATGGTGGGTTCCAGTGGCGGTGGCGGTGGCGGTGGTGTGGTCGAGGAGTAAAGAGCCTATGTTGTTGTTGGTGTGACACTTGGCCATTGTTGAAAAATGAAGATGTACTCTACATTGCTCAGAAAGACAAACAAACTGTCTAGTTCTTGAGTGAGAAAATCTAGAGACACACACACACACACTAAGATAGCAGGTGTAGAGAGAGATCGAGAGAGAGAGAGAGAGAGGGTTTCCAGTTATTCTGGTTTGCTTGATTTTTTGAGAGAGAGAGAGGATGTGGGAGAGAGAGATGGAGGGAGAGAGATTTTTTATAGTAGTAAAAGTTGAGAGGGAGGAGGGGTCATGTTAAGGATGTGTTTGGAAGGTTTTTTAATGGAGGAAAGAACTAAGAAGTGCAATTTTTAAGCTAGGAAATATAGTTTTAGAAATTTAATGCTATTATATATATATATATATATATATATATATATATATATATATTCTTATTGTTGCGATAAATTTTGGGTAGGTTGACTGGGGGTGTGCGGGGCTGCGAGGGATTTAGAGAAATTATCATGGTTATTAAAAATCTAAGATGGCCTATGGATCTACTTGAGTTTTAATTTGAATTTTACAAAGAAAATTAACTTCTTATGATTTGATAAAAAAAAAAAAAAAAAAAAACAATCAGGTTGAATGGTGCCCTGACTCATCGGTAAAAACCTAATAAAAAAAAATTATTTTATTTTATTTTTTTATTAAAAATATTTTTTGTCTTAATTTGTTTTTTAAAATAAATTAATCTAGATCAGCATCACCTCCACCTCCTCGTGATCTATATCATACCTCTAATAATATTAAATAGTTATGGAAATTATAATTGTCTTTCTCTCTAAATATATACAATAAACCAGTAATGAGATTTGTATAATTAGAGAATTAAAGACTTTCTGAGTCATAATTTGCATCATTTTGTGAAATACATTGCTTGAATTTAGGATTAAATATGAGTTTTTTACTTTTGACTGGTATTTTTTTTGTATTAAACACGAAAAAATAGTTATGGAAAATTTCTCCTTGGATCATGGAATTTATTTTGTCCACATCCACTCCTTTGACACGATTATTGATGCTCTGGATTGAGGAATCTGTAAGAATTAATTTATAATACATCCATTCAACAAATATAATTTCATTTGATTAGTTATTCGAATTAAGAAAATTCAGTAAACTATGTCTCAACTAATCTAAGTTTTTCTTTGTATTTATTACATTGTAATTTGACATGAAAAAAATAATCATATTTAATTTTTTTTCACTTGTATTAATAAAAATCAGTAAGTAATATGTAGATTCATTGTTTATTTCCAGTCATAAGTATATAAATATGGACTTTAATAAGGGGATTTAGTATAAAAAAAACATGACATGCCTTAATCATGCAATCATCTTAAACCAAACATCTTCAAAGGATGTGATATAATGATAAAAGGTTTGTGATTTGTATAATACGTGGTTCAAGTTAAAGCGTTTGTTTTTTATAAGAGTCTAGGACAACTAAAATTTTTTTTATTCATCTGGATCCACAAATTATGTTTTCAAGGTGTGTTTACTTGTATCCAAAAAACAAATGACAAGCACAACATAAAAAAATAGAGAGAAAGTGGTTGTTTTAATTAAAATAAAAACAACCAGTGGATTATGATTTTGATTAAAAGTAGGTTATCCATCTTATTTTTAAAACACAAAACATAATAAATAAACAAATATTTTTTTCGATTTTTTTTTAAAAAGTAGTTGCGCACTAAATGCAACAGTAGGATAATTTTAAAAAAACAATTATTTTATTATTCATGTATGACAAACATGGTAGTGGGTTAGCCTGCGACATCTCAACTATTTACAGCACCAACGAAGAGAACACCATGACCTGATTAATTAAGTTACCTCAAAGTGGGAGAAAATGATTTCTGCCATTTATTTAGTGAAAAAAACTAAATGAAAATTCGTGACGGTGAGAAAAATAAAGATGTCATAACTTTTTCCTACCAAACACGTCCTTAACAAACAGCGCAGTGTTTCTCCACGTGGTAAAGGCAAAGGAGAACACAAATTCACAGAAGGCTGTCTCTCTTCTTCTTCTTCCCAAGAAAACCTACCTTACGAAACAAGCCATATGCATAGGAAAATGTGCTCTACAGTGCATCGTAGAGTACTGAATACCTCCACTCATGCGATGATGTCCTCTCATCTGTGCCATCCAGCTAGTAGGAAGCTTCATGTGGGCCCGGTATCAGTGCGTGTCGCGCTGGGCCCACTCGACTCTGATTGGAGGGTGCATGCTGATAGGGTGGACACGAGGAGCACGGAGTAGAAATTGCTGTGCATGCTTCTCTGACTTCAATGGAGAAGATGGATTGCCCGAGAAACTAAACCCTGATTTCTTTCCACGTGTTGTTTTCACGTCAACTTTTTTTCTTCGAAAACAATTTATTTTGATGCGTTTATCGGGGGCATTCACCGCTTACATTATTATTATTATTATTATTATTATTATTATTATTATTATTGTTATTGTTAACTTAAAAAAGAATGGAATTAATCAAAATATATACAAAGATTGGTCATCTATATTAATAAATAAATAAAAAAATGGTTGCCCCACGTATGGTGTGTAGCCAAAGACATCCTGAGCCCTCCATGAAAAAATAAAATAACTACATCGAGGTTACTTCACAATACAATAAATTAGATAATATAATTAAAAAATTGAAAGAAAAGGTGTAGATATTTATGAGCCATGAAGTTTGGTAGGTTGAAGGTCTTTGAAACCTTCACCTGATAAACACTGGCCTGGTAAGAACTCAGGGATCGTTTGCTTACTGCATTTGTGTGTTTATTTTTCATAGTAAAACCAAAACGAAGTGGTTTTATATTTAAAAAAATAAATAAATAAATAAATAAATTTCATCGGATTAGTCTTCACATGTTGTTTTTAGACTTGGCTAGAGGTGGGTTTCTAGTTGACATGTCAAGACTGTGCCGAGTTTAATAATAATCATGTTCTTCCAAGTTAATTTTATTTTAATATATTTTAACCAAGTGATTTTATAATTATTTTTTAAAAAAAAATTATTTTATTGTTTGGTATATAGCAAAGATTCATTCACTTAGTTAGAGTGTATAATAGAATGTGGATTAATTTGAAAATAAAAAAATTATTAGATCTAGCCTGATGCTATGTCTAAATTGAGGGTTTGATTGTGAATTCAATGATTAAGTGTCTGTTTTAGAGTTTATTTAAGATTATTTTTTTAAAAAAATATTTTTAATATCAATATATCAAAATGATATGATAATACAAAAATATAATTTAATAAAAAATATTTTTAAAACACGTAGAAAAACACTAACAAAATCTAAGTTATGTGATCCTTTCAAAATGGACCACATGCACAGTGTATATAGGTCAAACAGTGGTTTATAAGGCAACGTTTAATTTGTTCTGGTAACCCTATGGGTGACGTTTACGATCAATAGATTTTTTATTTTATGTCGATGTTTTTTTAATTGCTCCTTTCCTTCTCCTCGTTAATTTTTATTTTTTACTATCCAAAATTTTAAAATAACCTTATTTATTTATTTATTTAGGCCTGTCTGTGTTCTCTTAAGTGATTTTTTATTTATTTTAGATAATTTATCAAATTAGTTTTTATAATTTGAACAATTTGATTGTTTTACTTACCCCGAGAGTTGCAACTCACCACTAAATGTTACAGCCCCACTAATATTAAAATTAATCACTCCTTTTTGGTAGATGCTATAAATATGAAAGCTTTCAAACCCCATGTTTGGTAATAAAAAAATAAAAAAATAAATGATTATTATAATAAAAAAATAAGATCCATAAATCCCATGTGCAGAATATTGGTACAAAGGTTTACGGACAAATAATGCTTTGTATAGTCTTACGAAGGCAATATACATGATGATGGGTGGGTATTAAATTGTTGTTTAATCAGCAATTTAATAGATTCATAATCCATAATTAAAAATTATTACTATTAATTAGTATATATAAGCCGTGGCTTACACTAACAATATTATTATTATCTACAAAAATCCTGTCACCAATCGTCTCTTCTCCATCACCACGCCCACATCATGTGCTTGCTTTCAATAATTTCGAGCATTTGCAAACAATCTGTCTTTCATTTTTTATTATTGTTCATTACCTGGACATTTTTAGCATCAAATGAAACAAGTTAACATCTTTTTTTTTTTTTTGTGAATCTCATGTGTTCTATTAAACGGTTCAGGGTTGTCTGCGATTTTTAAAAATATTTATCTGAAGATCAATTTATTAATTATGGATTGTTATAAACTATGATCTGTGAATGAGATAAAAACTAAAATAATATTGCTTGATTTTTATTGAACAAGATGAAGGGTATATTTGTTTTTATATTAAAAAAACAGGTTTTTAAATAAAAAAACACATTATTTTAATATATTTTAAAATACAACTATTTAAAAAAATAAACACTATTACAATTAACCTAAAAAAAGCGAAGATTGTCGATGTGTTTGCGAGACTTGCAAATACAACCACCATTAATTTTGTTTGTCTTCTTGCTTCATGATTAATCATTATTAATCATTGATCGGGTTATGTTTTATCAGGGGTGTGAAAACATATCTAATCCGTAAAATTCCAAAATAATTAATAATGTCAAAAAATCAACACCAATAATTGATATTCAAGACAGGAGAATATGTTGACTTTATCCCGATAAAAAAAATTAAAAAAAAAGTGGTGCTGAAATTCACCGGTGTCATTTCACAGTGCAAGTTCCATCTTCTCACTACCCAATGAAACCTAGCGTGAAGATGAAGTTACGCAATAAACAAGTTAATTTTATCGATTTGAGTGTGCGTTGATGTGTTGGATTTATCAATTAATTTAATCAATTCCAATTTAATTTTCTTTAATACTTGATCCATGAAAAAAAAAAATCATCCATGTTAAGGGTCACGGGTCGATTTATAAAATTAAATCAAATTAAGTTTAATAATTGTATTGATCATAGCTTATGAATTAGCTGGGTGTAAGAACATGGACCGATAATTATTCTGTGGGGTATTATTTTCCATATTAGTCGTTTTGATTGACAATTTTTTTATCCTTTAGGCATGGTACAAAAAAGCTAAAAATGAAATGAAAAAAAAAACATAATCCTGATCAAGAAAGGTGGGGTATAGAAAATGTGTGGACCATGTCGAGTCCACATGTTTATATTTTAATGGACTCGCCCATGATCATCACTATCTCGAGATTATTATATGAACACACACTTACCGAAGATTATATATATAAACTTCATAATACATCAAGTATTTCATCCCAACATGCTGAGTAGTTCATCCAATTTACAATCATTTGATCAAGATACCTAAACTAGTCAAACTCCACAATGCATTCTATTTTATTTTCTATTCTATTAAAATATATAATAAAGTAGTGTCTGAAATCGTAGTGATGATTATTTTTTTTAAAATTAAAAATAGATTGAAATGCTTTGTATTTAATAAAATTAGTTTGAATATTAACACATCAAATCAATAAACATCCAAATATATTCTTGGCAGATAACCTTATGCTGAGGGATTGGTTAATTAAAAAGGATTGGTAGTTTTCTAATTTTGTGAGCTATAAGTTTTGAGATCAACATCCAAATTCTATATATATATATATAGTATGAGAAGTGCGCTCATGATATTGATAATTTTTGATAAATTCCAGACGATTTTTAAAACATATACTCTATAGTAACACATTAAACTAGATGAAATAAAATAGTAAAAAATTTCTTGGTACTCTTGACTTTTTTATATTTTAAAAAAATTTACCCGCGATTCACCAGTATATATTTATATTAGGTCGAGGGTGGCAGAATTAAACTCCACCGACTCTCTTCTTCTTCTTCTTCCTGCTGAAAACTTATATCCTGGCACCGTAAACCACATGATCGCCCATGTTTCTTGGTCCCTACCACACCTGCAAAGCCCTAGATTTTTTTAAAAGGATAAATGAAAACGTAGTATAGATACAAGAAATCACAAGCACATCTCATAAATGCCTTACAGGTTGATACCTAACCTCTGCAGAGCACCGACCAACGGGCAGAGAGAGCACGGCTGAGCTTAATTAATTCACACCAATGCCCTCGCGTCATGGTGCTTCACCACCTTCATTTCTTTATACTTAAATTACTCGATTGCTGGAGGCTTGCAGGAATCTCAACAAGTATTTGTTGGTTCGAAAATTAATTGCCATATGAATAGACTAATCCGAGCTCTCTAAAATATTGATCATGGATGCGGGTTGGTGGCTCGATGGGTGAGGCTGTGGTCTACTTGGAATAGGATAACAGTGTTAATTCATGGAGACCACCCCCATCCTTGGATGGCCGCCGATCACATCACTTTCTTACAAAACACAAGCTCAAAGCAACATGTATTATTGTTAACCACGGTTTTCAGAACTAGGTTCGAGTTGTCGGGTCATTTTATAAGTTATCGGGTCAACTCTCGAGTTACCCTGTCCATCTAGAACAGCTTTAAAACAATATTATGACCATTATTGGGTCAACTTTCGAGTTACCCTATTAATCATACTTTTGTTTTTGAATGCAAGAAAACCTCGAGTGCATTTTGCAGTCCTAGATGAACGAGTAAAATCTTGATTGTTTTAGATTTTTATAAGAGATGCATGTCTTGATTCGAACTCAAAACTTGTTGTGCAGATCACAAGTTCTCCGTCAGCAGGTTACATTATTTAAGAACAATTTATATGAAGTTATGAACAACTCTAAGTCTTGGCGCAAGATTACTAGACTAACTAACCAAATGAATGCTTGACACAAGGTGGAGATTTTGGGTGGAGAGTCCATGTCATGATCATGCTGCTTGGTCGACCATAAATAGAATTTGACCTTTGCATTCAAAACGCTACAGTTTTACAGGTTGGATATAGGTCATGATTTTATTGGTTTTAGTTTTTGGTCAATAGAAACAAGTTAGATTTATTAATTAGATACTGGAGATTAGGGTTCCCCTTCTAAATTGTAGCCAATCAAAAGGTTCGTATACTTTTGGGTAAAAAATAACTTAAATATTAAAATATTTAATTACCAATTACCATTGTGTAATTCAAATATCATAATACAATGTTTTTCTTTCTTTAAAAAAGTGTCTTATGGTTGACTTTTCTAAGAGAATTGACTTTTAATGGACGACCGGTTTATTTATGATAACTCAAGTCTTTATTATTTTAATTATAATATTTCGGCAATCCCTCAGTATCTATTTGAGAGTGAGAGTTAAATATCTATTAATATTTAATGAGTCAATTATTGGTTTATTTGTGGAAATTAAAATAAACATATTTTATTTGTAATATGTCATTGATCCGTCAATATTTATTTGAGAGTTGATTTTATGTAATGGAACGAATATATAAATTTTGGTAAATTAAATATCAATTATGTTTCCCAAAACAACCGCAGACGAATAAACTCATTTATTTAATGTAAATCTCTAGTCCCTGATTTATATGATAACTTTGCACGCAAAGTATATAATTATCCCTTTAAGACCTTAATTGTGCATTCTTCATAAATTAATTTGTTTAATTTTTTAAATCTAGCATTTGACCTCTCGAGTCATTAATGGGTCGAGTCAAGTTATCCAGTTGATTTTTTTTTCTGAATTAGTAGAATTTAAGCATATCTATGGTAAAAAAAAATAAATCCAGTTATAGTTTTAATTTGAGTTATTGAGTTTTCAAATAAAAAAATGGATTAGATTATATTTCGAAAATGTAAAAAATTAATTTAAAAGCTCATAGATTTAACCATTGTATCAACTCTTTTATTTATTTAATTAATTAAAGAGTCTATTTAAATCCTATCAACACAATATTTTGCGAGTGACTTTCCCAGCTGAGGTAAATTATTGTTTCGATTCTAGTTTTTGAAATTGATTATAACTTAATCTTTTGAAAACTTTTAACTTGATTTCTTTGATTTTTGTAAGTATTATTTTTTTATATAAATTCCAAGCACACTAATTAAGTTTTTAATGTTTGGCCATTAGAGATATATCTTAACCAACCATTACGTTCATCCAAGACTAAGGGTCTGTTTGGTATTGTTTTTGCTTCTGTGGTTGAGGTTGAAAAAAAAACAGTTTTAAAAAAAGCGTTTTTATTGTGGTTTAAAATAAGCAGTGAAGTGTTTGGTTAAAACTGTGGTTGAGGTTGGATTTTTTTTTTTGTATGGTTACCAAGATTTTTATATAACATTTAATTAATTTTTAGATTATTTTAAAATTAAAAATATATTTTTTATATTAATAAACATATATTATGTAAAAATTATTTATATTTTTATTAATTTTTATATTATTTTAAATTAAAAATATTTGATATTTTTTTAAAAAAAATTTTTAATATTTTTCTAAATAAAAAACAAATTTAAAATAATTTATGAAGTTCATCCGTATATTATTCTTTCCATTTTCAAACCAAAGTGACTAGATGATTACTCAGTGGAGCAACATAATCAACAATCAATGGCTAAATACAAAAACAAAAGTGGGTCCCACACTTGGCATTTTGCCCCCCAACCCGCTCCCTCTCTCCTCACTGCCCGGAAAGCAGAAAATTTCTGCTTTCTCTAAAACTGCGGCTTGACAAAATTTTTGGTGGGTTCCATGCCATAAAACTTGCGTTTTTTATTTAACCAAACATCATGTATCACTGTTTTTTACAAACCCCCGGCTGAACCTCAATACCAAACGGGCTGTAAATGTTTTTTCCTAAACTGGTGTTGATCTGAGAAAAAAATGATAAATACAAATATTTTCAGTCCAGTATTTATATTGTATACACTAAAAACAGCATTGATTTGAAGAAAAAAATCGACGGATAAATTATTTAAATATACAGGATCAAATGGATAAGATCATATAGATTCGTGACTCAATTGAAATGTGTATATAAGTAAGGGACTAAACTTGACGTTTCCCCAACATGTTACCAGGTGTTTCAGACAGATGATGGTAACTTCAATAATTCTGACAGCAGACATACCACCGGTCCACCAAACGTTTTGCAAAACCTCAAAATCGTCGAACTCCGATGTAAGAAACAGAGCTCACATTCTCAATAGCAAGAAATCATGAAGAGAACACACACTTCATACTCTCTAGATCGAACATGTCTGATTCTATTAATAACACTAGCTTTGTTTTCTCTGATTCTCCTCTTAATTGTCGGTCAAAACAAATCGTCTCCATCAACCGACACTTCGCCAAACCAGCAAAAATACTCCATCTCAGACCAAAATCTCAATGACCCATCACAGTTACCGAGACTACCAAGGTTTGCTTACTTCATCTCAGGCACGAAAGGGGATGTTTCAATTATAAAAAGATTGCTTCAAGCAGTGTATCATCCTAGAAACTACTATTTGTTGCACCTTGATTTTGAAGCAAGTGATGGTGAAAGGCTCGAGCTTGCAAAGTATGTGAAGGTAGAGAGTGGTGTGATTAGGGAATTTGGGAATGTTATGGTTCTTGGTAAGGGTGATTTGGTTACTTATAAAGGGCCTACCATGATTGCTAGTATACTACATGGGGTTGCTATTTTGTTGAAGCAGTTTGAAGATTGGGATTGGTTTGTTAATTTAAGTGCCGAGGATTATCCTCTCATGCCACAAGATGGTAACTTTATGAACTTTTTTTTTTGGTGTTTTAGGCTTGAATAGAGAATGATTTGAATTGTTTTTTTTTTTGTTAGATTGTTTGTTTTAATGGGTCGTTTTGTACAGATAAAGTAGTTTATAGGTTTGTGTTTATGCCTCAAGGTGGTAACTTCTTTATCATTTGTGCAGTTTGGGGTTTAATTAAAGCTTGATTTGAAATGGGTTTATTGTTTTCCGTTGGATTGTTCATTTTGATTGTGGTTTTGGATCGGTGAATGTGGTTTATAAGGTCTTTGTTTATGGCTCAAGATACTTTGTGAATATTTGTGCTGTTTTTCTTTGTGTTTTGGTTTAAATAGAGCTTGCTTTGAATTGGTTGTTGGTTTCTGTGATTTCTGGATTCGTGTTTTTGGCTATTTATAGTGTGTGGTGCTTGTTTTTAGCTAGGTAGGAGATGAGGGATACGAAAATGAGTGTTCTGAGCCTTGCTTTATTAGATTTTAAGTGCAATGAGAAAGTAATTGATGTAAAATAGGAGTGTCATGTTGATGATGTTTCAAGAGACGCCAAGATTGAAAATGGATCTGTTGGTGCATTTGTTTATAATCTTCAGGATAATGCAGAAGGTTGCATTAAGTGGATTTCAAAGTTGGCCATGCTTGGTTGTGTGAAGTTCTTATTACCTGAGATATGGGTGTACTAAGATTTATGTATTTGTAACAATTTCGTTTATGTAGTATCTCCACTCATAATTAGGAGGAATTAGACAGTGAAAGTGCCTTTGTATAGCTACTTAAACCTCGAGAAATAAGAAACATCGGATCAACGTTTAATGAAAGTGAAAATGAAAACTAACAACAGAGTTGGTCTCGGATATTTTATGGAATAAGAGCGCTGTCAATGAAACTTATTGCGGCATTTGTTTCAGATATCCTGCATATTTTCTCCTACTTGCCTGGAGATCTAAACTTCTTGGAGCACACAAGTGGTATCGGTTGGAAAGAGTGAGGATGCTATAATTATAAACTTGATTTAGAACATCACATCTCGTGACTGCGTTTTCTTTATAAATATTTTTTCTTCTTATCTTTCAGGAATCAAAGAGCAAAGCCTATAATCATAGATCCAGGCTTGTATCATACAAAGAAGTCTGGTGTATTTTGGGCCAAAGAGAAGAGGAGTTTGCCTGCCGCTTTTAAGTTATTTATGGGTACTGCTTTCATATCAGCTTCATTATATGAAGTCGTTCATGTCTTCAGTTTTTAATTTCCTTATTACATATCTAAATAATCTCTTCTAATGTTCACTCCGTACATCACTATTACACAATTCACATGCTTTTCCTGAGAATAGCTCAACTGAACCATAAATTGCTGGGAACCTGTGTTGGTGCTTTCATTTTGTTCGTTCTGTAGAATCATCATAGCATGTCATGCTGCAGTTCTCTTCTCACCCTGACCTTACCCTAGTTTATTATCTGATTTTAGGGTCTGAATTGGTGGTTCTTACAAGGTCATTTCTTGAATTCTGTGTCTGGGGATGGGATAACCTCCCTCGCACTGTCCTCATGTATTACACAAATTTCCTGTCATCGTCAGAGGGATACTTCCATACTGTCATTTGCAACCAAAAAGATTACCAAAACACTACAGTTAATCATGACCTGCACTACCTAAAGTGGGATAACCCTCCAAAGCAGTATCCATTGAATCTCACTTTGGAGCATTTTGAAGAAATGGTTGCCAGTGGTGCCCCCTTTGCCCGTAAGTTTGCAAAGGATGATCCAGTTCTCAACAAGATCGACAAAGAACTTCTAGGGATACCGGATGGACAGCTTGCTCGAGGACGCTGGTGCGCAGGAAAGTCTCTTTCAGATAAAGATCTTTGTGTTGTTTATGGGAGTCCCTATGCTGTTAAACCAAGTACTGTTAATTCAAAGAGGCTAGAAAAACTAATGGTGAAACTTCTTGATTCTGAAAATTTCAGGTCTAAACAATGTAAATAACTTTAAAATACTCGAGTTTTTTGTTGTGTTTATCTGTGATTGCTCATAAGAAATAGCTAGTGACTACACTGCCCTTTTATTTTAGAGGAGGATGAGGCATCAAGAAGAGGGGTGAAAACTTGGGCTCTCTCATGATAATGCACCCCACTTAGGCTTTTCACGCCTAAGTAGTGGGGGTTGAAAATTTTAAAACACCAAAAAGATAATTGTAGTCAATCAAAGCAATGCCCTTGAAATTTTGATTATCATCTTACAAGGACTCCAATGCACCCCACCACAGGGGATCAACACAGGTCAAGTCAATTGCTGCCGAAGTCTTCAACCACAAAAAAGACTTCATCCTTCTTAAAGCAACCAGTAGTCGAGAGATTCCTGGTGGAAAAATGGAGAACTCTCAAGCCATGACTGAGGAGAAGCGATTAGGGTTCTTCGACTTACTCAAAGAATCCCTCAAAATCCCCATCAGAAATCCCAACTTCATCATCTTTGCCTTCTTCTCCTCTCTCCCTCTGTTCTCCTTTTTTTTTGATCATGTACGAGACTGTCTTCCAGCAAACCATGATCAAAATATTGAAGTATATTTCACAGGAAAGAGCAGCTCCTTTTGATGTTTTCGTTTATTATTACGAAACACTAGAAGCTAAAGAGAGGTTGGTCGAAGAGATTTCTACCAAGTTTCTACTTTGTTTCATATATCTAGGGATACTCCATTTGCTAGACCTCTTCAACATGATCACGATGGTAGATATTGCTTCAATGATCTACAAAGGAGACCAGAAATCCATGAATCTCAAGAACATGTTAAGCAGATGCATCAAAGAAACGAGACTTAAAGGGCCTCTCATCACATCCATCTATGCTCTCCTTCTAGATTCTCTTGTTTCAGTTGGTCTCGTCTCCATGGTGATGTACATATGCCTCGGTTCAATCTCATCTTTCTTCTCCATGGTATTTTCCGTAGTCTTTTTAGGTTTACTGTCAAAATACATAGAGTGGAGTGCTGTATGGAATATGGGAATTCTGATTTCCATTTTGGAAGATAAACATGGTGATGTAGCTCTGATAATCTCAGCATATCGGACCAGAGGTAGCAGGCAACATGGATTTCTTCTGATGCTTGTATTTTTTGCCTGGAGGCTGGCCTTAAGATCGGCATTCATTTACGTGGGGTGGGACGGCGGAGGAAGAGGAGTTGCAGTCACAATAGTGCATGCCAGCCTTGTTTGCTCGGCCAAAATGTGGCTGTGGCTGGTGTTCATCGTTTACTTCTATGATTGCCAGAAGAAAAGTTTGCGTCGAAAAAATGACGTGGACGGAGGCCAGGAGGAGACTTGAGAAACGTTTACCGCCTCCTCTTTTATCGGGTCAGATTTGTTGACCGAGGCGGGGTGTCTCGCTCTTTTATCGGGTCACGTTTAAGTAATATGTGTGTTGAATATTCAAGTTTCATCATATTTAATATGTTGTTATATTTTAGATAAAATTTCCCAATCTATTATTCCAGTAAATAATTTCATATAAATTGATGGAAAATACCCTAACTTTAGAAAATCAAACCCCGCCTAGTTTATTAAAAATAAGCAAGGCATTTATTGTTTTTGCATGGTTAATTTTTTTTCCTTATAAAATGGATTAGGTTTCAAGTTTTTTATGTGAGAGTATTTTTTTTTGTTTAGATAGAGTAAATAAAAAATAGTTAGACATGCAGAGTGAAATTGAAGTGTATATGTTTACTACAATACAAAGTATTTTTTAAAAATCTTTTTACTTGAAAATACATCAAAATATTTTTTTTTCTGTTTTTCTTACATCAACTCAGCAAAATCACAGTAAAGCACTAAAAAAAATATTAATTTGAATTTTTCACATCAAAAGATGCTTTTAAAAAGCACTAAAACAAAAACCCCAAATCCCAATTTATCCAATTCCTTAGACAATTAACAACATAAAATGCCCAAATACTTATTTTAATTTATGTATGAAAGGTTTCATCCACCAATTATATAACTCTTTTATTATCTACAATATTACAAATTCACACTATTTTATTAAAAAAAAATTAGATAAATCTAGAACATAAAACAAAATCATTACGAGTTTAATCCACCGCAAATACAATTCACCCACTAATATTTCCTTTTAGAGTTTCGGTTTAAGATAGAGTTGCCAAAATCCATTTTCTTGTCTTTGTAGAAAATTAGATGACATGACTTACAAACTTATTTTTATTCATCTATGTTAGATTTCATTGCGAATTATGTGTGTGTGTGTGTGTGTGTTTCAATTTATAGCATTGTAGAATTTCATTTCTTTAAATGTAACTATTAGTCGAATCTAGCACACCGGCCAACTCGATCCAGCACCAATCGAGTTCGCCTGGTAATGTTTCCTTTTGGATTTTTAATTAATTCAAGGTAGAACTAGAAAATTATTTGTTTACTTTTTTTGGGAAAATTATTAGAAATATTCCTTTTTAAGACGTCGGTTCACTATAAAACCCATTTCACCTAATAATATTTCTTTTTTAAGCTTTTAATTCAAGGTAGAACTTGCAATTCCCTTTGTTTTTTCCATTAAATTATACAAGATGTTGAGTTGGATAAATTAATAAAAAGTTCATAAATTCATTTTAATTCATATTTAAGAGATCCATACACTAATTTACCACATAGATTAACTCATTGCAAATTCATTGAACATGAATTATTATTTTTTTTGGATTAGAGAAAAACTCCACTTTTGAAAAAGCGTACTTTGTAGATCTAAGTGAACGAGTAAAACCCCGGCTTGTCACATACTTTTAACTTGGTTCATCTAATAACCATTTTCTTACAATCCCGAAAAACCTGCCAATTCCATTTTCTTGAAAGTATTATATAAAATGTTGAATTGGACATATTAATAAATTGTTCATAAATTCATCATCTTGTTTCATTCCACCAATTATAGATGAAAATCTTTTATATACATTAAAATTAATTTTTTTATTTATTTACTAAAAAAATTATAATTTAACACAGAAACAACTCGTAACGAGCTCGTTCCACCATAAACTTGATTCACCTAATAACTTCCTCTAATCACATCCAGATCATGGAGAGGATACACATTGGATTATAAATAGTTTCACTTGTACTAACAAAAAATCCACTCTTCTATCAATCTTTGCTTCTCATTTTTTTCCCCTCACTTCCTGTGTTCTTAGTGCTCATTGTTCTCTTTAAAAAAACATGGCATACCGCAAAAAATCTCCATGCCAAGATGCTAGGGGTAGGGCTTACCCTAAAGATGCCACAAACACTAGGCAGGGAGTAGACCTGTTCCGAGATGGGAGAAGGAATTCTGCCTGCAAGTAGGTGGGATGAAATGGAAAGATTTCTTGAAAGCCAAGAAATACATCTTGCCAGAAGGGAAGATCATGCTGTGGGATGACTCTGAAGGAGAGGAGTGCTTCTACAACGCTAAGTGCAGGTTCTGGGCAATCAAGGAGTGCTTCTACAACGCTAAGTGCAGGTTCTGGGCAATCAAATTCGGATACACTCGTTATTACAATATACACCGTCAAAATCCTGACAGATACATTGATAAAATTGATTGGAATTCTGAGGTTGATCCTCAACTTTTGATGGATACTGGAAGCAGCGCTTGAGACGGTGCCGTATGATCACAGGGAGAAGAATCCTGTAATTTCTGTAGAAGAAATCGAGCCAACAGGATGGGACGTGTGTGAAGATTGGCAAGGACCTAGGTGCTTGACGGGCTTGATAGTAGGAGACAAAGAGGATGGACACTGCATGGGACAACAAGAACCTGCTAATTGTTCAACAATTAATTAGTAATTTAATGGGATTTTCAAGTTGGATGATTAGCCTATAATAGATATAAAAACTGATGGGTAGCGATGAAGATTTAGTTAAAACATATTCAAGTCCTGCTAATCATGTATTTTGCTTTTAAGCTTATATATTAATCCTTTAAACAAATTACAGTCTCAAGGAGATTTAACTTTGCAAATCCCTATTGAAATACCCAGTTATGCACCAGTAATTTTTCTGTATTTTTTGTTTTGGGTCAGTGTTCTTGATATGCATAGCTGTCCCTTTCGCTACCTTCCTAATTCAGCACGATATTTTTCCATTTTTAAAAAATAGCACACGTCATCATCTCCCTGAAAAAATGGGTTTGAAAAATTGATCTACAGTAGCTGATAGTTCTTCCCTTGAAAAGTTTAGGGGTGAAAAATCAGCAGGAGATAGATAAAATAAAAACAATCTAAAACGACCCGGCACAAGACTCAACACACCTTTTGACTAAAAAAAACTAAAAAGTAAAACTGACATCATATTGAAAAGAAAAAAAAGAACAGAGGATTTTAACTAGTTATGATCTGTTAAGTTTAATCGACTCAATTCCATGTTTACTTTTATTGAGACCCGGATCAACCCACTAAGCAGGCACACGCCCCAGTGCCTAATTTTATTTTATTTTTTTATATAAAAAAACCCTAACTTGAATGCTCAACTAGGGAACTAGCAGCGCTTATTTGGCCATTTTTTTCCTTTTTACACAGGGCGAAAAAGAAAAGACAGTAACTTACTTTACAGTCTAGAAAGCCTGTACTGAAACAAAACAGAGCATTGCATACTTACACCTTCGAAAGGGAAATCTATCAGGCAACCATGGCTTCTCTTGGTGAACTGCTCTCTGTTTTCCTGATGTGCAATCTGTTCTGGGGAGGAAGGTCTGAAGCTGCATCGGCATCAACTGTAATCGAATCTTCTTCCTTGAAATCTCCCTTCAAGACTCCCATTGCTATTTCATTCTCAACCAACTGCTGTATCACACGCTTAACTGGCCGTGCTCCGAAGTTCGGGTCAAAACCCAGTTTCCCCAGAAGATCAATGGCTTCCTTGGTGTAATGCAGATCGATTTTCTTTTGTTTGAGCCTCTCTTGCAGTCGCTTCATCTAGCAACAGACAATGAAATGTTAGGTCCCTGATCAAAATAGTTTACGACACATTTAATCTCAAGGGGCTGTTTCATGGATAATTTGGGATTCGGACCTCATCAACCAATTGATCTGAGGTTTATCAAAACGAAGCAAATGAGAGGAAGCTCAAAGAGACATGGCCTCTCTCTCTCTCTCTCGGGATGTTCATTACAAAATGTGACTAATCTGGAAAAGAAATCAACAAGACTACCTAAATGCAACATCAAATTCACAGCTTCCTACAATTCCCAAGAATCCCACGGAATTACATGTTGCAGGGATTCCAAAGTTGTATTGACCAGGTGGGTTAGAAAATGCATTCAGGTCTCCCAGCAAAAACAATCATCAAGGAAAAAGAAAGGCAATCAAAACAAGAAGCTAATAGTTTACTGTAGGAAAGAATTATTACCTGTATCTCAACAATTCTATTGATTTCTTTGGAGTCCAAAGGCTTGAAAACAATATATTCATCAATACGATTCATGAATTCTGGACGGAAATGTTGTCTGGCCAGATCCACAACTTGCTTTTTCATGATTTCATAAACAACTTCCTTGGTATCATGTGTATTACTGAGAGTTTCTAGTATCAAATGAGAACCTATGTTTGAAGTCATAATCACAACAGCATTGGTAAAACTAACAGTTCTTCCTTGAGAGTCAGTTATCCTTCCATCATCCAACAACTGTAACAGAATGTTGAAGACATCATGATGCGCTTTCTCAATTTCATCAAACAGTACTACAGAATATGGCCTTCTACGAACTACTTCAGTGAGTTGCCCACCTTCTTCATAACCAACATAACCAGGTGGGGCCCCCACCAAGCGTGAAACTGCATGCTTTTCCATGTATTCACTCATATCTATTCTTACCAGTGCATTTTCAGTGTTAAAGAGGAAACTGGCTAAGGCCTTTGCAAGCTCAGTTTTGCCAACACCGGTGGGGCCCATGAACATAAAGCTAGCTATCGGCCGATTTGGATCAGATAGCCCAGCCCTTGAACGCCGGATGGCATCAGCCACTGACCTTACTGCAATATCTTGACCAACTACTCTCCTGTGTAGCACCTCTTCCAGCAATACTAGCTTCTCCCTCTCTGATTGCTGAAGGTTTGACACAGGTATACCAGTCCATTTGCTAACAATTTCAGCAATGTCAAAATCAGTAACCTCTTCTCGAAGCAAAGACTTTCCAGACTTTCGGAAGTCAGAAAGGTTTTTGTCAGCCTCCTCTAACTGGCGTTGAAGGGTATTTAGAGTTCCATATCGAAGCTCAGCAGCACGGTTGAGGTCATACTCGCGCTCAGCAGCTTCCATCTCTTGATTGACTCTATCGATCTACAAGCATTTTTAAAAAGTACATTGAAAAACTTGGGAGTGAGGATAACTTTGAGGTCAGTCCACTGATAAGAAAAAAAGACTTACTTCTTCTTTTAAGGATCGTATCCGATTCATGAGAGCCTTCTCGCGATCCCAAAGTTCATTTAGTTCTTTCTGTTTTTGCTTAAGTTCTTCCAAATCATGTTCAAGCTTACTCAACCTCTCTTTTGATGCCTTATCAGTGTCGTTTTTCAAAGACAACTTCTCCATCTCCAACTTCAACACAGCTCTATCGAATTCATCCAGCTCTGTAGGTTTAGAAGTGATCTCCATTTTCAGCTTTGCAGCCGCTTCATCAACAAGGTCGATGGCTAAACAAAAACTCAGAAAGAGATAATGAGAGAGTTCAACAGGTCACCAGCAGAGAAAAACTAAAATGTACAGCAACAACATTTTTTAGTAGTGACCATGTTGGTAGAATATTCTAGTGCAACATATAGCACCTAGAAACCTTAAAAAGTTTTTTTTTAAAAAGGGAGTTGCTAGTCTTCCTTATTCCCCAGCATACCCCTCCTTTTTTTTTACTTTATTCTATTAGGAGGTTAGGTGGGGAGTGCTCATCTTTTCTAGTTATCATGCTTCTCATTTTATTATTTGTCAGATATCAAGCTAGCCATCACAATGATCACTAATCAAGGGCATTGGGTGCACTCCAATGCTTTCATTGCTCGCATGCATTGTCAATAAGATCTCAAGCTATCAATATGCATCAAACAAAATGGCAACAAAAAGAAAAAGAAAAGGATGGAAAAAGAATACCATTATCCAATTATGATCCTGAAATGGAATAATGGGAGAGAATAGAACGGTCAAATCCTCAAAATGTTTTTGCATAAAGTGCTGCACCTTTGTGATTGCAAGCCTAAGACTTATTCATCCTTGGAAAAATAATTTTTTTCTCCTTTTGTGCTCGTTTCAAAGATTGAAGCTAAAACTCTGGAAATAGTTTATTTTCTATCACCATACACAGATGCACGGGCATAACATTTAACAGAAACCAGCCCTGCCTATTATGTCCATTGTTGAAAAATAAATTTCTCCTTTTCTAATTACTGATTTTTACCTTTGTCAGGCAGAAAACGTTCTGTGATGTATCTATCTGCAAGAACTGCTGCTGCTACAAGGGCACTGTCTGATATTTTAACACCATGATGTAGTTCATAACGCTCACGCAGCCCACGAAGAATGGATATTGTATCTTCAACAGCTGGTTGATCACAAAACACTTGTTGAAATCTTCGTGCAAGTGCTGGATCCTTCTCAATGTATTTCCTATACTCATTCAATGTAGTTGCTCCTATACACCGTAGCTCACCTCGCCCAAGCATTGGCTTCAACAAGTTCCCGGCATCCATTGCACCAGATGTAGCCCCTGCAAGAAAATCATCAAGAAGGCCTCCCATGTCAATGGTGAATAAAGTCTTAATTAAGACAGCTGTGACATCATAAAGAAAATTTACATACCGAGATGCCAATTTGAGAGTGTACTGGCACATAAAATTACCCTGTGATCTCAACTCATGCACACCCAACTCATACACTTGTGAATATGAGCTTAAAAGTTGTGTTCAGCAAATAAAACCACCAATTTTAGCGGTGCATCTAGGTAATTAGTCAATTAATTTTAACATACACAGCGATTATTAGTACATAAAGGAAGACAGCAAGCAGAAGCATGGCACTGACCTGCACCAACAACAGTATGGATCTCGTCAATGAATAAAATGATCTGCCCATTTGAAGAAGTAACTTCCTTCAGCACGGCTTTTAACCTCTCCTCAAATTCTCCACGATACTTGGCACCAGCAACCAATGCACCCATGTCCAGGGAGAATAACTGTCCATACACAAAATTGAAGCATAAAAAAGTTATATTCAAATTATTTTAGGCTTGTCAGCAAAGACAAATCACAGTATCTTGCAAAATCCAAATATGAATCTAAATGCATATCCGCAGGGACCAGAGTATGAAACTCAAAGATGTCAGACCCCTCATAATTATATTTCATTTCCAACTCTTTCAATCTAAATCCATCAGAGAATTTTATTCAAGTCACTAAAAAAATTCTTATTGTTTACCCAGTCCATACAAAACAAAATGCAATTTAGAGTAAAATATAAAAAGCTATAGCAAAAGCTTGCAAACATAACTAATTTAAAATCATGTTAGATTACCCATAAACAATGGATGCAAAATTGAGGGAAAGAGGAAGGTAAGGATAACAACCTTCCGATTCAACAGAGGTTCTGGCACGTCACCACGCACAATTCTTTGAGCTAGTCTACAGAAAAACAAAACACAATTTCATTAAAAACAAAAATGAAAAGAGAATTGTGTATGAAGCCTATAATGATCAAACTCATCAATGCATCAAGAAAAGATTCTCGATATGATTCTCAATTGTGAAGCTACATGAATTAGTAATGGCATATTTCAACATGGAACATAGTAAAGAAGCCTTCTGAATTGCCCAATGAATAGGTGAGAACTTGTAATTCACAAAGGATGAATTACAGGTCTAGTAACATGATATATCAACACGAGCAGGGAACTGTTTTCCTTCAATTAAGTTGACAAACCAAATGGACTACACTCTAGATAACCAGCAGATACAAAGTGCTCCACATCTCAAATTTCAGTGGCTACCATTATTCGGGAGCATAGAGGCATCACAGTTTCAGGAAAGATTTGTGCATAATTCTACCCAGCTCAGTGTTTGTCAAATATGCAAAATAGTCATTTTTTCCCCCTTCATAATTCCATCCAGCCTAGTGTCTACCAGAGACACGAACCATCAATGTACCCAAATCAACATTATAAACTTTCCATGCACTCATCGAATACATAGGATGGGATTTAAATTCCTTATATCTGAACAGTAAACCTACCCCTCAGCAATTGCAGTTTTTCCCACACCAGGCTCGCCAATAATAACAGGGTTATTTTTTGTTCTACGAGATAATATCTGGATACATCGCCGAATTTCATCATCTCGACCTATTACAGGATCGAGTTTTCCACGCCTAGCAAGCTCAGTCAAGTCACTCCCATACTTATCTAGTGCCTGGTATTTCCCTTCAGGATCTGTGAACATTAAAAAAATATAACAGATAAGGATAGGCTACAATTATTACCAGAAATATAACACAGTAAAAGATACTAGCAGAAGAAGAGGATTTAATCTTGCATAGCAGCATGCATGTCGAAGTTGTACAAGCACATGCCTTACACTATTATACAGCTGAAAAAGCAAAATCTTAATAAACTAGGCTGACATACTAGTTGATCATATAATAAAGTTAAGCAGAAAAAAACAGAAAAATTAGACTCATACTTTGATCAGTTACTCTCTGGTTTCCACGAACAGCTGTCACAGCATCCCTCAAATCCTTCTCGCTAACCCCAAGGCTCCTCAAAAACTGCTGCCCAAACCTCTTGTCCAAATTGAATGCCAAGACAATATGCTCTACAGAAATGAAATCATCTCCCATATCCTTCTTATTCTTTCGTGCATTGTCCAACAAGGAGCTGAGATTTGAACCCACTACAGGGCCACTGGTCCCACCTGTCACCTGCAATGAAAAGAAAAAATCATCAAATGCATGCGCGTGCACTCCAACACAACGGCAAGCATACATCTGCTTATTGTATATCCATCAGAAGCATGCACGAATGTATCAATGAAGTACATAAACCACACACCTTTGGTTGTTGCGATATAAAGTCCATTGTGATTTGCAAAGCTGAAGAGTTGTCAACTCCAATCTTTGCAAAGATTCTTCTCGCCAATCCATCCTTTTGCTCCAAAAGGGATTTCATTAAATGCTCGGTTTCCACTACTTGTTGCTTGTTAGCTTGTGCTGTTTCAACAGCACCAACTACCCCCTCCCACGCCATCTCAGTGTATTGAGACGGATCAACCTGAAAATAATAGAAATGCGATCAGAATATGTGAAAACACACATATAAGAGAATATCTCCACTACATAATAGCATTATTAAACATATATATATAAATAGATATTAGCAACACAGATTACATTTCTGCCATGTTTCCGTCACTTTCCTTTACATATACTTGTGAAACGTGATTTAATTTGCCGAATTCAACCCAAAAAAATAATTAACTAAACTACAATTTTCAAACTCTCATTGACTCAAATAATTAGGAAAAATAAATAAACTATCTACAATTCAAAAATTAATACTAAAAATAATAACAAAAAAATAACGAAAAAGGAAAAACTTACCTGAGAGGAGCTGGCCGTGGCAGAGGAGAAACGAGGAGAGGAAGAGTGAAAGAAGCGAGTGGACATGATCGTTGAAAAGTTAGCGGAAACGACATTTTTATTGTCATTTAGAGGCCGAGAAAAGGCCGAGCCGAGCAGTGAAGAAGAGGAGGAGGAAATTGCGCGAGTGCGAGAGAGTGAAGAGTGAGGCGAGCGGGAGGGTCTTGATAGCTTTGAAGTGGATTTAATGGTGGTTAAAGCTGATTTCGTTAACCTTCTTGACGCCATTTCTAGGGAGGTTTTAGAGAGATTGAAGTGGAGTTTGAGACAGAGAGATTGAGGACGAGAGAGAGAAGGGTGTTTGAAAGCTTGGAGAAGAGGCAAAAGGAAGCATGGAGAAGAGTTTAGGAGCTTCTTCTTCAGGATTGTAGTTGCGGCTTGTCGTTCCAAGATTTGTAGCTTAGTGCTGTCCTCGACGACTTGTAGTCGATAGCTGCTTATTATACCATCGTAATTAAAGTATTAAACTCAGCTTTGAGTGTATCTGATTATAATACTGGTTGTTTTTTTAAATTATTTTTTATTTAAAAATATATAAAAATAATTATTTATTTATTTCTAATATCAACTATCTGAAAATATTTACAAAATGTAATTTAAAATAAAAATAGTTAAATTATAACAAAAAAACATGTTAAAACTCAGTATAATTACCCCCTAATCTACCATTATACTATAGTTATTAAAAACAGCTCAGCTCCATAAATTAACCTAAAAATCCAAAACTCGAGAGTTGGGACATGGTTTCGTGCTGAGTTTTAATCCTATCAAGTAAGATAAGTTATTGATTTAACTAAATTTTATTAATTTGATCAAGTTATTAGAGAAAAATACTTTGTGATTAGCGTCGCTCTACTTTGCTCGTAGCATGAAAAGAGAGAGGTTTAGTAAATGCGTTTTAAAATTACAGATACACATCAAATACAAGTGCCAATTCCAACTGGAATTTGCTTAACATCTGTAAGATCAACGACTTTACAACGAACAATTCTTGCAGGAACTAGTTACCGCTGTCTGCTAACGGTCCTCGTCCAATTAGCTGATTTTTTCCAGCTTTAAGGATTCGTATACTCTGCCGCCATTGCTGAAGTTTGCGCATCTTTTCTCACACAAATTTGTCTTCTCTTCAGTAGCTGAAAAGTCTCCATAAGATTTACCCGGCTCCGCTTCCATTGCATGCCTTTTAGTACCAGCATGTGATCTATTGGGCGCAAAACTGAGCAAAATCTCGGCCGCCATTGTTTCACATTCTTCATACAGGATGGACTTGCCCTTCCTTTTCTGATTGTCCTCTGTTACAACGGGAGGCTTCTCCGAGCTTGTCCTGTTTCCAGGTTCAGTGTTTGAATGGCTATTGCTTTCTGCGTGTTTGATTTCAGAATCTGTACTTGCTTCTTCGTATTCAGACAAGAAGACTTCCTTATTGCCGGGGCTTGCGTGATCTTCCTCGCAAGTATCGTTTTTCTTGGAGAACTCTGTGTCCCGGGACTCAATGCTATCGCCGCCATTGCTGGAGTCCTTTGCAGCAGCAGGTAAGTTCAGATTTTGCCGTTCCGGATTGGAGTTTGTCTCCAAGTGAATCGATCTTTGGATGATGAACTCGTCAAGTTCTTTTGACTCACAATATTGAGATTCCAGGATTGAAGAATCTTGAGAGCATGTGATGGGATCTTTGGGAAACAAGTCCATATCAACTTGACTACTGTATGGTTCTGATTCTGGACCCGTTGATGCAGCTTTACCACTGCTTCCGAGATCTTGAAACGATCCAGTAGAATCCGGCAAATTGCTTCCTTTCCATTCCTCTGCTATTCCATCAAGATCAGAAGACTCATCGGCATCGTCTTCCGGGAGTTTTTCAAGATCAAAATTTCTCACAGGTTTACTAGGAGCAGGGACGAAAGGTTCAGCCCCCATGCCATCAATCCATAACGAGCCACTACCTCTAATCTCTTTGAGCGTGCAAAAGGGACTCAAGGAAAGACCCAAAGCATCTTGATTATGTGCCCGGCCACCGGTATAGACCGGCGGCCTCAGAGGTTTCCCCTCCAAAACAGAACCACAAAATTGGCCTTCCACAAGCACAAGACTTTCAGGACTAAACGCAAACACCTGAGCCCGAGAGTAATTTCTTCTCCTTATTTCCTGCATTGATGCTTTTTGGATATTGTACAGTCTGTGCAGAGCCTGCACCTGTAAACAGCAAAATTTCACAAAATAAGACGAGTAAGAGTTTTCATTTTACTAATTCATCCTTCAACTGAGCTAATGATTGGAGAAAAAGCAAAATCAGTGCAGCTGATAGAGATGGATGTCAGCACTGAAATAATCCATGATAAGCCTAGCCTACTCAGCCTAACCCGGCAGGTCAGCCCAATGACCCGCCAACTGGAGTTTGGCCCCTGCCGGTTTTACTTTGCCGGTCTATTTTATTTTCTTACCAAAACAACATTGTTTTGGGTGTTATTTTACCGAAATAAAGTCTTCTTTTTTATTATTTTAAATCATGGTTTTGGTTGGCTCTCTGACCTGTAAAAGTCAACTCGCTTAACTTAACCCGGGCCTTAAAACTAGGCCAATTACTGGTTAGGTCTTCTAACTATGATTCGTAACGATTCTTTAAAAAAATGCACTTGATCATACAACCAAACTGAACAAGTAAAAAATTCAAAGAAAAATCTTCTCCTGATTTATTTTATTTTTCCTTTCGTTTCTTAACAAAACACACTTCATCCATGTTCTTGATAAAAGTTGAATTCTTCACCGAACAGTTAAGAATATTTTTTTTTAAAAAAAAAGGTAAATCGAACCTGTTCCTTGAACAAAGCATCGTGTTGCATCATTGTCTTCCGTATGCGATCCATCTTCTCAACAAAATCAGCTTCCTAATGATCAACGGCAACAAAAACCCTGCAGCTTCATTGACAGATCTCTTTTGCAGTGAGGTTAATTGAACCACTATCTGAAAATTCAAAAAGAAAACGCCATTGACGAGTTTGAAGAAACTCCCGAGAGATCAAGCTCCTGTAGACACCTCGAGTCCAATCTAGTGGGCTATGTAGGGAAACCAAATCTCATCTCACATCAAAAAATACCTTGACTCTTCAATCTCCACCAGTAGCTACCAAGGGGAACAGAATTTTTAGAAGAAATTACTCTCAAAATAACTAGCTAGCTACTATCTCTTTCAAGCCACCGGTTCCTGAATCTGACTTCCTCAGCAGCCAAACAAAAGGTTTAAATGGCCCAGAAGAAAACTAAAAAAAAAGAGGGTGGGGGAGAGAAGAGACCTTGAATCTGACATTAGAGGCACCTGAAACCATAGAAATAAGCTCGGATAGTAGATGTTGGATGATGGATAGATATTTTGGTGACAGAGAGGACAGACAATGTCGGCCTAGCTTGTAGTTCGTAAGGTAAGGTTCCATAATGAGAGAGACAAGACAGGTTTGCGGGTTTTACTACTCTAGACGTTTGAGAGAATGGCACGTGGAAATGTGTTGGAGATACATCAAAGTCAAGCTCCTCATTGACTGGGATTTTTTTGTTTTTAATGTAGACAAACAAAAGGCAAGGCATTTGATTTTTGTATGGAAAGAAGGGCAGAATGGGAGATTAGAAAGGAAATAATACATTTTCTGGGATTTTTTTGTTTTTAATGTAGACAAACAAAAGGCAAGGCATTTGTTTTTTTATGGAACGAAGGGTAGAATGGGAAATTCGAGAGAAAATAATATATTTTCTTATGTTTTTTATGGAAAGAAGGGTAGAATTGGAAACTAGATAGAAAATAAGACATTTTCTGGGATTTTTTTGTTTTTAATGTAGACAAACAAAAGCAAGGCATTTGTTTTTATATGGAAAGAAGGGTAGAATGGGAAATTAGAAAGAAAATATAGTTTCTCGAAATTTTTGTTTTTAATGTAGACAAACAAAAGGCAAGGCATTTGTTTTTTTTTATGAAAAGAAGGGTAGAATGGGAAATTAGAAAGAAAATAATACATTTTCTGGGAATTTTTGTTTTTAATGTAGAAAAACTAAAGACAAGGTATTTTTTTTGTAAGGAATGAAGGGTAGAATGAAAAATTAGATAGAAAATAAAGCATTTTCTGGGATTTTTTTATTTTTAATGTAGACAAACAAAAGCAAGGCATTTGTTTTTATATGGAAAAAAGGGTAGAATGGGAAATTATAAAGAAAATAATAAATTTACTTATGCTTTCGTTGAGAGTTGAACTCAAGACCTCCCCGCTTACTAAACGGGTGCTCTAACCAACTGAGCTACGAGAGCTTATTGATGAGATTCTACAGTATCTATTTTATTATTAACTTTACAACGTTTGAAAAGATGATGGAAATTTGGATGTCTTGTTATTAAATGGGAGCCGATCTAAGAGGACCTATTATAGTTTGTTTTAGTTGGATGTAATTAATCTTAACAAAATTTAATAAAACTCGGTCTAATTAATTCCAGTAATATTTTTTTTAAAAATCTTATTTAAGACAACATTTTTATTTTGAGATGGACCCGAATATTGAAATAGATATGATAGGTAGATGACAAGGTACATCATGTCTTGCTTGCATTTTATTTTTTAGTGTGATTTAATTTTACCTTTGAATTCATGGGTATTTAAGAACTATTTCGGAATGACTAGAAGAAATAAAGGACCGAAACTAAATAAAAACAACTAAAAGAATAAAAATTGAAATACAAAATAAAAATTGCATATATTAAAACAGGACAAAAAATAATCTAGTTATGAGGTAGCGTAGTCCAATGTCTTGTGATAGCTAGACGAGAAGGTACATTGTGTCTTGATTGCATTGATGCAATATGGGGACCCAAAGCCACAAAAGGCTTGATGCCTGTTTGAGAGTGCGAGTTAAATATTTTTTTCGTTTAAAAATACATCAAAATATTTTTAAAAAAAATATATATTTTGACATCAGTATATGAAAATGATCTAAAAACATCAAAAAAAAATTTATTTTTAAGTAAAAAAAAGTAATTTTTTTTAAAAAAAAACATAGTGCCAAACACCTACTCAATCATATAGTTTCTTTTGTTCCTATTCAAAATAAATAAATAAAATGAGTTTATTGGTTGTAAATTTAAATGAATGTGAAGGAATCATTTTTTTAGTGGGAAACACGATTACTAATTATTTATAGAAGCAATAGTACTTGCATAATAATTGCGGAATCAACTCTTTATTTTAATTTTATTAGTGTTTAGTTTATGTGGATTCATGTGATTATAAATGATTCTCTTGTCATTTTATATTACTAATAACTTTATCAATAAGAAATTTATAATGTCACTTGCAAGCTTGATTCGATGATTCTTGGTGTATAAAATATGGAAAAGAAATCTTATAAAAAATAATATAATCATTGTCAAGTAGATCTTGCAAGTTTTAGACAAGGGTCACTTGCAAAAATCTGTAGCGAGATTTTTTTTTTTTTTTCTAAGGAACCAAAAGATTGTTGTTACGGTGGAATTAGTATGTCTTTGCAAATGACAGTCATTTTAAAAACAAAATAAAAATATTAAGAATATAGATTTTTTTTGGCGATATTATTCGATTAAATCAAGTTGTTTGATCTTGATGTCTGTCAAATAAATGTTTGCAAATTTGGGAATCAATTCTAGAAAAAAAATGTCTATTTGAGATCTTGGTAACTCTAAAAAAAAATAGACAAACATAAACCTATTTTATTTATTAATCAATCCAATATTGAAAAAAAACAAATAAAAAAATTAAAAAAAAAATATATCAAGTTTGATGAGTAAACCTGAGTCAATCAAACTCTCAAACAACATGATGGATTTTATTAATATTAATAATTTATTTTTTTTGTAAAATATTATTTATTTAACTATTTAATAATAAATATAAATGATTGCAAAATAATGTATAAAAAACAAATATTAAGACTTTTTTTAAGATCATAATAACTCCATATAAAATAAAATGAAATAAATTGTAAAATTTAATCCTCAACTATTCCAGTATCAAATGATAAAAAATATAAAAAAGAGTTCAACTCTTCAACAAGTCCATGGATTTTCTAAAATTTATCAACATGTTTTCTTAAAAAAAAACCATTTTTTTTAACTATATGGTATGAAGAAAAATATACAATCAAAATTATTTTTTATTTAACTAGTTTTTTTTTAAAAAAGAAAAATAGACCATATCACAATGCTATAATATTTTACTGATATCAATTTAATGCTGGGATGTTTTTATTAATACTATAATGATCATGTAAAAAATAAAATAAAAAATCGAAAGTAAATATAAAAAAACAACCTCATTTACTTGTAACAAAAGTCTGATAATGAAATTAAGAGAGAGAAAATAATGAAATCAATAGAAAAAACGTACTGCCCCATTACGTGTAACCAGATAATTGAATCGGATAAGCATCAAGCCATCATTTCAAAGAAGTGAACACTCGTTTATAAAGACATCTATGTCTTTGTTTTATATCCACTTGAAGCCACGTGTCCTGCGATGCGATGTCCACGAAAGACACGTACCTGCAACACACAAGATTTGATTTTTCAAAGACTTTTAACTCAATTTTGCTAGATGGGCTGGTCAAGATACTTCTAGGCATGTTCATATGGCTACAGTCACATGCATCATTTTCTCCTGTGATTTTGCCATAAATAAAAATCTGGTTGGAAGATTTTAAGAAGTTTAAGGTGACAGGTTTTAATTTAATTACACAGACATCACTATCTTTAGTATTTTATTCTCAGCTGCTTTATGATTAGATTATATTCTCGAATCAGCTTTATACAACGAATTTACTTTTTTTTTATTATTTCATTAAAGATAAGTAAATTTGACTTATAAATATGAATCTTGTTTTTTTATTATCAGACAATTAAAAATAATTTCAATTCAGTTTATATGTTAATTGATGTCTATATATTAAATTACAAAGTCCATCTACAGCCGCTACTATTAATTAATTACTGAACTTGTTTTGATTTGGATTTTAAATTAAAATAAAATAACAGTTATCTCTGTCCAATCATACATTAAAATTCAATTTAAATTTTGTATTTTTTAAAAAATCAAAACACGTCGTTTTAGATTGATATTGATTAAAACATGTTATCGTAATGCCATGGACCTGGTCATGGAGGGTAATGCCTAATAACGATGCATGAAACCTCAGCAAAACATCATTAATGGAACAAAAAAAAACACTTGTTTATGCATTATTATGTAAGGGTTAACAAAGTCCAAATTTCATGCGAAGACTCAAGAGTATGAAATTGAAAGAAATCACAAAACGCAGGCGTTTGGTGATACAGTGTAAACGCCCTCGTTTTTGACCCATTCCCCTTTTGACTTTCTAGCGATATCACTTTCCTTTTATTGTGATGTCCTCTCCTCTCCGCTCTCCACCCCCTCAGTTCTATTGCAAGACGCCCTCGTAGTAAACCCTCTTGTCTTTCTCCCTCTCGAAATCCTTGTTTGACCCAAAAATTCTTTCTCTAAATCGAAGCACAAATCACTAATCACCACCTCAAGATCTGTTCACTGCAACTCTTGATTTCACACATCAAAGGTTAGATCTTTACTTACTCTGGTCATTGAAAGGCTAGATTTTCAAGGTTTTTTTAACTTTAAAGTTTGGGGTTTTATTCATGATGTCTGCGTTTTGTTTTGTATTGTTTTACTTCTTGCAGATCTGGGCTGTTTATGATTGAACAGCGTTCTGGAACTGAAGCTCACCCTTTTCAAGTTTTTAGGTTTTGAAGTATTTGTGCTCGTGTTTTTTTGGGATCCGGGATCGGTAAAGTCTGGAACTTTAGGTTTTTTGTGAACTGTTATCAATGGAAATGTCAATTGCACCACCAAAGGAAGAGTCCATTCAAATCAGAGAGGTCTGGAATGATAATCTTGAAGAGGAGTTTGCGTTGATTCGTGAAATTGTCGATCAGTTTAGTTATGTAGCTATGGATACCGAGTTCCCTGGCGTGGTTTTGCGCCCTGTTGGGAATTTTAAAAATATCAATGACTATAATTACCAGACTTTGAAAGATAATGTTGATATGTTGAAATTGATCCAACTGGGTCTTACATTTTCGGACGAGAATGGGAATTTGCCAACCTGTGGGACGGATAAGTTTTGCATTTGGCAATTTAATTTCCGTGAGTTTAATGTGACCAAAGATATCTTTGCCAGCGATTCAATCGAGCTACTGTGTCAATGCGGGATTGATTTTAAGATGAATAATGAAAAAGGTATTGATGTGAATCGGTTTGGTGAGCTTTTGATGTCATCGGGGATTGTTTTGAATGATGCTATGCAGTGGGTTACTTTTCATAGTGGGTATGATTTTGGTTACTTGCTTAAGCTTTTGACTTGCAGGAGCTTGCCTGAAACACCCGCAGGATTCTTTGACTTGATCAATATGTATTTTCCAATGGTTTATGATATCAAGCATTTGATGAAGTTTTGCAATAGCCTGCATGGCGGATTGAACAAGCTTGCGGAGTTGTTGGAGGTGGAAAGAATTGGTGTGTGCCATCAAGCTGGCTCTGATAGTTTGCTCACATCCTGCACATTTAGGAAGTTGAGGGATAACTTTTTCAGTGGCTCTGCCGAGAAGTATGCTGGTGTTTTGTACGGTCTTGGTGTCGAGAATGGACAGAATACTAGTTGAGAAAAGAAAACAATCAGGATAAAAGATTGATCAATATTTGTAGACTACTAGTGTGTGAGACTTTCTACTCCCTTTGTATTCTTTGGCAAGAAAGATTGCTGTTCTAGTGTTGACTTCTTTCAATTGCTTCCTTGTAACCGAAACCTTGACTAGTTTGTAGCTTGGCTCTTTGTAAATCATTGCAATCAATGCTTCAATAATAGACCTAGTTTTTCCTCAACTCGGTTCTTTTGAAGTTCCTTTTATTAGGACTGTTCTTGATGTTTGTCTGTTTGCAATATTTGCAACCTAGATGGAGAAGTATTTACTTATTCACCTTCAGCATTCATGGATTTTCATCTCTTTCCCCCTCCGTGTATAATTTTTTTTTTAACAATTAGATTCTGTATAGCTAGCTTTTCCTTGAAGTTGGAATCACAGTGGAAACCCTCGGTTTCACATTTGAATTGTTTCTGTAAAGAATGGAATTTCCTTTTATTCCACCCAACTTCATATGGAGTATTTCATATGGAGTATTCAGTATTTCTTGCATTTTCATTTTTGTATTTTCCCTTGTCTCTCTACCAGGGATGATAGTATTGGAAATTAATACTATGATCATTAGACTTGCAAAATAATGAATTTTATTGCTCTCTCCATCTTCTCCTCTTCTTTGAACTTCGTTTATCCTTGTTTTGAACACGAATGTGGAGGGGCCATGGTGTATGATACATCGTTCCTCTAATGTTTCTCAGAGCCCCTGGAATTCATGTTATAATCAGGAGTTTGATATCCTGTTCCTGTTCACTTACTACAATAATAGGCATACTCATTCACAAAAAAGTTCATGGGCATCTTCAACGAGCTAGATGAGTTTTGTCATTGTTCCAGTAGCATGGTTTGAAGAGTTTGTGTTGTGGGATGAGAGGAAATGGAACGAGCCTTTCACAGATGCCAGTTTAGAAGATGCCAGTCTATAAGAGGTGCGTAGTATATCAGACCCAGCTTGTAAAATATAATTGGTTGATTGAGCCTAGTTTAATTCATTTTATGGTCAAGAAGCAATTGTTGCACCTGTTAGGTCTTGTTTTTCTGGCGACGGGTGACCATTTTTTTTGCTGGACCAACATGTAGCAGGAGTAACTTTTCATGCGATGAATGAAACAACTTTTCCTCCCCTCTTGATTGATGATCTTGTTGATAGCTGTTTTCCTGCCTTCTTTGTTTGAGTACAATGGATTTTAAACTTTTTATTATGGACACGCATCTAGAATTTTCTAATAAAAAAATGTGTCCACACAACAAAGCTTCGTGACAAACACCTATATATCTCAATATTTCCCCAACTATGCATTCCAGCAGATAATTTCACTTTTCTTGTTTGTTGAGTGTCCCATTCTGTAGGAATAGTGCTCATTAATAAGCTGACGCATAAAATATTTTCTCCCCACCATGGCTTTAGTCTTCTCTGTAAATGCATGTACCGATTCTTGATTTTATATATGCAACATGATATTTTATAAAACTTTCATTTTGCATTAAAGCTATCGATAATTTTAAGCTCACACAAAAACCGAATGCTCTCATGATAATTTATTATATATGACGCACCTTCATGAAGTAAAAACAAGTTAAATTGACACAAGAGCCATTCGGCTTTAACCTTGTTATTGATATTGTCTATTGGTATGGCTGTTAGAGAGTGTAATGGTCATTTTTGGCTCGTTAGCCAGCAATAAAGCTTGTCCAGGAATGCTGCTTTCTTCCACGGGTCCCAATATGGTCTGATCCTGTTTTGGCTTCAAGTCTGTGTACTCCAAGTCTCTGTTGTTGTCTGCTCTGTGTGGTTGGATGGTTATTATTGTCGCTGACTTTCTGTTTGCATTTGCTGGAAGTAGATTGGATGGTGTTGCTATATTTACATAGGTATATAAAAGTGTGTTCTGCCTGAGAAATTCAAGTTTACTTCAGTTTTCCTACTGGCTGTCAAGTGGAAGATTTTTCTTGAAGCACCTGAATTTGGTGGCTAGCAATGATGATAAGCTTAACTAACTGGGACGTTCTCAGAGGCATCAGGCATGCTTAAGAAAGTCTGTATCACCAAAAAAAGGCTGCTTTTTTACCACAGATTGCTCGGGAGAGCATTGAAAGATCCAATTACCTCTTATCAATCTGTCCTTTAACGTTACTGAAAGAAAGAAAGAAGACGGGATTTGAACTTGAGGGGAATCGACCGCTCAGCCTTGCCACTGGACAAGGTTGGAAATGGATTATGCTTGAAATACAATGAGGCGTGATTATGGGTTGATCAAATGACTCAAATGAGTGTTTTCTTGGTACTGCTGCTTCACAAAACTGGCGGGGGGGAATTTTACTATAGCAAGAGTCCACATTATAAAGAAAAATTGAAGGCTCACGCCATGAGTTAGGTCTCCTTTGACTAAGCATCCTGTCATGGACTCATGGGCAGCACGTTTGCTTTTGATGAATGCACGTAAATATACATGAATTTAGAACTTGTTGGTGATTATAACGTGAAAAAACCTAACCATTTTGAAAAAAAGAAGTTCTAGACAATTTTTATTTGAACCGACTAAACAAAGACTTAGTGCTCAATTTCATGCCATGGAGAATTTGATGTCATGGTTGAAGACTCGAAGGTCCTCTCAAACATGACTTATTATTATCATCTTAATCATTAAACCTGACCTGCAAGGATTAAATTGGTGATTCAACTTAAGAGTTTGAATTGAGTTGGTTTTAAATTTAATCACTTTTAGTATTGATGTCAATCACAAGTGATATGACAAATTTAAACTCAATTCGTAATTTAGTAAGATTAAAATAGTTTTTTTTTAAAAAAAATAAAACATCATTTTTTTTTTCATTTTCCCTTTTTTTTTCAGTCTTATTGTCATGTTTTTTTTTTTATATATAATAATCATTCTGGTTATTTTAAAATTGTTTAAGTTAACTGGATTGCATTGAAATAACTCACGCGAGTTAGTTTTAAACTCAGACTGAACAAGAAATCATGTCTAAAGTTTTTTATGTCAATTATATATATATATATATATATATATATATATATATATATATATATATATATATATATAATTTTATCCCCATATTTTTTTCTTAGTCAATTTAAATGTTTTTGGAACAATTAAGTTGACCAAATCCCATCAAAATGAAATATACACGGTTAATTTTTAAATTTAAGTTAGGTAAAAACTTAAACAATGTTTTTTTAGTATAGACTTGCTGACCTGCAAGTTAACCCTCATGCTAGCAATCTGGATTTTGAAGTCGGGTCAAAACCCAAGCCGGCCCGATAATCATATAAAAAATGCGAGTTTACTCCTTTAACCAATCCAATCTTGTTCAAGACAAAAATACCCCTTCCCTGACACGTCCCCATTTTCTATCATTAGTTGCTTCCGAAGTCCGAACTGGAAAAAACAGAACACAAAAGCTTTTTAAGAATCACTTATAAACTCATTCCAGCTCAGTTCATCACTCCTCTCTCAGTTCCGACTCCAAAAATACTCTCAATTGGATCCTAACCGGTCCAGATTGGATCTTCAATTTTGACTTCCCCTCATGAATTGCAGTCCTCTAATAATTTTAGGGTTAGGGGATTTTTCTCTTTAATAACTTCTTCCTCTTCATTTCTGATGCGGATACTGGTCCATCTTGCTCGAAAACCAGCCCGTTTGTCGGGTTCCAATCCGAATTCACAATGACTCGACACCAAGCACGTGGGTTTCTAACCATAATCGATGATTGCTCTTTCAGGATTTCCCAGTTTGATATGCTATCAGGATCCGATGTTCATTTTTGGGGCTCCATCGCGCCGGATTTTGATAATTTCACAAATGGATTCATGATTTCTGATTATAAACTCAACGAGACTTATAAAAATGCTAGCTTTAGTGTTAATTTGAGCCGAAATGTTACATGGGATCGCATCCGAGTCCTATCCATCTTTGACTTGTTGACTGAATCGGAATTTGGGCCATGTAATCCTCTCAAATGGGTCTGATCTGGCTCCCGCATTGAGTCCAGATCTGGCTCCGTCACCGGAAAGTAATGATAGCAGGGACAAGGAAGGCAAATTTGGTCCTTTTAGAGTCCCGACGATGCTCGATAATTGCAAGATTTTGTCAAATGATTATAGGATTAGGTGGAGCTTGAGCGTGGAGAGGGATTTTATTGATATAGGATTAGAGGCCGCTATTGCTATACATAATTACATGGCATTTGGGTGGGCGGATCAGAAGGCTAGTTCGGAGGTTATGATTGGCGGAGATGTGGCAGTGGCGGGGTTTACGGAGGAAGGAATGCCTTTTGTTGATGATTTTTATATTACCAAGTATAGTGAATGTACTATAAATAAGGATGGATCAGCTCTTGGGGTTTGTCCTGATACGATATATGAAGGACCGGACCCTGTTGGATTGGTGAACAATACGAAGTTGATTTATGGGCATAGAAAGGATGGGGTTTCGTTTATTAGGTATAGGAGGCCGGTGGTGTCGGTAGATACAAAGTATGCTTAATGTTTCTGAGCAGGTGAACGAGTGTCTAGGACCCTTGGATGCTGCAGATAAGGAGGATCAGGATTTGATTATCGCAGATGCAAATAAGCCTCTTGTTGTTACTACGGGTCCTGCAGTTCATTACCCCAACCCACCTAACCCTTCAAAAGTTTTGTACATTAATAAGAAAGAGGCTCCTGTTTTGAAAGTTGAAAGAGGGGTGCCTGTGAGGTTTTCGGTGCAAGCTGGACATGATGTTGCGTTGTACATTACTACGGATTTGATTGGTGGTAATGCAAGATCGAGGAACAAGACAGAGACTATTTATGCGGGAGGGCCTGAAGCTGAAGGTGTTCTGGCTAGTCCAATGGAATTAATCTGGGAGCCGGATAGGAATACCCCAGATCAGGTGTACTATCAATCTTTGTATCAGAAGAAGATGGGTTGGAGAGTTCAGGTGGTTGATGGTGGTTTGTCTGATATGTATAACAACAGTGTCCTTTTGGATGATCAGCAAGTCACATTCTTCTGGACATTGTCAAAAGATTCTATATCTATCGCAGCCCGGGGTGAGAAAAAGAGTGGTTATATTGCAATAGGATTTGGTACTGGAATGGTCAGCAGCTATGCTTACGTGGGCTGGGTTGATGATACCGGTAAAGGGCATGTCAGTTCATACTGGATTGATGGAAGGGATGCCTCAAGGGTGCATCCAACAAATGAGAATTTGACCAATACAAGGTGCAAGTCAGAAAACGGGATCATTACCTTCGAGTTTATACGACCTTTAAAACCATGCAGTCACAATAATCGGGTAGAGTGTAAAAATATTATTGATCCCACAACTCCTCCCAAGGTCATATGGGCATTGGGGTACTAAATGGTCAGATGAACACCTAAATGAGCAGAATATGCATTCTGAAACTAGCCATAGGCCTATACGGGTGTTGCTTATGGGCGGTTCTGCAGAAGCAGAGCAAGATTTACGGCCGGTGTTAGCTGTACATGGGTTCATGATGTTCCTTTCATGGGGTATTTTGCTTCCTGGTGGAATTTTGGCTGCTAGATACTTGAAGCATGTGAAGGGGGATGGCTGGTACCAGATTCATGTTTCCTTGCAGTGCTCGGGTTTATTAATTCTCCTACTTGGCCTTCTTTTTGCAGTGGCTGAGCTTCGGGGCCTCTATATCAGCTCAGCTCATGTTAAGCTGGGGCTTGCTGCTATATTTCTGGCATGTGTGCAGCCAGTGAATGCCTCCATGAGGCCTAAAAAATCCGCTAAAGGAGAGGAGGTTTCCTCAAAAAGGCATCTCTGGGAGTATTTTCACTTCATTGTTGGCAGATCTGCCATCATTGTAGGAATTGCGGCACTTTTCAGTGGAATGAAGCATTTGGGAGATAGATATGGAGATGAAAATGTTCATGGTTATATCTGGGCATTAATTCTTTGGTTTGTAATTGGTACAGTGATTGTCATGTATCTGGAATACCAAGAAAAACAGCGAGGAGGGGCAGAGTATTTGGAAGAAGCAATTGGGTTTTAGGTAACCTTGAAGAAGAGGATTCTAATGACCTCCTGAGTCCAGCCAGGGCGTCATCACAAAAAGATAAACAACATTCTGGACTGATGGAAGTTCAGTTAGAACCTTTGAACAGATGATATATCCAACAATTAATTTTTGGTACAAGCTTGCCATTTTGCCATCAGTTTCAAAAATTTTCCTCTCATGTGGGAATAGCAGGCTTGATTTTTTAGCTTGAAATATTTTTTTTTTGATGTGAGGGGGCTTGACATGCTAATCATTGACCCATTGTATTCCATCCAGCCATTTTCGCTTTATAGTAATTATGGTAGAACAATTTACTTTGTATACTTGATACATCTTTAACACAGCGGAAGATTTATATTTTTTTTCCTATTATCTTTGATGTTCAATGAAAATAGAGTTTGTCCATAACATGTAACACATTAGGTGCTGTAGACTATTTTTTAAAGTTTTATGAAATCATATCTGTTTAGCCAAATTTATCGGTGCTGTATTTGCATAATGCTTACCAAAGACACATGTTTTCTTTTGATTTCCTTGGCAAGTATTTAATCACTCAGTGCTTTTGTGCAATATAATTTCTGCCTGAGAGGTATGCACACTTGCCCAGGTTTGTATGAAGTTAGTTTATGTGTAATTCATGGTCTTGGTGTCGAGAATGGACAGAACACTAATTGAAGAAAATAAAATAACTGGAATGAAAGGTTGATCAATATTTGTAGACTAGTGGAGTGTGAGACTTTCTTCTCCTAGTATACTTTGGCGATAAAGATTGTTGATCTAGTGTTGATTTCTTTCAGTGGCTTCCTTGGAACTGAAACTTGACTGGCTTGCAACTTGGTTTACAGGTAAACTATATCAGTTATTGCTCTTGGTTTCCTGGTAATTTTTGTTGTCTCAAGTCCTGCTGAATTTCTTTTTGTTATGATCTTTTGTGCACCGATCTTGATATTCAGCTATTTTCTGTTTTCGCCATCTTTATGGAGACATAATTACTCAATGAACTTACATAACTTGTGAATCTCTGTTTCTCCCTCGAATCAATTAAAATTTTCCAATAGCTATCTGCAGAAATTCAGTTCTAGCTGAAGTTCTATTTGTTAATTGTTGAGGTCCTCTGTGCAAGGATCTTGATATTCAGCTGTTTTCTGTTTTCGCCATCTTTATGGAGTTTGATATCCTGTGCCTCAGATACCTCCAAGACCTCATGAAGCATGCATGTTGTAACTTTCCAGAAGACTATGTATGCATTACCACAGGGATATTTATGGGCATCAGCAGCATGTTTGAAGCATTTGAAGGTTGTGGGACGAGATGAAGCATAATGAGCCTATTGTGGAATGTTCAAGTTTAGAAGAGGTATTATGCACTGTATCTGGCTCACCTTGTTAAAATTAGTTACTTGATAGTAGGTAAGTTGAATGCATGTCAGGGACAGGAAGAAATGAATGTAACTGTTGGAACTTGCTTTTTTAATGAAGTGGAACTATTTCTTTCATAAAAATGTTTTTAGTAGATGAATGGAATTAACTTTTCCTCTCCTCGTGTTTGTCGATCTTTTTGGCAACTTGTTTCCTGCCTTCTCTGCTATAGTTCTATGGAAACCAGTATATGAATTTGCGTCTAGAATTTTCTTGTAAAAAAATGTCTACAATAAAAAAGCTCTGTGACAAAAACCAAAGAAATATTTCCATGATCATGCATTCCAGCACTGTAATTTTACTTTTCTTTCTTGTCCTGCGTTTAATCCTTTAGGAACAAGACTCATTTTAGGGTACATAAACTAATACAGTAATTTCTACATTTCATGTTTTAGACATCTTGTTGTTCTTTTTAAATGGTTGTAACAATTCTCAATTTCATACATGATATTTCACAAAACCTTTCTCTGTACAATAAGACCATAACTTTGAAGTTCATGCAAAAATATAAATGTCTTCATAATAATTATTACAGTTCATCCACATTTCTGGAGAAAAAGAAGCGAACAACTTTTATAAGCTTATGATTCAAAGACTGGAGATGATCTACTAAAAATCGACCCTGGAACTCTACTGCTCTTAGCCAAATTTTCAAACGGACACGCAGCTTTCTGAAACGAAGCCAATCACACCACCACTGCACCGCAGGTACACTTATACCTTACCATCCAAGATCCAAATATTAAGTCCGTCGAGCAATTCGGAGAGAGGTGAGTTGGAATTGCGTTACTGTGGCAAGGCTAGATTGAACCAAAATATCTATTTGAAACTGATTTTTGCTTGAAACGCAATCAGCAGCTGTTTAAGACTCTTCAGCTAAATTTTTCCATCTCCATTCACAATTTTCATTCCAGGACTAAGATCAAGACTGACTTCTTTACATTTTTTTTTTGAAAAACATTAGAATTGATTCTCTGCATGATGAGGGTTTCTTATTACTAGAATACGTGAAAAGCTATGGAATGGAAATTTTTGCAGCATAGAGATAAGAAGTCGAGGAAACCTCGAAAAGGCCCTCACTCGTCATCAATGAAACCAAATTTCGAGAGTCAGATTTTTCCCCTGTATGCTTTTGTGGAAGCTTGTAAAGCAAAATGGTTGTGTAGAGTAAGAGTATCAATGAAACAATTAAAGAGGGCACCTTTTCTGCAAGCCATGAGGGTTTGCAGAAATCCCAGTTATTCCACATGCATAAAGGTCAGTGCATGATCACAAGAAAAACGCACATGATTCACCACTCAAGTGCCATAAACAACTGTAAAAACAACTGAGAGATGTTTACAGAGTTTATAGAACATACTACAATAATCAAAGGGGGATAAAACTAGTTTCTTATTGAAGTCCGCTGTAACATGTGATCATAAGATACCACACAGGTTTTTTTCCTGAGTCAAGTTTGATTTTGAAAATGAGTAACTTACATATTTAAGAAAACTAAGTAGATCTAGGTCAACTGCTTAGCTTGAGTAATGGACCAAGTCATCGCCGTGCCGTGGCAAACTTGTAAGTTGTAACTATGCAGTAAATAGTAATCTTGCAATAATCTCTAGCTGGCTAGCTGCTGTGCTGTTCATATGCCAAATATTGCATGGTTAACTTTTTTTTCTCTGGGAGATGCTCGCGGGATCAATGACAGAAAATGTTGCCAGGTTTAAGCACCACCTTATTTTCACCACACCAATCATATTTTGAGACGTTTTTCTTCATATAAGATAGTTCAAGGAGTGTTCTTGTCAGAAAACATGGCTCGTGCATTATTCTGCGCTCTTTTCTCCCAAATGGCTACTATTTGCCAGGGAAATCAACCTTTTCATGTACAAAAAAATTGGCCTCCTCTCCTCCCAGATGGCTCGTGTGTATCAGAAGAATCAAAACTAACGTTAAATGATTTCTGCCTTCCTGTTCTTCCAAGTGGCTTGTGTGTGTCAAGGGAATCGCACCTCACGTTAGAGAATCTGGCCTCCTTTTCTTCCAGATGGCTTATATGGGTAGGAGAAACCAAACCTAACGTTCAGAGAATCTGGGTTTCTTCACCACCAGATGGTTTCAATTTGCCAGGGGAGCCAAATCTTCTGCTCCCTCTTCTCTTCTGCTGTAAATGCTTGGCTGGCCACTTGTTAATCCCTGCGATGTTGAGGAAGGTGACATGCTTCTTGTCTGGCCCAGTTATTTGTCCGGAAAAAAAAATGTGGTGAGGGCTTTGTTAGCCCAGGATAAGGGAACAGATTTACAAAAATAGACACAGTGACACTAGAAAACAATAGCTATTTTATAATTATCTAAACCCAAAATTTACTATTCATCATGGGTCCCACTGCAAGCATAAAACCCGAACCGAGAATCGAATCGACCAGAAAATAAATAAATTAAAAATATCAGATTACTGTTGTTTTAATAAAAAAATTACAGATAAAAATAATAAATTGATTAAAGGTTAAGTTTTATTAATGTTCATCTTACTTATTTGGTGGCAAGAGTCTATCATTTCTTCTTAAATCTTTTTATTCTGAAATCAATTGGTGGATCCGAATCCTAATGAATTTATTTGTTTTTGTGGTTGAATCCATTTTTCTCAGGGTGTTTTTCCTTTTAAAAGCATTAAATTTATAGATTTTTAAAGTATTTTTCAATAATTTTAACATATTAATATTAGAAATATACTTTTTTTTTAAAGTATTGTATTCCGCATTTTCAAGCAAACATTAAATACCAAACCTAGTTTCACCAGAATCAACCTATCCTTAATCCTTTCCGCCCTTATGAAGAGATTAGCTACATGGTAGGTTGACATCAATCCTACTGCGTTTTTTTTAAATGTTTTTGAGAAAAAAAATATATTTTTTTTAGTATTTTTAAATTAATTTACATGTTATTGTTGTATATTCTTACCATAAATAGTAATGAATTATTTTATTATTAGTTAAATATTTAATTTGGCCTTAACAAGCTTTTTTTTTATATCCACTTGTATTGTAAAAAAAATACAATATCGTTTGAAAAATACCCTCTAAGACCGGAATACAATTAGATGAGTAAAATTTAATCCTCACTTTGTTAAGTTTTTTTCGATCAAGCCCCTCTGCCCTTATGCCCCTCTCCTTTTTTATTTTTCCTCATTTTCATCTTCACCTTTATATGTTTCTTATATTCCCCTCTCATTTTGTTGTTTGCTCCCACACTTGTTCTAACCTCCATCAACCCTAAAATTAGGTTAGTGTTTGATTTTCTTAAAAAAAAATAGTTGATTAACTTTCTTAACATTAACTCACTTAATTTCAAACCAAATTGGTTACGGTACCACCAAAACTCATATTAACTTGTTACCAAACATGAAAACACAAACTTTACTCATACCTTTAAAAGAAAGAAATAGCTGTTTAATTCGTTAAATCTCTAAAATTAGCGTTAATGAATTCAACTTGTTCTTCTAAATTAATCGATATCTAAATTTAAACACCGTCAAAGTGACTGTTTGATATTGTAATAGCTTTTATAGTTGTTTTTTTGATGTTGTTAAAAACCTAGTTTTAGAAAAAAAATATGCATGATTGAAATTATCGTGAAATAAATCCTTGCATGCAAAATAAAATAAAAAAACTAGGTTTAGAAAAAAATATGCATGGTTAAAATTATCGTGAAATAAATCTTTGCATGCAAAATAAATACAAAAACATATTTCAATAGATAAAAAGCAAATTATTTAAAATTTTACAAAATCAAAATTTAAAATATAATTATATATAGACCAATATGAAAAGCAAAAAACTATCTGACCAAGCAAATAATTTGTTATTTATGGCTGAGAAAAAAAACAAAATTCATCACTGTACATAAAAAAACCAGTACTGAAAAAACTACCTTACTCTATTGACTCCATTCCACCCTCCCTCCACTAGGGTAACCCTTTAAATAATAAAAGCTAGTAATTTGTATTATGTTTGGTATTGTGATAAAGTGTATTTTTAAAAAATAAATTTATTTAAAATATATTTTGTATATATATATATATTTTATTTTGACACCTATGAAAATTATAAAAAATACTAAATTATATATATATTTTCTAAAAATAAACTTTTTTTTTTAAATACCGCTATCCCAAGTGGATGCAACTCCTGGCTATTATATACAAACAGTACTTTGATTTATTTATTTCAAATAAACAAAATAAAAAACAATGTCGACATGACATCATTAGCACCGTATTTTTAGTTCTCTGTGTAGCCCAGCTCTGATTTTGTTCTTTTGGGTCTAGCCAGGAATTTCACGACGTTGGAGCCTCAGATCCACCGGTAATTTTCTCTCTTGCTCTGCAACCTCTATTACAAAAACCTCTCTTAAAAGAGTGAAAACCCATTTGCCATTTTTGCTTTTAAAGTCCCCGCACACATAAAGATACACACTTTACTTCAACAACCAATGACCTAGAAGGCTTTTAATATTGAAATGGTGATTAATTTCGATAATTGTTGCTGTTTTACTAAGTGGGTTTTTGTTTTTGCATGAATCGGTGCACGTGTCATGATGGTTTCTTGTACTCTTGGTTTCTTCTGTCTTGTTTATGATTCCTGAGTTTGTGGTGTTTTATAGTGGGATGTCTTTCGTTTTTGTTTGCTCGGTTGCAGAAAATGAGTAGCTTGGTGGAGAGGCTACGTGTTAGATCAGAAAGGAGGCCAGTTTATAACTTGGATGAATCAGATGATGATGATTTTGATTCCAGGAAAGCTAAAAATCCCCAGGAGAAAATTGAAAGATTTGTCAGGGATGACGCGGTTTGTTTCTTTTCTTCCTACTTATTTCTTGTAGGTTAATGTGTGCTGTCTTAATGCTGGATGATAATGGTTTTTTCTTTTTACCTTGCTGTTCATGTAAAATTACTCACTTTGATGTTTTGCTAGTTTCACTTGGAGGCTAGGATAGTTGAGGCTTTTACACTTTAATAAAAAAAAATTGTTTTTAAGTTAATTTTGTGTATGTTTTTTGTTTTTATTTTCTTTTAGTTTTGATTTCTGAAAACGAGTTAAATTCCCGAGATAATGAATTATATTTGATATTGTCATGTAAAAAGATCAGGAATGTGTCTGACTTGTTGTTCTTAAGGATGTTTTAATGATGTTTTTAAGGCTTCCTTTTATGCACGGGCTAATTAATAGAGGAAATAAAGTTGATGTGTTCAGTGATTTCCAAGTTGAGTGAACTGTATTCTGTAGAAATAATGAAGAAAAAATAATGCAATTTTGTTGTCGTATGGCTGTTGTTAGTCACACATATTTTTCCTTTTTTTTCAAAAAAAAAAAAACAATCTGTGGCTGGTCTAGTGCTTGGTTTGGTGACATCCTTGGTCAATGACTGAATTGCTTTGAGTTGGGTGGTTCTATTTTAAGGTACTTTGCTATAAGAGATTTTTTTTCATTGCATTACTTTTACCATTGCCCTTGCCCTTGCTGTCGTAGAAGTTTATCATTGTTATGAGCTAGACTGCTTTAATCAGGATAAAAGGCACATCCTGTCAAAAAGGAGAGATGAAAACTTTCATTAGCATTTTGCTCCTTTCTTTTGTCTGGTTTGGGGTGGTGTAGGAAATGATAAGCTTGCTTGGACCTTTTTGTGGGCAATCTTCATTGATTCCAGGATACCATCGTATCATCATGTATTTGGTGTTCTTTTTTTCTAAATTTCATTGGAGTTTGTTGATTAACTGAATAAACCTTCATCAATTGTCATGTTAAACCTTGAACTTAAAGATGAAGACGATGTAACTAAAAATATTTGACTGCAACTCAGAAAATTAATGCATATTTCTTAAAAATGATTTGAACACTAATAATTTTTTTTGTGGAAATGCAATGCAATGTAATGAAATACAAAAGATAGACAAAAAAATGATTTTGGGGTTTAGTTGCTTAGGCCATTGGACTTCAAAACATCCAAGGAGAATCATGCTTCAAACATGAGGCAGATTATTTATTTGATTTGAAAGATCTCTCATATCTATGCTCCCACACTTGTTTCCAGTGAATGTAGATGCTGTGCTTTGGTTGTCCTCCTATGATTGTCTTTCTTAATTTTAAAAATTTTAGATACTTAATGTTTCTTTAATAGTTCCATCTTCTTTCTTCCCTCTCATTCAGAAGGAGGAGTCCTGTCAAGCTTGCGGAGAAAGTGAGAATCTTCTGAACTGTGAAACCTGCACATATGCTTACCATTCTAAGTGCCTGCTTCCACCACTAAAAGCTCCTTTTCCTAGCAGTTGGAGGTGCCCTGAATGTGTATGACTCCATGACACTCTTGTTTAACACGTCGACATTATTCTTTCCATAACTGACAATTACTATTCTTTCATCTGCAGGTTAGCCCTCTGAATGATATTGATAAGTTACTGGACTGTGAAATGCGCCCTACTGTTGCTGATGATAGTGATGCCTCTAAGCTGGGATCAAAGCAAATTTTTGTAAAACAGTATCTTGTAAAGTGGAAAGGCTTATCTTATCTACATTGCACTTGGTAATTTTGTTTTTATGATTCCCAACTTTCTCATGAAGAACAATTGTATGTAAAATAAGATGTTAACTTTGCAATACTTTTATAATGCTTTCAAGTTCTCTTATGTGCTAACATGCCAAATGTTGTGATGTTGCTACAGCATGACCGAGCATGATATTCTCTTGGATTTTATTTTGTCAATGCTGTCCTTTTGCTGTCCATTCAGCACTTTTTGCTCACTTATTTTTTTCTCCTTTTGGTTATCTTATCCTGCACAACTCCTCATAGGGTACCCGAGAAAGAGTTTTTAAAAGCTTTCAAGTCAAATCCTCGTCTGAAGACTAAAGTAAACAACTTCAATCGTCAGATGGCATCAAACAATAACTCCGAGGATGAATTTGTTGCTATCCGACCAGAATGGACAACTGTTGATCGGATTCTTGCTTGCAGGTTGACTCATCTGAAACTTTTTTGAAACAAACACACAAAGAAAATGTATTTTTGGTTTTACTCTGCCTTTTCTTATTCTTATGTTTGATTGTTTGTAAAGATTTAAAAACAAATGTTGTAGTGGGGAATATGTGTTTTCCGTTAAAAATCAAAATCTATGGCTTGCAATTCACTTCTGTCAAGTTAAAAGTATGTGGGCTTCTATCTTTAATTATATTTGAGAACATGGAAGCATGCAATTAATCTGTTAATACAATAATATGCATGCATGTTTCTTAGCAGAACTTTTGTTGTTGGAGATAATGATCCCTATTCTTCAAGCATTGACAACTTCATATCTATAGATTAGATGTAGTTAAGGACCTATACGGGATTGAGGGCTTTGAGGGGCAAAGACAATTTCTCTTTTCAGGGATCAAATTGGCAGATGAAGTGCCTGTTTGGTACTAAGTTTCAAAAGTGTTTTTGAAAAAAAAATGATTTTTTTTTAATTTTTATTTTATGCTTTAAATTAATTTTTTTTTGGTGTTTTTAGATCATTTTAATGTCAAAAAACATTATTTTATTGCATTTCTAAACTAAAAGCACTTTGAAAATCAACCTCAACCACACTCTTAAACAACCAACAAATGTGTTCATTTTCTTAAGGTAGTGGAGGGAAACTGTTCATATATGAAAGGTTGAGCATGTTGAGAAAAATGTTGAGGAAAAAAGAAACAAATTTTAATTCAGTAATATAATTGAAAAATGTTATTGTCGAAGAAAATAAACAGATTGTTATAATCTCAATGAGGGGGGCATGGACACATCCTTGGATGTAGGGCAGTTCAGCAGAATAATTAGATGCTTGAAGGGATGCTAATCTTTGTATAGCTTTGTGATTTTCCCTGTTGCCCTCGTCATTCTATTTTGGAACCTCTTTACTATATTTTAATGCATTTTTAGGATGTCCTCTTGGCTTGAGGAGGTGCTTTTCTTATGTACATCTCGTGTCCTGAACTTTAAAATCACTAATTGAAGATTAAAGCATAAAAGTATCAGAGTGGAGATTTACCATTTATAATATACAATCACCTGTTATTGCTTGTTGCATTTCTTGAACACTGTGGTGTGATTTGGCTGTTTAGATATGCTATTTCAGCTTTTCTTTTGTTTTGAAATTGTTTGATTCTGTTACAAGATTCTTGAATGTGACACTGTTGTATGCTTCAGGGGATATGAGGATGAGAAGGAATATCTTGTGAAGTACAAGGAACTCCCTTATGATGAATGTTATTGGGAATTTGAATCAGATGTATCTGCATTTCAGCCTGAAATAGAAAAATTTAATAAAATTCAATCCAGGTCTCACAAACCGAGTAAGCAAAAGAGCAGCCTTCGAGATACTACTGATTCAAAGAAGAAATCAAAAGAATTTCAACAGTTTGATCACAGTCCTGAATTTCTTTCTGGAGGTACATCATTCATGTCTTTCTTCCTTCTTGAAACCTAGCATACTTGTTCATTAAGATTTACCTGGTTGAATTTATGTTAATTCCCGAGTGCTCTTGTTTTTTGTAATTGAAGGCTCATTGCATCCTTATCAGTTAGAAGGACTGAACTTCTTACGTTTTTCTTGGTCCAAACAAACACATGTAATACTTGCTGATGAGATGGGCCTTGGTGAGTCTTGCTTTATTTTATCGTGTTTTTTTCTTTGCACTGACAGCTTGTCATCGTTTTTGCCAATGTATTCACATGCCTTCCCCACCCCACCCCCTGTTTGATTACAGGGAAAACTATACAGAGTATTGCATTTTTAGCATCTCTTTACATAGAGGGCATCTCTCCGTATTTGGTAGTAGCTCCACTTTCAACGTTGCGAAATTGGGAACGTGAATTTGCAACATGGGCACCTCAAATGAATGTTGTATGTACACAGAACTCTTCAGTTATTTTACTCGCTGGTAAGAAAACTCTGAGTTGAAGTTTCTCATGTACAGGTTATGTATGTTGGTTCCTCGCAAGCACGTGCTGTTATAAGAGAATATGAGTTTTACTACCCAAAGAATCACAAGAAGATCAAGAAAAAGAAATCTGGTCAAGTTGTTACTGAAAGCAAGCAAGATAGAATAAAATTTGATGTGCTTCTAACATCTTATGAGATGATTAACTTGGACTCATCATCGTTGAAACCAATAAAGTGGGAATGCATGGTAACATTCTATGTCTCAATGAGTCCTGTGCCAGTCCCCTCATCTTATTGCTACTAACACTGACATCTACATATAGATTGTTGATGAAGGTCATCGTCTAAAAAATAAGGACTCGAAATTGTTTCTCTCGCTGAAGCAGTACTGCAGTTACCATCGTGTGCTTTTGACTGGAACCCCTCTTCAGGTTTGTTGTCTAATGACGCTATTGAATATCATGGACTTGGATTATTGCTTTTTGCTGGAGAATAGTGTTGGCATATAATAAGTACCAATATTAGAATAAAATTAATGTAAAAGCCTCCATGCTTCTCTTGATTCCAGTCTGGAATTGTATTTCTTAAGTGAATTCACTTGGTATGAAATCACTAATTGTGCCAATAACTGAAAGGCTTGTCAAACATTCGTTTTGTTTAACTTGCATCCTATCATTTGTTTTGATGCTCTTCCTCTGGAGCATTTAAGGGAGTTTCTGTTGGTGATTTTAATCATGTTGCAAAGTTAGCTTACTGAATTTGAAAACTGGCAGATGGGCAGATATGGTCTGTCTAATCAACAAAACCAGCACTTTTGCAACACAGTATGGATGCATGCCTTACTTGTTTTCTTCTGGATTAACTGCGCTCATATCTATTATATAATCTTATCATCTTATTACTTTACTTTTGCAAGTTCTTTATGCATGCTATAGGCTTAGAAGCAAATATTTGTCTCGCAAATCTGGATAGAAACTAATGTGCAGTACCCTCCCATCATCATGTGAATGGTCCATCAGCTTTCTTTTCATGCCTTTTCTTTTGGCTTATTCTACCACTAAATTATACTGTTTACATATGTTTTTGTTGAATTGTCTAACTCACTAGCACTCATTTGATACCTGCTCAGAACAATCTGGATGAACTTTTCATGCTCATGCATTTCCTTGATGCTGGGAAGGTTAGTATGTGTGCTACTCAGCATATGATTTTTGTTAGATCATGATAGCTTATTCGAGCCCAGTGGTAAATTGAAAGGCCTTTTTCCTCTTATTGGTCAAAATCTTTGCAGTTCTCAAGTTTGGAGGAATTCCAAGAGGAGTTTAAGGATATAAATCAAGAGGAGCAGATTTTGAGACTTCACAAAATGCTGGCTCCCCATCTCCTCAGAAGTAAAATCTCAAACTTTTCTGTGATATACTTGCACCTCATTAGTTGGATTTCCAGGGCTATTGGTATCCATGATTTTATGTTATGTGTCAATTAAAAATGTTTCTTTTTTGTAACTCCAAACCTTTTCTGTCTCTTTTTTTAACATGAAGGTGCCAGATCCTGCCAAATAAAAGTGATATTTGACTTTGGTGGATGCCTCTTCTGTTTTAGTATTTGATTTCTCTTAGGGTTGTACTTTTTCAACCAGTTTTTTTTAGTTTTCTATCTTGAACTAATATATGAATTGTCATGTATAACACAGAAAACCATCTGAAAAATGTCCCCCTGTAGTCTTTGCTTCTTTTTTTTTTCACTTGTCGGCACATTAGCAGTACTTGTTTTTTGTTTTCCTCCATTGAGAAACTACAGGTAATTGAAGTGGTAGATTTTTCCACTTTCTTTTGAGGGGGCTGGGTTATTGATTTGCTATTTTGCTTGTATGCTTACATCTATTTCTTTGATTTGTTTTGTCCTATATTCTGAAACACCTGTGGTTTCACTTTGTTTCCTTCAGCAAGAAAAGAAACACAAATGTGAAAAGAACAAATGCATGTTCCTATGAAAAACTTTTCTTCTTGTATATTATGAGAAGGCTTTAGCTTTGTTTTGGGAGACAAGTTATTTTCCATGAAGTGGGCGTGCCCTATCTATTGCATTTGCTCTGGTAGCTGTAATTTCATTTATTTACTTTTTAATTGTTAAATATGCAATTTTAAGGGCTCTCCCCTGCTGAAGCTATGGTTTCTGTAGCAAAAGATGGTTTTCATCTCCTTTTCTGTAAATCCTTTTAGCATTGATGAGAATGTGGGTGTGAAATTGTGGTGCTCCTATAGGGGTGAAAAAGGATGTCATGAAGGAGCTACCTCCTAAGAAGGAACTCATTTTACGTGTTGAACTAAGTGGCAAGCAGAAAGAATATTACAAGGCCATTCTGACTCGTAACTATCAAATACTAACTCGACGTGGTGGTGCACAGGTACAGTTTATTAATGTAGTGAAATGAAGCTATTGTGATGTATCTCTACCTAACGTATTACTATCCTTGGATCTTTCTTGACCAGATTTCTCTTATCAATGTGGTTATGGAATTGCGCAAACTCTGTTGTCATCCTTATATGTTAGAAGGAGTGGAGCCAGATATTGAAGATATCAATGAATCTTTCAGGTACTTAGTTTGATTCTATGTATGTGTACTTGTGTGTTTATGCAAGTGCTTTCACATGTGCATTTACACAGATACGTGTCCAGTTATGCATGTGGTGCCTTCACATTATGAATGGACATAATCTTTATCTTCTTTATAAAGATAAGAATCTTTATCTTCATTGCCTGTTCTACCAGTGTAATTTGCTTTAGAGGCAGCAGATGGCTTCTTCAGAAGTTTCATTTCATTTTTGGATGCCTATTCGAAATTTAATTCTGTTCCCTGTTGTCTCAGTGTGTATAAAAATACTTTTCAGTAGTTAGAAGTACTCAATTTTATTTGCTTATCTTTTTTGCTTGTTCTTGTTTTATTAACTGTGGCAGGCAGCTCCTTGAAACTTCTGGGAAATTGCAACTGTTGGACAAAATGATGGTGAGACTTAGAGAACAAGGGCACAGAGTTCTCATTTACTCACAATTTCAGCACATGCTAGACTTACTGGAAGATTACTGCACTCATATGGTATCAACATGCTCTTACCTTGTCACACCCATAATCTGTATTTGTCTGCTGCAGTGATAGGTTGTTGAGATATATGCATATTTTGTTTCAGTCATTTATCTTTCATTTTGTTTCTGTGGTCAGAAATGGATGTATGAACGGATAGATGGAAAGGTTGGTGGAGCTGAGAGACAAGTGCGCATAGATCGATTTAATGCTAAAAATTCTTCAAGATTTTGCTTTCTTCTCTCAACTAGAGCTGGAGGACTGGGAATAAACCTTGCAACTGCTGATACCGTTATTATATATGATAGGTTGAGTGTTTTCATTTGAATAGTTTTATTTTTATTTTCAGCATTCCTTTTTCAAGTGATATTGAGAAAGCAGGTGCTGTGGAAATGTTGGTAGAGTAGTAGTTACATGTTTAAGGGTGGTATTATGGTAATAAAATTTAAGGTGATTGGAATCTGGTGTTTTCTGAATTTTTGTAACCTGACCGAGACAAGATGTGGCACTATCAGTATGCTTATTTCAACTTGCTGACATCTCTAATGGCTATGTTTTCAAAAGATCAAAATGCTTTTTGGGTGCTCTAGTTTTTGAAACTCAAAAGTTCTAATTTGAAATTTTTCCTGTGGGTTTGTAATGATTTTCTAATTCCTTTTCCTTTTTGTTCCTTTTTTTTCCCTTTCAATTCACTGAACATATTATTCTTGGTGTTTTAGTGATTGGAATCCCCATGCTGATCTTCAAGCAATGGCTAGGGCACATCGACTTGGGCAAACCAACAAGGTTAAAGTTTATGCTCAAGATGCTATAGATAATTATTGTTGTTGCTGTTGTTGTTTGGTTGCTTGTTTGTTATTTGTTTACACTGAAGTGTTGTTTTGATGTTGCAGGTAATGATTTTCAGGCTCATAACCCGAGGAACTATAGAGGAACGAATGATGCAACTGACTAAGAAGAAAATGGTTTTAGAGCACCTTGTTGTTGGGAGGCTGAAGGCACAAAATATTAATCAGGTAATAATCCTTTTTCATTGGTTCAGGCTTTTCATTGTGCATGTAATAATAGAAACTTAGGCTCCTTGTGTGGGCTAAATTAAATGAAATTATGATTTGAGTTGCAGATCAGGGATTGCACAATTTGATTATAGTTAATTTTGTAGTATGGTTTAGTGGAAAAAACTAAAAAGATATGAACCACGCAGAACATATACTGAGAGCACCACATGCTCATCAGTAGACTATATTCTTTTTTCCTGGCTATATTGGGCTGCTCTTTAGAAAATGCTGGCTGTTGTGTTTATGGTGCACTGATGCATGCAACATTCTTTATGTAGGTATATTTCTTGGGCAATTACAACACAAAAGTTACAGTAATGTGGTCTTATCATGGAAAAACAAACCTAAGGACAAATGTGTGGTTTAAATTTGAGGAAAACACTGAAAAGATTATGATTATTTTTTAGGAAGAGCTAGATGACATCATAAGATATGGTTCAAAGGAGCTTTTTGCTGATGAGAATGATGAAGCTGGAAAATCACGTCAAATTCATTATGACGATGCTGCTATTGATCGGTAAACACATTTGACAGCTTGTATCTTAGTGTTTTACTAATTTAAATGTTTGGTAAAAGTTGTAGTATGTGTTGTTTCTTGAATAGATTACTTGACCGTGAACAAGTTGGAGTTGAAGAAACATCATTGGATGATGAAGAGGAAGATGGGTTTTTGAAGGCATTTAAGGTGATTTTTTTAACTACAATGCTTTTGCCTGTCATTTGTTGAGGTGTGTATGTTGTGATATTCTGTGAAGACTTGATCTTGTTCTGTAGCAGCCGTAGAATAGGCTTGCTCTATTTTGCGATTGTTTTTCCTTTCCTGTGTAGACAGTTTTATTCCTCACATACATCATCTCACTCTTCTGATTGAAGCATTAAAAGAAGAAAACTTTGTTTGCCTGTTAGAAGACAAGCTGTGGAGTAGCCCAGTGCATGTGCTGGAAGAATAATGGAAGGGAGAGTAATTTTGCATCACATGTTTTATCTTCCTCGCCACATTTCACATTGTTTTTCATTAATCTCCAGCTATCTTAGGTAGACGTTTCTAAAGATTGGTTTAACATCCACTTCCACTAACCATATTACATTGCCTTTTTAGCAGTCTGAATACACATCTGGTTCACATAGCTTCCCTGGATGCCTTTTTGGCATTTACCTAGTCATCCTTTCTAGTTATCCTACCATGATTATTGGACTCTTTATGTTCTTGCCTCACATTTATTTATGATGGTCACTTTAGGTTATGGTACTATTTATTCTTCACTAGCATCATGATTTAGATTTGTACAACATCAAGTCTTATTTATTCCATGTTGGGCCTGATAAGTAAATCTAGCGTGAACTCTAGTGGTTGCTGTTACTTGTCACACAAGCCAACATATCTTTATATCATCTAGTTCTGAGAAAATATTCTGTTTGCTAGAGTTGAATTCACCACAACCCCTGTGGTGGTCAGTCCCGAGGAAGTTTTCTGGTTATCCCATCTGTCAGTTACATGTTTCTGGGTCTCATTAAATGCTCAAAGAGCCTGGGTTGCCTCTTTACCAAGATTCAAAAAGAGCAATGAAAAGCTCATATGCTTTTAATGACCACATGGCAATTAAGATTAAAATCATGGTCTAGAAAATACATCATTTATGTTTCCCCTCTCTGCAGATACACTTTTCTGGCTATATCTGTGATAATTATCATAGGTGTATTATTACCACATATGCACACTTTCTGATCAAAACTTGCCAAATTCTAAAAATAATTGGAATTGTAGTCATTAAAAATCAATTCTTAACCTTCTTGAAACTCTTACAACCTGTTACTTTGAATATACATGAAGAAAAAGCAGACATAAATTCACTCTCTTCTCCCTCCTTCCCTCGGTCTCCATCTCCTTCCCTTCATCTCTGTCTCCCTCTGTGTGTATTTGGAATTTTATCGTACTGTGGTTGAAATGTTAATTAGGCTGAGGTTAGTGGAGTTCGTATGAATTGAGTTTTAATTTTAAATCTGCATTTGCATCTCTTAAGAGTTTTGTCCTACGACTTCTTAGGAAATTTGGTGTTCCTTTGGGAGTGAGGTTCAAACCATATCGATAAAGCTCTTGCAAGGCTGCAGTTTTTGATAATGTTGTTCCTTATATACGGAGATATTAGGCGAGGGGAACAGTGTTAATGATCTTAGTTTCATTTAACAAATTTTGTTGGATCATCGAGGGCAAGGGTCTTTTAATGCAGTCAGACTGCAAGAGATTTAGATCCTTTTGGCAGATCTTTTCTTTCTTAGGTTTTCTCTCTAACTGATTATGACAATGCAAACTGATTATGAATCCCTAGCATATGATAGGTAAAATTGTATTAAGTCAATGAATGGCTGAACTCTTGATGAGTACAGTGAATCCCAGATACAGGGCTTGTGTCATGCATTACTTATAGTTCGAGTATTCAGCCATGTTTGAAATGGTTTCTAATGCAAAAGACTGTACTGAAGATTGTATCTTTAATTGTTATTGCAACTTTTTCATAGAACTGAATTGGTTCTATATACCTGTGTTCTGTGCCGTCTGATTTCTGATTTACAATCATATGAATTGCTTCTTATTGGAAAATACCATTTTGTGTGTTTTAGGTTGCAAACTTTTGAGTATATTGACGAAGCAGAGGCTGCCGCAGAGGAGGAAGCTCAAAAGGCAGCCATGGAAATGAGATCCATAATAAACAATTCTGAAAGAACTGAAAAAACTAACTACTGGGAAGAGTTGCTAAAAGATAGTTATGAAGTGCACAAAATTGAGGAGTTTAAAGCCTTGGGCAAAGGAAAGAGAAGCCGTAAGCAGGTATTGTATTCTCTTTCTACCATATTTAGTAACACATTTGCTTGTTATCATCAAGAATTTGAATTTACTTGGTATGAGATTGTATGCTATTTTTCACTTACAGCCAGTATGGAACTGTTTTGGTCAAATATTAAATTCAAATCTACTAAAAGTGGGAGTTCAAAATTTCGTTTTGTGCCGGCCTTTGTTATTTTTTCCATTAGCAGTAAAGGGCATAGCTGTAAACTTGCAAAGCAAGACTTTCTTTTTGAAGCAATATGTAACAGTGGTGTGGCATGGGACCCATCATGCGAAAGTATCTGATTCTTTTGGGCCTGATTTTTAATGATATTAGGGTGTAGAATTCAATGTTTTAACAATTTCAGCCCTCCAAGCACAATAATTAATTTTGAAAAAGAAGTGTTTTTAGGCTTAAACATGTTAAGTAGCTCATGTATTTTGGCTTCTTTGAATTGTACAGAGCACTTTTATTTTTGAGACTTGAAATGAGATTAACTGGTTTATTTTCAATTGATTCAGATGGTGTCTGTTGAAGATGATGACCTTGCTGGTCTAGAAGATGTAAGCTCTGATGGTGAGGATGATAACTATGAAGCTGAGTTGACTGATGGTGAAACAACATCATCAGGAATTCAGACAGTAAAAAGGCCTTATAAGAAGAAAGCTCGAGGTGGTATTTTTTTTCCTTCCTATTTTGTTTCTAATGAATTGGTGACAGAAATTGATGTTATACTGATTTTGGTTTGCAGTGGATAATACGGAACCAATTCCTCTGATGGAAGGTGAAGGAAGATCGTTTAGAGTATTGGGTTTTAATCAAAATCAGAGGGCTGCATTTGTTCAAATTTTGATGAGGTGTGATCTTACATTGAGAAAATAAGAATAATGTTCCTGTAGTTAGTGAAAATTTTAAAATATTTCTGCACCAGCATTCACATAAATTTTATATTGCAGGTTTGGGGTTGGGGACTATGACTGGAAGGAGTTCGCTCCTCGATTGAAACAGAAGACATATGAAGAAGTAGAAAAGTATTGAACATTGGCTTTATCTTTTATTAGTTAAATATGCTCTAGGGATTTATAGCAATTTGATGTTCATAACCTGTAATAACAGCATCATCTTTGCCATATGACTCGCATCTTGCATTCTTATTGAATTTTATTTTTCTGGTTTGGATTGGATGACATTTGTATGCATGCACTCATAGTTGCTAGAAGATACTCTGTTTAGTTTCAAGGCAACAAGATTTCATTTTGAATGGAAGCTATTGAAGTATATATTTTCCTTTATTTCTTGCATATCCAGGAACCTCATTTCACAGAGTATGCAGTTACTATGTACATTTTAGAGCTCTTATCTTGTCAATCCACAATTTTTTTTCCCCTACATATCATTTGCAAGCAACCCTGGTCATTGCTTAAAGAGAGCTAACTAATGTATATTTTATGGGACCCAACTTTAATACTTCATATACTAGTTTATTACTGTTTTCATAAATGGTATTTCCACCTCCTATTTTCAGTTATGGGCGATTATTCTTGACTCACATAGCGGAAGATCTAACTGACTCACCAAACTTTTCAGGTGATTAATCTTCACATGGTAGCTTTTAATTTGCATTTTTTTTGGCGCTGTAAATGTGCTATGTTTGCTTTGCTCACTATCCATGATCTTGATTGTAGACGGTGTTCCTAAAGAGGGTCTTAGAATACAAGATGTACTTGTTAGGATTGCTGTCCTGCTTTTGATAAGGGATAAGGTTAGTGCAAGTTGAAATTCATATTTCTTTAATTTTACTTTTGTTCTTTCAATTCTTCATACACGGTCTCTCTCTTTTTCCTCTCTTTTGGGCCTGCCTTTTTGAAGGTGCTTAAAGCTGAAAAGGCATGACATGAGTGTTTTCCTTGTGCATTTGCTAAGATAAAAAAAATGGACATTGTACCCAACCATTTTTGCTCCCATCAATCAAATGATATATTTTGATGTGTTTTTGGAAATGATAGGCGAGGTTTGCATCAGAGAACCCAGGTAGCCCCCTTTTCACAGATGACATTATACTGCGCTACCCAGGCCTGAAGAGTGGAAAATTTTGGAAACAAGAGCACGATTCATTGTTACTTCATGCAGTATTGAAGTATGCCTTCTCATTACTATCTGTTACATCACTTTATCTGTTGAAATATTTTTACTTGATCACTTCTTTTCTTCTTCTTTTTTGTATTTTTGCCTCTAAATAGATACACCCAACTAGTTTTGTGCTGGGGCTTTGTTAATCTGGGTTGAGTTTGATTGTCTCTTAAGTGCTCTATCTCCCATCTCATGTGAATGTTCACACACCAGACTTAAATGTTTTGTACAAATTAAAGATTTGATGAATATGCTGTGCATTGTCTGACCCATTCTAGGACTTTCACTCTCACCCTAGTTTCCTTGTATCTATTTAGATCAGAATTAAAATATTTGATATATCGCTTCTTATGGAGATATAGTTGGATAGTATAGGAAAGAATACTAAAATCAAAGCACTGCATAGGATAGGCACACCTAACTCCAATTGACTTTAACCCTCGGGAGAGTGATACATGGGATCTAGGGTGCCTGAGGTGCAGCCTAATTTGTAGCCATGCCTCTCTTACAAAAAAAGTGGAGGTGAAAGTTAAATGTTCAAATACCTCCATCAAAACTGCAAAATTATAAAAAAAAATTGATTATGTAGTGCATATCTAGAATGAGAAGGAGATCAATCTGTTGTGGATGCGAGGGATATGATTTTTGCAGAAAGTTATTGATGAAATGAGGCACAAAAGAGCTTAGGTTGTACATCTGGTGTAATTTGGTCCATTTGTAATTATTCGTGGAAATATGTTTCACTATTCACATGAAACATCTCATGATAGATGTATAAAAATAAAGATACCTAATTTATAATCAATGTGCCAAAAGCCCCCATTCCACCCGAAGCAGGGACTCATACCTGAGTTCTAGCCCCTCATGTGTCAGGGTGAGTGGCGGGGTACCACCAGCCTTGGAAATGGATGCAAAGATGCTTCACTAGGCTGAAAACAAGTGCTTTATCTCAATTATGTGAACTAGATTTGCATGCTTAATACATTCATAATTTAGTCAGTTATGAAGATCTTTGTTTTTGGTCATCATCTACTTTCTAGGCATGGGTATGGAAGATGGCAAGCTATTGTTGATGACAAAGAGTTGAAGGTTCAAGAGATAATCTGTAAAGAGTTGAATCTTCCTTGTATAAGACTACCTGTCCTTGGGCAAGGAGTTGCTCAAGCACAAAATGGTTCTACTTCTAACGCTGCTATTGCAGAAGCTCCTGGCACCCAGGCACAGACAAATGGTACTGGAAATGATGCAGCAGCTGATGTTGCTCAGGGGACAACTGAAGCTGCAAATCAAGCACTGTTATATCAAGATTCATCTATATTATTTCATTTTAGAGATATGCAGAGAAGACAGGTAGAGTTCATTAAGAAAAGAGTGCTGCTTTTGGAGAGAGGACTCAATGCGGAGTACCAGAAAATTTACTTTGTAAGTGATTACCATATTCTTTGTTTCCTGTACAATGACTATTTTTGCATTTTCAGATAACTTTAAATTCAAAGGACAAATTTTGGATGCAATCAATTTTTTAGGAAATATAATTTAAATTGCAATATTCCATATACTAGGAAAAAGAATAGCTAAGTTATAGGCTAGAACATCTTAACTCCAGAGAGTTTGGTTTCGTGGAGGACCACTGCTGGGTATTCTTTATGCGCTGTTACCAATAGATTTTGGCAGTTATTTTGTCAATTGAATGTGCAATACGTAGCAACAGTATTAGTGATACATGAAATCTTCTTCTTTCTTTTCCGCTGACAGCTTGCTCTTTCTGTTAAATGATTCTGACTGGGTTATGGAAATTCCGTGGCTTAATCTACACAGCCTTATATTTCTGGAGCCAGTCAATATCATTGCACTCTTGGTATAGAACACAAGATATTCTCTATTTTATAGCTTTTCATGAGGAAGAGCTTATAGTACAGTACAATTATGTATTCGGTGTTTGTATTGATATGATACTTGAATTGATTCTAGACCCACAGGTTCCTTTACTTATAGTGTTTGTGCTCACAGGGTGGGGATATAAAACCAAATGAGATTACAAGTGAAGAGGCTGATGTTGAAACAAAGGCCGCTGACAATTCAAGTTTAGGCTCCATAGAGATCAATGCTCAAATGATTGAGCAGTTGCCTCAGATGGAACCAATTGGTAAGTTCATGTTTGTTTATAAATTATTGCTCTTCAGATTACCGAATTTGAGACTGCTTAAAAAGAAATTGAGAGATTTGTGAAGGGTAGTTAATTATTAAGTTACTATTATTATAGGATGGAGTGGCAAACATTTGAATGATATTATATAAGCATATCCTGATTAGTTATCAACATTTTAATCAGATTATAGGTGAAATAAGTTTGATTAATCATATAAAAATTCATGGATGACCAATAATCTTTATATGCAGCATCAGAAGAAATTTCAGCTGCTGCTTGTGATGACAATCCTGATAGATTGGCATTAACTGTGCATTACAACAAGGTAAATCTTCTGCTAATTCATTTGGGTTCTCCATGTTATGTTCAATGAATAGGATTGGTATCGTGTACCAGATAGGAAACACTTGGGATGAAAATTGGACACACAATGCAGACACTAGTGGTAGTGGTTGAGCCAAAGCCATGTGAGGATTAACACATTGTCTTTTCTGATTCTCCTGGCAGATGTGCACGGTGTTGGAGCAAAATGTTCATGAATCAATTCAGATATCCTTAACCAATCACCCTGCAAGTCTCAAGTTGAGACAGGACCTTCAGCCATTAGAGATGATTTTTGAACAGATGAATCAAATTCTCTCTCCTTTACAACAGAAATCTCCTACTTTGGAACAAGGTACTCTGGGTCCAAACAAACATGTGCAGGCTGAATCACAGAGCAGTCAGGCAAAACTTCATGCACCATCTGACCAACAGAAGGAGAATAACGACAATGCTGCTGCTATGGAAGATGTTGAAATGAAAGAGGCAACAACAGAGTCAGAATTGGACGAAACCATTGCATCGGCAACAACAGAGCCAAAATTAGAAGAAACCATTGCATCGGCAACAACAGAGCCAAAATTGGAAGAAACCATTGCATCGTCAGTTGAAGAAGCTCCACATTCTGCAGATCCAGTTTCGCCTCCAAAAGAACCTATGTGTTCTCCAGGGACATCTGAAAAGGATGTGCAAATGGTCGATACAAGTAATGGTACTGACACCAACACTAATGCTGTATCAAACGAAAATGAAACCACAGAGAAATCAGACTCGGGGGTAATTGTTTTAGATTGATACATACAAATGGAATACCTGTAACCTTTCCATGTTCATTTTAACCGTAACAAACCAGTTTTACAGGCTTTAGCAACAAATAAGAGTTAAACTGTACTCTTTAATTACTCTTTTCAAATCATGCTGTTCTTCTACAAAACCATAGAGTATTTATCAATATTTAGCAAATCTTGGTGTTGCTTGAGATTTTATGCACTTCATTGGCTTACAATGCAGTTAATGCAGCTTTATTTCCACTAGATTTCAGCTGCCTGCTCGATAAATTTATTGTCTTTTCTTATCCCCACTACTTTCCCACAGCTTCAACTGACTCCAGGGGGATGTAAGGTAATGTTTTCCATCCTTAGGGCTTATGAATGCCTGTAATTAATTAATAGCTGGGTTTCATTCTGCTTCAAGCTGGTTGAAAGAAAAGTCAAGGGGTGGAACTCGAATCAGACTTCGCCCAGCTCGTCAAGTTCCAATCTTTGAAGGAGAGCACCTTAACTATTAAAGCAGTGCCTTCTTTCAAAGAGGCTAGGAAGAAGGATCGCAAATGTCCTCTTTGACAAGAACAGCACGTCATTGAGAAACTGGAAGAAGTGTGTATCATATGATCTCGTGCAATTATTCCCAGAACATAACCGGAAAGGAAGCCATTGCCAGGAGCGAAACGCAAATAACGTTTGGAGCTTCCTGGGATGATAATCTGATTAACTTAAACTTCGATTAAATGAAAGAGTTTCGTGGGATGATCATAGGAAGAAGTGTTACTGTTATCGATTTCCTGCAATTATTCCCAGCACACGACCGGAAAGGTTTATGGAATGCCACTCCTCGGAGCGAAACTCTGTTTAAGGTGGGAGTGGTGCATCATTATATTGTAGAAAGGTTTATCAAATGTCAATGTCTTTTCTGCTTTTGCTAGTTCGGTATCAAGTACTACCACCTACTTTGAAGGGGAAAAGCTATTTGAATCATCGTTGTCGGCCTAGGTATGATCTAGAAAGAGCCAGGTTACTAGGTTGTTGGGTTAATACTGCAAGTCATTAAATCAACTCGTATAATCAAAACATTCATTTTTTTTAAAAAAAAAAAATCTTTGATGTTAACCAAGACAAGTTTAATAGGGTAATGAGTCAATCGTAAAATTAATTAAGCCTAGATGGCCAGCTAGGAAAAGTAGAAAAAGTTATCATTAACTGATAATAGTTTCCTTTGGGAAGATGAATGCATGCAAAGAGGGGTCCTTGGGTTACTTTGAGATTTGAAAATTACATGTTTGTGATCATAAGCTATACAGCTAATGCTGGGGCAGTATTTGGTGTTTTGTGAACATTGTGCTGTGTGTTTGCAATTTGCCATGGACATAAGGAACAAGATGATGAAGGAAGTCATGAAGCTATGAAGGGGTCAGCTAGAGTTTCTGATTGGACAAGCATGCCATTCCACAAGGTTAGTTTTCTACATGGAGATGCAGCCTATGCTTCTCCATTGGCTACTCCAATCCCTAAGGTTGCATACTTGATGCAGAATCCAAAAATGGCTCTTCCGGCATGAGGATTGGCCTTCTCCACAAGTCCCAGAATGCCCTTTCTCGTTACCTTCTAATGACTGCAATAAACCTGAAGCATTAACCCTTTTATGTTCGGGGTGGGGGTGAAATTTTAAGAGGTATCTGAAAAGATTATGAGGAGATGTTTAATGATTATTATGGTAATGATGTCACAATGATGTGTTCTAGACATGGTTTTCTAATTTACATACTGTTGTTCGGTCAAGAGACAATCAAGAACCATTTCTAGTCAATAATAACAGTTGGGGCACTTTTCTTGGTTGGAACAATGGTTCTTTTCTTCAGTGTGGGGTCTCGTGACAATCTCAATGTCATCAATAATGCAGAGAACAATTGTTCTTCAGGACCCAAGAACAAGGCATTTTCCTAGTTCAATTCAAAGAAGTTCTGGGAATTGTTACTAGATTACAACGCTTTGCTTAACCAACTAGACAAAAAAGAAAAAAAAACTTTACCCTGCTGAACATGAGAACAAAACAACTGCAATTAACATACAGTTCTCTAAAGAAAACTAGAAGGGGAATACATAGATATATGGAGTGCCAATTACACTAGGAATAACTCATAAATCTGCTTTAATGCTTCCGCAGATCCTTCTATCTTGTGCTCTTGGCAGCATAAATCTGCTTTATATGCATGTCCAAAGAGAATAACCACAACTTCCTAAGTCTCCTTCTGGCAACTTCACCTTGTCTTGTTCCTGCATCATTGAATTCCTGTTATTAAATGCCCAGGGCTAGAGTTGATGAAGCGATAGTGAACACAACAAAATGTTAATGGAGCTTAATCGAAAATGATTCATCGAGAAAGAAAACAATGACATGGAGATCCAAGGAAGCAAAATATTTATCCTGGTGACTTAAATGAGGTGAAGGATGAAAGCTGCTAGAATTTTCAGCTCAAAATACTCAGGGTACGATATGATTAACCGGAAAGAAATGGGGATTTGTTTGCAGCATTACAGGCAAGCATCCAAACTATTCTCCTAATCGAGAATGTTTGGCCTCATTGGGCATGGAAAACATAATAAACAAACAGATTCAAAGGTGATGCAGTAAGAAACTCATTCAGAAAAAAAGAAAGTAACTGGCATCACCTTCCAGGTTCTTATTGGGAATGCCATTTTTAAACCATGTTACAGTTGAAACATATATTAATAATCAGAAGAAACAGTTAGAAAGTTTAGCACAAAAACATGGATATAAGGGTAGTGCTGTTCAAGTGAGAGCCAAATGATAATAGCGGGAAAATAAAAACTTTGTTGGCCTAGATGATTCTCTTGTTCGATGGTTAAGGCTCAGAATATCATGCAGATTTTATATGCAATATATTTGTCAGGAAAAAACAAAGGCATCTCCATAGAAATGAAAAGGGATAATGCGGGACTTGCCTGTTTCACCATTACACTCACAAAATCTTCCAAGGAGCCAAAATTATTCGAAACATAGCTGTCCTGTGGCTTCTGTTGACCCATTAAATACCCATCCTTTGACCTCACTAATGTTTCCATTGCTGAACTTTCAACCTCATTATGCTTCATCAGTGAGGTATCAATAAAATTTGACTGTCCTGTTGAACTGAAGCTTCTTGTTCTCTGAGAAATCATGTTATCCAAACTCCGGCCAATGAGACTCCCATTACCATTAGGAATTGCGGAGTTTATTGAGTTAGATATGCCATTTGTGTGGTAAGGATCATCCTGTCTATGGTCATCCCACCCTAGTGGGCCATTATTGATTATTTGTCCGGCATCACGGCTCACTGCAGCCACTTGACATTGTAGATCTGCTTTGGAGTCCTGTAAATGAATGGGCAGAGTAGAGATAGAAGAAACATCACAGTGATTATTTCTACTTTGCAAGGCCATTGCTGACATGCTGTCTCTGATGGAACTGGGATGCAGAGTAGATTGCTTGAAACAGTCATTTAAGGTAAAAGAATTTGATTGGACCCCATTTGACTGAACAGCATTGGACCAGTTGTCATTACATCTACCATGATCCGGGAAATGGGAAGAATATCCTGGATCTAAGGCACCTGCTGCAAGAGAAGATTGATTTCCAAATTTTTGGCCATCTTGGAGCCCTTGACCATGTCCTTCCAGCATCAAAGGTTTGTTTGAAACACCAACAAAAGGGCTGTTTGAGCTTCCAGCAATTATTTTCATATCTGTGGAACCACTGGATATAGGGAAACTGGCTGTATCATCAAGATGAGTAGGAAGTTCCCTAACATAGTTGACACCCTTGTTTGATTGTATTTGATCAAGTTCTAATGACATTGGCATCCCCTGAAGTATGTTCCCATTATTTCCAGGGTGTCCAACTGTTTGGAAGTGACTTAAACCATTAGCTGAGTGTGGTGCACTCTGTACATGACCTAATCGAATCACTCCAGGAGAAGGAAGACCACGAATGCCCAGAACAGCAGGAGAATTCAATCTACTAAGCATTCCACTTGAAGGGAGAGATCTGAAAGGTGTGTTGTGAAACTGCCCAGATCCAGCCAAGTTGTGCAATCCCAGTCCACTCATAGAATTCATTTGCAGATATGATGCATCTGAACTACCTAAAGCTGCAACCATATTAGCTTGCTGGTTTGCCACAGTGCTGATCCTTTTAAGGTAAAGCCTATATTTCTGCATCCAGAACAGTGAAGTTAGTTACCAGGATGAAATAATTATTCAATTTCAATTAAACCAGGAGAGGTTAGAATATATGCCTGGAGATGGCTTGCCACATTTTCTCTAGTAAGCTTTTCAACATTCATCAAATCAAGAATCTTCTTTGGAACAGCCTCTGCATTGAAACGAAATGAATGAAAAGTAGAGCAGAAATACCTAAACAAAGGGGTGGTTTCATGAGTGAATGAATATGTCATGGATATAAAAGATCTATGAACGAATTAACCAACGAGACTGCTTTTGCTTAAAATAACATGTGGTGAAAAAACAAGTTATAGTACTACAGAAAAGTCAAAAACCACATATTGTCTCCAATATTAACAAGGAAAAATATTAGATATGCATGTGCACAAAAGCGCATGCACGCGCACACACAAAATTGAATAAATAAATATATAAAACCAGGGTCGTATACCCGGGAAAAACATCTTAAACACCTCTATTATGATGATGAGTTAAATAACATACTGTCAATGCCCAGTTGATTAACAGCTGCCACAAACTTGCGATGCAGCTCCACCGACCATACAACCCGGGCCTTCTTTTGGGTTGCTGGGTCCTCATTTTCATTTTCATTCTCATCACGATCCTCATCCTCATCCTCATTCTGGTCTTTCCTTTTTTTATTAAGCTTCTGGTCAGGCGTTGCTTCACTACTTCCTTGATTAGGCTTGTCTCGGTTGTCCGAGCTGTTTCTGTCTTTGTTATCACATTTCCTTCTCCTAATTACATGTTGCCAGATGTTCTTTAGCTCCTCAATACGAACAGGCTTGAGCAAGTAATCACAAGCTCCATGAGTGATCCCCTTCATCACAAGCTTTGGATCACCATTTGCTGACAACACTGCAGATCAAGGTTATTCAATTAGAACTAAATCCCAATTGGACAACCACAGACTGCAAAGATACAATAATATGCTATGCAAGAAACACTAAATCAAGAGAAACAGTAAATCAAGCGAACTTAATAACTGAACAGAACAAGGTCCTAATTTTCAGCTTTGGAATCAACTTACATAATGAGTTTTAATCAAACTAATAGAGTGAGCTCTTAAATTTTCAAAGATGTTGGAATTCTGGAGATGGCATGAAAATGATCATTTTCGAATGTTGTTTTGGAAGTCTATAGGTCCATAAAGAATCTACAACACGTTTTCCTTTTGATCAAAACTGAAACAACAGAGTTCAAAAGACCATGTGTAGTGTTTTTGTCTTACTGATGACAGGCAGGTCCATCTCAAGCCCCACGAGCTCAAGCAGTTTAAAACCGTCCATGTCTGGCATATGGACATCACTGATAACCACGTCAAAGTTGTTCTTGTTTTCTCTCAACATATTCAATGCCGTGATTGCTTGACCCGTCGTAGTAACTGCACAATCCACAACCCATGTATTGTATACGTCCAGATTGTGAAATTCCACAAAAATAGATCAGTTAAACCATAGAAAGTTAATCATTTATCTAGATTTATTCTGTTAAAATATTCGGAATCAACTGAAACTCAGAAAATCAAAAATGAATTTAGATTTATTTAAAAAAGATCCAGAAGTGTGTCATGCCAATAAATCATAAGATTTCGGAAACTTAAAATCAGAACAAATCTACACAAATCTAACTCCAAGACTAATGACCCAACAGTACAAATGCAATCACTTTAGAAGATCCAGCAGTTCCAATCAGTATAACACGCCAGTAGTCAAAACCTCAGAATGTCATTAGAGACAGTAAAGATTCAAAAGAGAAAACTATAACCTACAAAATCTTGTTATAGTGGATACATATCTAAGTGCCTATCTCCCAAAAGTAACAAACCGGATCGAAGCAAGCAGAGGGTGTAGATTTCTTCTTTTCTCAAGAAACCAAAAAACAAGACATGATACTTTAATTTAACAGTTTACACAAACATCGTCTTTACAAAAACTAACTACATCAAACTGCTAAATCAACAAAGAGAATCAAACCAGGAACAAAGATTACTCACGTCAACGGATTATAACCATTCATATTTTACACAACTAGCAACGTAAATCTGACAAACAACCAAAACATCAAAGCCTGAACAACAAACATGAAAAAAAAACCCATGTCCAAAAAACATGAACAGGTCACTGAAGCAATAAAAAAAGAGTGACGAACCATTATACTGGCATCTGCGAAGCAGGGTTTCCAGCAGTAAAAGACAAGTCGGGTCATCATCAACAGCCAAAACTCTCATACCAATTGGAAACTGGTCTATATTGCTATCTACAATTCCCTGCTCTACAGTCATTTCCTTTTCTCTTCAAAACAAGTTGACAAAGCAAACAATGAAAGAAGGGGACTAATTTACCAAGTGGGGTGCTAGTATTTTCTTCAAAGATTGAAGCTTTTAACTGGTTTTTGTTTCAAAGTTTAAAGCTTTTAACAAAAACCCATAAACCATAATAATGGCAGAGCTTGGTATAGGGTCAATTGAGAGAGAGTGGCAATAAAAAAAATCTTGATTGGTTAAGTTGGAATATAGTATTTTAGAAAGAGAAAAAGGCTTGAGAACATTAAAAAAACATGACAACTAGCCGGAAATTTTATTTTATTTGGTTCCTCTACTTTGAATATGCTTCTAATTTGATAGTTGTATTATTTTCTATTCTAATTTCATCCCTTGACTGTTGACTTTTTTTTTCTATAATCATTTGATTTTTTTTCATGCACTCATATGCTCCTTCTATAACGTACCTATCAAGTACCGTTAATAATCAATCACGAGAATATCATTCATATATAGTGAAAATTAAGGTATTCACATTGCTTCATAAAAAAATATTATTATTTTATTGTTAATAGTAGTAATAATTATAATAATAAACTTATTTAAAATCTTCATAAAATAAGATTCTGGACATTTTTAACTATTGACCTATGAGAATTATTATTAGGATCCACTCATTAAATATATGAGATTTTTTCAAAATTGGATTTAAGAATAATATTCCATAAAATGGGCTTTTTTATATTGAAAATGTAGTGTTTATACAAAAATACATATAAATAAAGCGAGATTTTACCAAGATATCTTTCGTAAAAACACTTATGTGATGATAAATAGAATAAGTGGATAATAGCGAGAGGATCAAAGTAAATAAAAATAAAATTTGAGGAACCAGAAAAAACAATTGAGTCTACAATTTACTGTGATGATGAAAGAATATGAAATCTAAGGATATATTGTGGACGATGGTGGAATTTGTGGACGGTGGTGAGTGAGAGATTGAAACCTTCATTGTCAGGATTTCTTTTACCATTTTGGGTTGCGCGTTCTCTCCACGCGCATCTATTTTGGATTGTAATTGATGTGTTCCGTTTCGGTACAGTTTTAGAATTATCTACTTTTCATTTTTATAATAAAGGAATTAATTGAAAGAAGTAATTTGCAATTTTCTGCCCTGTCTAAATATTAGTGGGAAGAATGCTATTTCTACCGAATTTAGTTACATCATTATCTATTTTAGAAAAGTAAAATATTATATATGAGTGAATTTTTAGGCAGTGTTTGATTATTATTTTTAGAAGACTGCTATTTCTACCGAATTTAGTTACATCATTATCTATTTTAGAAAAATAAAATATTATATATGAGTGAATTTTTAGGCAGTGTTTGATTATTATTTTTAGAAGACAAAAATAATTGGGATAAAAAAGACATTTCTTCTTATTTTTCATGTTTTAAAATAATATAAATTCATTTTAAAAATATTTTTTTATCTTATCATTTTTATCTTCTCAATTATGCATGCTTTGTTTCAACCTTGTAGATACCAATTAAGTTTTTTTTTTTTTGTAAAATCATCATTATTGTTTTATTATTATTGTTCCTATTATTTAAAAAAAACATGGGTATAATTTATTTATTTTATTAAATTTTTAGTTGGTTGGAGGAATAGTTAGTTGATTTTAATTTTTAATTGAGGAATTTTAAAAACTTATTAAACATTCTTTTTTCCCTTTCCTTTAATGGCAATTGATAGTCTTAATTGGAGTATCTTTTGTTTTTATTTGATGCATTTATTTTGGGATTATGATTAAAAATTTCTTTTTTCTCCTCACATTTAGAAAACTTTTACGGATTTAGTTAAGCGAGTAAAATCTTGATTGTCCTAAATTATTACAAGGTGAGCACGCCTTGTCTCAAACTCGAGAACCGAAAAACAGATCTCAAACTCTTTATCGTCTCTCCCCACCCCTTGAGAATCTTCAGCTCTCTTTTCAACTTATATTGAAGTGGATTTATATCAACATCACAATAAAAATTGATTTTTTAAAATTTTAACATTATATATCTTGATATTAATATAAATACACCATATTTAATCTTATCAATACTACTCATTCAAAGATTTAAGCTATAAGTTGAATAAATTAAATTTGATTTATTAAGTTAATTAAAGTGGTATATTATATTATTTACATACGAAGCCAATAGAGTTTAATAACAATATTTATATGTTATATAATTTAATGATATTTTAAAATGATTAATCCATTTTTGGGGGCTGATCTTCACCAAGATAATGCTTGAGAGTGGGGACCACAATGGAAAAGGCTTTTGCAGTAAACGACAGACAAAAACTGCAAGAACTCCAGCCCGCGTGAGCATGCTTCGCGGGTCATGTAGGCGCAGACCGTGCGCGACACCAAATCCCTGCAATTAGTGTATCTGGTCAACTTTTAACTCCATCCACTCTCTACTTATCCAAATCATATCAATTTGATTTCCAATGTTTCAAGAATTTACCAATCAAGTCCTTTTGTCCAATTTTGTTCCCATTTCAAAGAAAAATATTGACGGAAATGCACACAGGGATTGAATTAAGACCATAAATAAATATTCTTATCCTGGAAAAATAATATCAAGAAACGAGCAATGCGTGGTGTTTTTATATATACTTTTTTTAATAACAATGACAATAAATTCAAGTTCATAATACTATAATATACCATGAGGACATGTTAAGCTATAATTTATAATTTTATTTTTTAAAGCCAGGGTAAACCTCACTTCTAAAGAATATATTTTATAAATCTAGATAAACAAATAAAACTCTTATTATATTAAATATTTACAAAAAATATATACTCCAATTTAAATTCAAAATTTATTATACAAATAACCTTTTATTATCAAATCACGCCAATGAAAACATATGGAAGATTCTCTGAATCACAAGTGGGTGAATTGGATTTTGGATAGCCGTAGTTAATTTTTGTGCATGGAGGAAGGAATAGTACAAATAATAATTGGTGCATGTCTCAAGCTGGGAGTGGCAACTCGACCAGTCCTTGCAGGCTAGGGTTAGAGGGCAGGGGATTTGGGCGGGGGTGGTCCAGCATTTCATGCAGCAGCAGCTCAGGACGCATGGAAAACAAAAGGGTGGTGGTGTTTCCAATGAAGTAGAGTGGTAGCTAGTTAGCTAGCTAGGGACTAGACCCGGCAGAATTGGGAGAAGATAATTCTTTTCATGACAACAGTGAATTCCCTTCACTTAGTTTTTGTACCTAGTTTATACCCTAGCTGTAATAATTGGCCGGTTCACACTGTGCCCTGTCAATCTAGGGTTATTTTTTTTTCCAGGTCTAGCCAATGAAAGTTTTTTTTTAATGATATCATTTTTTAATTAATGAAGATTCAGAATAATATGAAATTGTCTGCTTCAAATCTTGAGTTACATAGTCGAATCGATTCATAACTTGGACTTTGAATTGGAAATCGGTTCATAGTGGGAAAAAAAGAAGAAGAAAATCCCATGTATTGTTCACTGGTCAGACCTGAATTTACTCCTTATAAATTATCAGTTTAAATCTCAAATCAGTTAAAGTTATTGAAGTTTTTAATTGATTATTAACTTTAAAATTTGTAAACTTGTCAGCATACTTGTAAACTTGTCCGGATATTCACATTCTACAAAATAATAGTAATGTTAGAGCTATGTGCTAAGCATTTAGCACCACTGAAGTAGTAGTCGGCCAAAACCCAACAAACTACATTTGTTTTTCATGTGTGAATAACAAGGAGTTGAGTTAATGAGTTCGGCAACAAGTCATTGTCTATGACGTACTGTCAATGTTTATCATTGGATCTCAAATCTAATGACTAAACTTAAATATTTTTTTCTTTTTATGTTGTCCGTTGATATATGTACACAAAAGAGCATTTTCATTGCTAATTCCATGTTATTTTAACCATTTTATCACTGGGCCCATGGAAGATTTTTAAAAAGGATCTTTTTTCTTAGTAGAAAAAGAAAAGAAAAGATGTTACAGTAAGAGGAAGAGATAATTCTCAATTTCATCAATTTTTCTTTAAAATTGAGGGGGGAAAGTATTTCTTTTCTTCAATTCAGAATTTAATCAAAAATATTCTATCTCTGACCAAAAATAAAATCTATCTTAATACACATGAAAAACCTAATCCACTCATGCAAGTCCCACACAGTATAGGGTAGGGTTTTACTTTATCCACCGACTTTTCTTAAGTTGGTGGGAGAAAGGGTAATACAGAGGCAATTAGCTAAAGAAAAGCTAGCAAATCAGCATACACTTGAATGCCCACTATATATTTCGTGTGTGTCATTCAAGTGGACGAGACTATCGATTGTGGGTTCCAGATAAGGAGAGGAATGCCATCTATGATTAGATGATGTGATGTATCTGATCTAGATTAATGGATTTTAATCGTTTCTGGGGCCTTCATAGTTTGATTGAAAGTGCCTTTTAATCAGATTTTTTTTATGCACAGGGCTAGTGAACTCGACTAAACTTTCCCCATCCCCCCTTCTTTTTATTGCTCAATAATGACTCAAGATGAACACAGTGATGGAGAATAATATAAATTATATTTCTGGAATTTTATATAATATCTTAAGTTTTCAAATGGGATGAATTTTTTAATTTGGTATTAGAGCCTTGTTTACCTAGCGGTCACGAGTTCAAATGTCATCATCATCATTTTATTTGATATAAATCAAGCGCAAGATAGTGTGGGTCTGTGCAAGTTTCAAGCCCAAAGAGCTTTGACTTGAAAAAAATGTTAGAGAATAATATAAATCATATTCTGAAACCTCACCTAAACAGCTTAAATTTTTAGATAAAGATAGTTTCTTAACAAAAAGGGTGTGTATGCAGTGGCTAGAACCGTGACTTAATTTGTGTTCCCGTACCCAAATAATCAAACCTTAAACGTAATCTTTGCTCCATGATAAGTGTTGAGAACAAAGAAAGTGGCCGAAGAGCAGCATGGCACTACTAAACTATCTGCTAAGTTTTAAAGAGATGGGAGAATCATTATATAGAGCTTAGTACTATGCACCCATACTCGAGTGTGTTGTGGAATGCATTGTTCATATCTTTTTGTTTTGTTTAAGTTTTTTTTATTTTAATTGCCAAGTAATTCCATCATTTTAAATTATATTAGTATTGTTTTACATGTTAAGATTTCTTTTGATTTATATAATTTAGGTGAGATAAAAAGTAAGATGCATAAAATACAGAAGCATATAGCTATTGGCTATACCCAATATTTCACGTGTAATATGCCATCGATGTCAAGAAGGAAATTTAGTGTACTTTAGTGCTGATAGTCATATCTTTTAAAGAGAAAGGGTCATGTTTTCTTATTATTTCTCTTTTCAAAAGATAAAAAAAAATCACTTTAAAATTATCCCATATATATATATATATATATATATATCCCTACAACTAAATATATTTTTATCACTTTTATATCTACACTTCTATCCTAAAACACTAACCATAAGGTTGGAAGTTGATTTTCGGGTAAATGACAAGGTACATGAATTATTTAAATCATTTATTGTATAATGTTGTAAAGTTGAAGCATGCACTACAAAAACTTAGCACAAATCTTTCAACTCAAAGGATTGATGAGATAAGTTATTAGTTTTCTAACTCTCGGTGTTGCTTCCTACCACACATTGAAGATCCTAGCTAGACCCACAAGGTGGGATGTACGTAAGATCCCATTGAACTTGGTGATTATCTAAAACACTAATAATCCTTTGACTCTAGCCCCATTAATATTCAAAAGGGTTGATGATCAGTTTAATTTGCATGAGAACATGATTAACCCTAGCTTTCTCTCCACGGCCAAAGATATAATATAGTTTGTGCAATATAATATATTTTTCTAGAAGATTCATTTTGGGTGCCAAATCTCGAGTTCCTTAACTTTTTGGCAAGTCACATGCCCCACTTTGGTATGGATTCAGGTTGTAAGGGTATAGGGGGGGGAGAACAGCGTACCTTAGCTGCATAAGATGCTGCTCAAAGTATAGTATATATGCGTATGCTGAATTCTAGCTAATGCTGTCTCCCATGAGGGGAATATTTTTAAGAATTTTTCTGAAACTTGTGCTACTTTTTATGAAAAATGCATAGTTGGCTGCCTGTTTGTTTTTTTAATGAAACTTGGTTGGCAATGTTTTTTTAATGAAACTTGGTTGGCAAAGAGAGGGAGAATATGACTTTGGTTGGTTAGTTGTTACTAATATATGCATCAATTATTGGAAATCATTGATGGTGATATATTATTTAGTTACTCGTAAGTGGAACATGGTAAAGTTATTAAATATGGTTGAATCATGATCCGATTTAATATTTTGGATTGTTGTTAGATGAGTTAATATGAGTTGATCTGATTGTCAAATTGATTTCAAATTGCCCTTCCAAGAACAATTCTAAACCAATTAAACATAGTTTAAAGAGATCTTCGAGTAGAGTCAACAAAGAATTAGAGCTCAATTATGAATCTGATAGATCGACATGTTTTGTTTTGTTTTGTTTTGTTTTGTTTTTTTAAAATCAAATATAATTCTAGCCGAGTCGACTCTCATCTAATTTAATTTAAAACTGATCTTGAATCAATACCTGAGTTGGTGAATCACTAAGTTGATATACAAGAACAGATTTTACAAACAATAGACCTCAATCCCACCTCTTTCCATTAAAATTGCAAAAAAATAATATGAAAATAGAGGGGTTCTTTATAAATCTTGTAGCCAGAATTGATCGGCATTTGTTGAACCCTAAAAACATTATAAGGAATAATTCACACAAAAAATTCATGTTCAAGGCCTAGTTCTGATTATATTGTACTATCTATATATAAATTTTAGAAATTAAAACTTTTCTCCAATCATTCTCATTTCATCTAGACCAAAAACCTGTCATGATTGTATTTCCGTTAATGTTTCAAGAAAAAAAAATAGATATAAAAGAAACATAAACTTGTGTTATTTAGAGATGTGAAGATAAATTGAACATAAAATAAACTTATCTCTCAAATAATTTTGAAGTGAGTTTTTATCCTTTTAATACAATACAATACACACACACACACACACACACACACACACACACACACATCTCATCTATCTTCATCTCAAACTGTTCTATCTACAAGGTTCCATGTCAAGTCCTTGGGGATTGTCGTTTTACTTTATGCTGATTTGGTTTTAGAGTGAAGAAGATTTGCATCTTGTCTGTACCTGTTAGTTCGAAATAAAACCGAAGCAAGAAAAAAAAAACCCTAAAACGTGGATTGTGATTGTTTGGAGAAGCTGGACCTCTCAAAAGAGGTGGGCAAATGGAAATTATTGTAATCGACAACTGAGGCACTAGACGAGGAAGATTTTTGTTTTATAGTTTTAGCTCCAATAAAACTTTCTATTAACAAATCAAAAGAAAATTTAAGGACGGTCTAATAGTTAAGGAAATATACTTCATTCTTAGTTATTAAGATTTAAACCTTAAATTATCCTTAAAAACATTAAATTTTCCATGGACTTTATAATTATATATAACCTAATTTTTTTTTCATAATTTATAGAATATAAGTCCGATCTATTTATTTTTTAAAATTTAAGCCAGTTAAATCAACTTTTATATAGTTTATAAAAAATATTAGAAAACATGTTAATAATATCTAAATAATTAGCAATTAAGTATTTACAGCAAATTGAAATAAAAAATGGTTGATTAAATTTTCAAAGTTATTTCCACTCCCACGTCTTCGAAGCTTCTGCTGCTTTTCTCAGCGATCCCAAGAGCTCGAAGCTGCCACCACCAACAAAAAAATATAATAAATATAATCTGTTTTATTTTTTTTAATAAATAAATAAGATTTCAAATAAAAATAAAATTAATAGAGTTAATTATATCTTAATCCATATGATTTATCAAAATAAATTAATTACTTCACGTAGTATAAAAAATAATTATATAGTGCTTTGATCAATGTTAACCATACTTAATTTAGTAGAGTCTATTTTATTCCAAAAAATGCATTATTTTCGAAGCAGAAATTTTATTGGTAAGAAAAACATAAATTAGATTTAAAAGAAATTGTGAACGGTTTAAAAACACAAGTATTAAATTAATAGTTTCCTTGACCATAATTTGTATTGAATAACCTAAAAAAGAATCCATCCCTTTACCTTGTTTTGAGATGATCCAATCCTTATCCTGGCCCAAAGCCCAGAAAAAGTATCCACCCAGGCCTCGAGACCTTGCAAACTGGACCTTCCAATCAATGGTTGTGAGTCATCATACCCAGCCCAGAAGCCCCCAGCATAAGAGTAGTAGGACACAGTTTGTCCATGTGTCATTTGAGATTAAGAGATTTGTTTTTCGGTATTTTAGTATTGTGATTGCTAATAAAATAATTATTAAGAAATTTATATAATTATTAACTTTTTAAGGTATGTGAGATTAGTCGAGTTGCATCCCAAGTTGATTCAGATATCCATATTAATAATATATAAAAAAAGAGTAATTGTTGACTTGAAGCTGTTTCTTTATTCTTTCATCTTTCGTTATTTTCAAAATAGAGACAACCATGAACACATTGCCAACCACTTAATTTTGAGTGTTTAGTAATGGAATCATTTTTATTTTTATTTTTATATCTATTTTATTTAAAAACATATTAATTTAATATTTCTCAGGTAAAAAATACTTAAAATAACTATTACCCTACTGTAAAACACTCTTTAAATAAAATAGCCAAAATGCATCGAGTAGATCCAGATTGTACTGGGCCTGGACAGACCTGATGATGTTGGTCCTTGGGCCAACCTGGCCTGTTAAAGCTTCAGTCCAGAGTGTTTTTGTTTGGGGGGCGAGTACATTAATCAGGTGGAAGCTAACAGCCTTGGCCTCTAAGGAGGTTTACATAATATGACAGCCTTATCTGTGCCGGGTCTTGATTTAAATAGGAAACAAATTAGATCTGATTATAGAAGGTAGATTTATAATTTAATTAAACATAATTTAAATTCAATCACTTAAGTTTTAATATATTTTTAAATAAAAAATAAAATGATATTTTTTTAATTATAATTATAATTGTAACCAGAATAATATTATTTTGATAAAAATATATTTTTAAAAATCAACAAATTAATAGCCGAGTTTGACATGGTCAAGAAGTTGATTAGGTTAGTAGATTAACCCTGGATTTCAAACGAGTCAGCTTCTTTCTTTTTTTTATTCAATCTTATCTAGTAACTAGGCTGGCCACATTTCAAGCTAATTTAAACTTTATAATTATAGCTTAAAAAATAATTTTAATTGATAATGAACCGAGTTCTTTTCTATGTGATAGATACCACACGTAGAGTATAATAGAAAAAAAAAACACTATTAAAAAAAAAGAAGGAAAAAAAGCACCAACAGTTTCAGTGTCTTTTCGATTGATATTATTTTTAAAAATATTTTTTATTCTGAAATATATCAAAATAATTTATTTATTTTAAATAATTTAAAATATAAAAATAAAAGATTTCATTTTTTTTAAAAAAAATTACTTTTAAAACACGCACCCCTTGAATATTTTGAACCAACCCAACACAAGAAATTACTATTTTTATAACAAAAAAAACTTTGTACGAAATGATTACAATCATTAATTCAATTTAAGGGACCTATCAATCGTACTCACTTATGTCAATGAAGATAATTTTTTATATATATATATAAATTGAAATTCAAGTTGAGTTAAACAGTGTTTTTTTAGAGAGATAAGGTACAACATTGTTTAAGTGATCCTTTCCTTTCCTTTGTTTTTGTTTTTCTTAAAAGTACGTTGTTTGCATTAGTTGTGTGATTAGGAAAGATTCCTAACATTTACTGTACATGGACACAGCTGCACTTAAAATAATAAATTTAAAATTCAACTAGATTTACTTCAGAGTACGATATAATTTACGAGTCAACAAATTCAATCCGGGTTAATAAATCAAATCAAGTCTCTAACTAGATCAATATAATTATTTTTTTTTAATCCAAAGCAATTCAGGCCTCGGGTCAACTTATCAAGACGGTTCAAATTTTAAAACTTTACTTTGCAAGTTTCTCTTATGATCTGATACTGTTAATTTGCACATAATTACTCCAATAAATAAATAATATTTGGGAAAGATAAAGATTTAAATAAAAAGAATGTTAAAGATGAAGAAGTGCACGTTTAGATGTTGTTATGTGAGCGTGCGTTATTCGGTTCGAGCTGGAAAACCGAAATGCCATAACTTTCATTGCCTTGAATTTGGTCGTTGCTAGATCATGCTAGCTAAGGGCAGAGTTGGAGTCACGATCTCTTTAAAGTTTAAAATGATCCCTAAATTTTACCTTCTTTTTTATAAAATCAATCTCTTCTTCTTTACGAAGCTAAGAGATTTGTTGGAATTATGGGATGTAAAAATGAATACGTAGAGGAGTGTTCCGCTCCACCTATGATGTTAGTGTTTGAGTTATTAAAAAATACGTCTACTTGTGTTAAGAAAAAAATGAGATATGAGGGTCCAAGAAATTATAAATACCAAGTTGTCTAAAAACAATACTTTAAGCAGGAAAAAACACCTAGTTATATCCCAAATCAAGTCTTGACCTAGTGCTAATATTTTTATCGGGCTATTTAGGGCCAATTTTGACTATATCCTGTGTAGCAAGTCATGATAAGATATGCTTGCAAACCAATGCGCAAAATGGATTTGTGGGGAGTAAAAAGAAGCCTTTTGTTGTTCACTTTGAAGCATCTAACTCGTTTATGTGTCGCGCATATATATATATATATATATATATATATATATATATATATATATATATATATATATAATCTTTTTGGTCTAGGGTTTCAAGATTTAGTATTTTGGGCAGACAAGAGATCTCAAAAAGGAGATTTGGTTCAAATTGATTAGACAAGAAAAATGCTAATAGGATCATATGGCGTGCTTGAAATGTGTAAGCCAAAGGGAGTAAAAATAAAATGCCAAAACCCCACCACCTTTCTTCCTTTTCCTTCTCATGTGGGGCGGGGATTGGTTCGAAAGAAGTTGGCTAAATGGCATATGCTTTTGATGATAATTATATAAAGTACCCAAGCTAAAGATCATGCTTATCGCAAGGGTTAATTTTTTTACTAGGTTGTGCTTTTGTTAATGTTATGTGATAAATAAAAAAAATTATATTTTTTAATTTAATTTTTTTTGATTGTCACTTTTCAAAACCATAACCAAACGGTAAACTAATAATACACTCTCCACAAGATACCAACCACTATCAAGTCTATCATAGCTTTTATTGTAGCCTATATGGCTCCACCTCAGCTTCCCCATTTCTTTGTCGGCCATTCGTCCATGTCCCGCCACCATTCATGGCACATAAGGCAAACAAAGCTTTTGTTCGGGATTGAGTTTAACATGTTTGAATTTCGTTTTTAGTATTTATAGATGGTTTGATTTGTTTATATTAAAAAAATTATTTTAATACTTTCCAGAGTAAATAATATTTTTAAAAAATAACTTTTATTACACTCACAAACACTTCCTAAATCATGTTCGTTTTTCTTTATCTTTTTTAAATAAACACAAACCATCTTATTTTAGAATGATACATGCTATTTATAACAAACTAATAAATTTTACATTATAAAAGACTTTAGGTCAATCTATTATAATATATTAAAATTATTGTTTTTTAATTTTTAATAATACATATAATCCTTTTTTAATTAAATATATTTTTAAAATACACCCACGAACAATTTCAAACACAAAATCAAATGTGTGTAATGAAAGTAATAGTAATAGGGTTACTTTTTTGTTTTTCAAAGAGAAGTGACACACACACACGCACACATAAATTTTCATCCCCGAGTGAGTCAATTAATGCTTGACAAGTGCTTGACGTGACTTGACCTTTTCATGTGAGCATGTGAGTGAACTTGCAATATGATGGATCAAAATATTAACAAAAGAGCTAAAAACAAACTTTCGGGTCGGCACTGTAGCACCGCATCCCAATGGCACCGTGGATCGGCCATTTCTCGGCCGTATGCGTCAGCCCATGCTTGTTCGTCTCTTCCATGAACGATGTAATCCCAGACGGTTTTAACCCCTGTAATAAGACAAAATAGCGGGCGGAGTGTAAAATATCGCCGAGGATCGGGGGCCATGCATGTAATTGCAGCGCTGACGGACCGGACCGGTCCGGTCCGGCCGCGATGTTTTGTTTTTTTTATTATTTATTGAAAATGGCTAATTACGATTCTGGGCCCATATAGGACAAAAACAAGGATTTTGGTCCAGGGGCTTTCCGGTAATTGACCATTTTTTTTTATTTTTTCCGCGTTTATTGTCAGAACGTGTGTCACACGCGCCCACCTATTTCACGCCCCACGCCCTGTTTAGGTGGCGCGTGCACCTTCATACGGTGGCCGGAGACGTGATTCCGACGTCCAGAGCGGTTCGTCTGGTCGTATTCTTCCTCCCGCGGTGGCGCGTTCACCATAAATATGTCCGTGGCCGCGCCGGGAACCGGTGAAAGCCGCCGGCCACTTTCTCTCTCTCCTGCACGTCAAAGTGCAGGAGAGTCCCCCATTTTGTGATACTTTTTACTTCAGTCCCTTGACTTTTGATTTTGTTTTTTGTCCTGATTTTGGTTGCACAAGTTTTGGTTTAGTTCGATTGGGTCCTCCAATTGGAATTGATTGGATGTCAATGTTTCAGTTCGGTCCTCCTTCTTTTAATTTTCGGATACGGTTGAAATTATTCAATAAATACAGTACATAAGTTTTGATTTCTTCAATTGAATCCTGTTATTGAAATTGATAATATATTGAATTTTCATTTTGGCCCTTATAGTTTTGATTTTTGATTTTCATGCCTTGATAAATTGATATTTGTGTTTTATTTTCCATTATAATAATAATAGTAATAATAATAATAATAATAATAATCATGATGATAATAATAATAAAAATAATAATGATAATAATAATAACAATAAAAATAATAATAATAATAATAATCATATAAAAAAAATAATTACAATAATAATAATAATAATAATAATAGTTTTAATTTTTGATTTTAATCCCTTGATAAATTGATATTTGTGTTTATTTTCCATAATAATAATCATAATAATAATAATAATAATAATAATAATAATAATAATAATAATAATAATAATAATAATAATGATCATGATGATAATAATAATAAAAAAATAATGATAATAATAATAACAATAAAAATAATAATAACAATAATAATAATAATAATAATCATATAAAAAATAATAATTACAATAATAATAATAATAATAATAATAATAATAATAATAATAGTTTTAATTTTTGATTTTAATCCCTTGATAAATTGATATTTGTGTTTTATTTTCCATTATAATAATAATAATAATAATAATAATAATAATAATAATAATAATAATAATAATAATAATAATAATAGTTTTAATTTTTGATTTTAATCCCTTGATAAATTGATATTTGTGTTTTATTTTCCATTATAATAATAATAATAATAATAATAATAATAATAATAATAATAATAATAATAATAATAATAATATTTTTTTTCCTTACTCTGTTGTTAATGTGTTTAGGTTTTTTTCTCTCAATAAAAATAATGATGATGATAATAATAATAATAATAATAATAATAATAATAATAATAATAATAATAATAATAATAATAATAACAACAATAACAATAATAATAATAATAATAATAATAATAATAATAATAATAATAATAATAATAATAATAATAATAATAACAACAACAATAATAATAGTAATAGTAAAGTAATGATAATGATAATAATAATAATAATAATAATAGTAATAGTAATAATAATAATAATAATAATAATAATAATAATAATAATAATAATAATAATAATAATAATAATATTTTCCCTTACTTCTTTGTTAATGTGTTTAGGTATTTTTCTCTCGGTATAATTTGATAATTTTTATTGCTTTAACAGTGATAACAATGATAAAAAAAAAAGTTGTTTGATCTTCTGTTAAGGTTTTTAGGATTTTTTTTGACAATAATAATGATGATAATTTTTTTACAATAATAATAATGATAATTTTAAAATTTGAGACTTCGATATTATTGTTATTATAATAGACATTGTTCATACCTTTTAGTAAAACAAGTTTTATATATTAAAATATTATATTTTAATCTTATTTCCATTCTAATAATAATAATAATAATAATAATAATAATAATAATAACAATAATAATAATAACAATAATAATATTTTTTTTCCTTACTCTGTTGTTAATGTGTTTAGGTTTTTTTCTCTCAATAAAAATAATGATGATGATAATAATAATAATAATAATAACAATAATAATAATAATAATAGTAATAATAATAATAATATTATTATTTTTTTCCTTACTCCTTTGTTAATGTGTTTAGGTATTTTTCTCTTAGGATAATTTAATAATTTTTAGTGTTTTAACAGTGATAACAATGATAAAAAAAAAAATTGTTTGATCTTCTGTTGAGGTTTTTAGGATTTTTTTGACAATAATAATAATGATAATTTTTTGACAATAATAATAATGATAATTTTAGATGTTGAAACTTCGATATTATTGTTATTATAATAGACAATGTTAATACCTTTTAGTATACCAAATTGTCTTAACAACTGTAAAAATTATTTTTTTCGCCCGCACTACACCCGCAACGTAGTGCGGGCAGTTGACTAGTATCTGCTACAAGTGAAATATTATGTCATACAGCTAAGAATTTAAGAACCGGTGCCTCATGTTCAAACCCCTCAACTCCAAACTATCAAAAATAATTGAACACAATGTCTCCACTGATCATTTCCCCTACCTTGCAGGGTCCAATTAATAGCTCTTAGTGACTGTTTGAAAATATCATTACTGTTGTTTTTTGAAATGATTTTCGATCATAAATACATCAAAATATTTTATTTTTTATTTTGTTAAGAATTATTTTTGATATCAGTATGTAAAAATGATATAAAACAACTATATTTTTTTAAAAAAATACTTTTAAAACACAATATCAAACACCCGTTACCATGTTAAGATATCCCTGCCAGAAACATCAATGAAAAGTAGTGCCCCCACAAAAAGAAGAGGAAAAAAAAAGCACATGAACTAACAAGTAACAATGTAACATAGTACACCAAGTTGATGGACCGAAAAGTACATGAGAGGGTTCTGTGATGCACAGACAAGAAGGTCAGGCTGTCCCCCCCATGATTGAGGCAAAGCACTTGAACATAATAGCTCAACTCCAAACGTTTGATTGTTTGAGCATAGTTAGTATCGCAGAAATTCGTGCCTTGTGGGCAATGAGCATGCGGTCAAATTGATGTGGAGGGATCCTGCATATATAGTTGCCTCCCATAATGGATATATTTACATGGTGGATTTCCTAAGGAAAGGCAAATTCTACAGGTGTTTGATGACAACGAGCAAACCTACCAATCTCTACTATTTTATATTGTTCAAATCTATGTGGGAAGCACCGCATCCTTCCATATATGTAGCGCATAGCAGATAGCTCCTGTCAGAAAAAAAGAGATTTTATCCCTTTTCGGTTTCCATATTCTACTAGCAAAGATTAGTAGAGGCTCAAAAAGGGTTCTTTCCCATGGAATCACTGGTGAGGAAAGAGTCAAGTTTCTCTGAAGCTTCGGGCATTTCAGCATCAGAGGGTCCTCCACTGAAGAAGTCAAATGATGAGAACGAGCAAGAGGTTGTGGAGGAAGTAGGGTTTCGCCAAGAAGAAGCTAGGCCGCCGACTCTCCAGACAGATCCAGAGCTAGATACAAGTGGTTCGAACCAGTGGTTCAATCGAGAGCTCAACCTCATCGGCAGCTTCAGCACCATGGATTCATCAAAAACTTCACCGGAAACTCCTCAAGCTGCTGATGGGGAGCAAAGGGTTTTCTCATGCAACTATTGTCAAAGAAAATTCTATAGCTCACAAGCACTCGGAGGACACCAGAATGCCCATAAAAGAGAAAGGACTCTAGCGAAAAGAGGGCAAAGATTAATAGGGAGTCAATTAGCTGCTTCAATCGCAGCTTATGGACACCCTTATTTCCACCACCATCATCATTCAAGCATGGCTTCTCTTCCTCTCCATGGTAGATCTCTTGGAATTCAAGTTCACTCAATGATCCATAAGCCTTCTCACCTATCATCTTCTATCGGATTCGGAAACATGTATGGCCATGGCAGCTGGTCCAGGCCCCTGATGGATCAGCAGCCAGGAATAGGAAAAGTTATCAATGGAGAATTATTGCATGAATGCAACGGCATCGTCGCGTGCCGGTGTGGGCAGGTTCAGCCTAGAGAGGACTAGTACTGTAGGTTCTCCAGCAGACCCTGGAAATATTGGTAGGTGGATAGGCAGTGCTGGTCATTTGAAAACGAATCAAGATGATCATATTCAGAAGCTTGACTTGTCCCTCAAGCTTTAATTAGAGCGTATTTTCTTTCTTTTTTCTCCACGTACACTTGATTTCATCTTCAGATTCTGTCCTCTTTCTCATTGGACACATGTCTAGGTAAATTTTGGTTATAGAAGTGCTAATTGATTGTTGTTTTTTTAGGGTCTGTTTCTTTCTTCCTTCTTTGATTGCAGTACTAGTTCATGTTGTTCTGTGCCTCAATCTCGTGAAAGCATAGCAGTTAGTGTGTTTTTTTTGTCGTAAGGGAAAAAAGCTCGAACTCGAACCTCTTTAAAATTAGAGAGTGGATGCGATTCGATCTAGACGACGTTCAAGTTTGTACTTGATTATTGGGCATCTCTTTCTCCCTCTCCCTCTCCCCTACCCCAGCCCTTGCAAGTAACGTGCAGCATCAGCTGTGTGCATAGATTCTCCAAGCAACCAGTCAATGAAGAGAATTCCATGCTTCCTCGTGAATTATGTGGTGTTTTTAATCTAGGGTTATTCACTTGTAGCATTTTCTGACAAGTTAACAAGACACAGACACTTGAAACCCACTTCAGGGTCACATCTACAATATCAAGTGGGAGAGAGTTCAACCAGACTAGATTGGACAAGACTATCCCATAAGCCGTGGTGAATCAGAAAAATCTGATTAATGGGACTAAACAAAAGCAAAAGATATTGTTTTTCTTGCTCCATGTGCTCACCAAATATCAATCCAACCGAAATTATCATCATATCCAATCTAGTTCAGTCTAATGCATCCAAAGTTGCCTCAGAGATGCAAAACATGGTCAAATACATTGGTTCATGTTTGATTACAGAAAAGACAGAGATAATATGGATAAAATACATGTCTCCTTTTATTTTCAATTAAAGTATACAAATTTAATGACACAAAAATAAATTTATTTAACATTTTTATTGTTATGTGACATTGAGCAAACGCAACTAGCACCGCTATCACATGACTATAGTAGTAAAGTTACCATGGATCCATCTTGCCTCAACAGAGAGTGAACACAAAATCTTGCATATAGTGACAACTAAGACTTGGAAGATCTGGCATTGTCTATAAGAAATGATATATAATTAGGCGGGCACTGAAGGAAAGCAAGCTTATGAGTAGGATAAATTGTATTTATATGCATTTTTTAGTAGAGGGTTAAACTGTTTCATTGTCATTTACAGTTCGTGATCGAGACTTCTCCATTATCTAAGAACCCTAAACAGACTGTATGTTTGTCCTTTTCCGTGTACCGTGAAAGATGTCTCTTTCACAAACTGATCATTAAATCTAGAGAAGATTTGATTCTATGCTAATATAATCTATAGTCAGCTCACATTGCATCACACTGATCACAGTTTCCTTCATGGAATAGTGGCTGCCCTGTTTTAAGGGCAAAACAAGCTGAACCCCAGGCAGCACCCTGCAATGAAGTTTTTTTTTGGATTCTTCTAAAATCAAGCAATTAACTGGTCAGCAGGCATTTCCTTTCAAGCTTCAAATTTATTACATGAGGGTTTAGACCATCCATCTCTTGAAAAAAGTCAGCAGTCTAGAAACTAGATTAAAACCAGTTCATGCAGAAACACAAGAGACTAGGTCTTGCCTGCCTGGTTCAACACTTCAACCACCGTCTTTCTTGCAAGATTAAGTTGAGAAGCATTAGAGGCCATCGTGTTTCCTCGAGTTTCCTACCAAGATTAGGTGCAGACAAGAAGGGATCATGAAATTGATACCCAGACTTGTTTCTCCAGCCCTTTTTTTCACCAAGAAGGTGGGCAACTGGCACCAACTTCCCATCTGAACTCAAGAGGAACCAGTCATATCTCGTCGGGCGATCGGCCAAAATAGATGTTGTTGATCTAGGCAGTCTTGGTTGCTTTGAAATTATTGAGGCTAATTACCAGTGAAAAAACAAAATGATTCTAAAACACAAAAACCACCCTCTACCCTTAATCTGAGCATAATCATAGAACAGTTTGTTCAATGACAATTACTATGCATATAAGCCCAGTTCATCCCCATCTCAACATTGCCCTACTGTTCTCAACTTTATATCACAATCAGATTTATTTTACCTGATTCTGCCACAGGATCGTAATATGACAACTACCTAACATAAGTATTTTCTGGACAAATTAACAGCGATACCATGTTGCTTCTTTCAAAACAATCAAACCTTGCGACCTGTCCTGTTAGAAAAATAGCAAGAGAAGAAAAGGCGGGCGGCATGATGTTATGGAAACCTGCCCGTGAATTACTAGATATTTACCAAAATAAGATTTCACAAAAGGCAATATCAGTATTCAATTTCACTTGTCACCTAATCACCAACTTTAACAGGCCCAGCATCCATATTCACCATGGCCTCGTTTCTTGCTACAAAAATCAAAAATCTTTATTGAAAACGAAATCTCAGTTGTCTCTCTCTTCCAGGTTGTGGAGGGACTGTTCTTTGAAAGTACACCAGGACTGAAAGCAAAAAGTAAAGGATTGGAGGACAAGACACAAAATGAACAGATAAAAGGAGGCATGCCAGTTGGGAATTGAGTCAAGCACATTGTTCTGTCAAGCAATTGAAACATCGTCGTCACTGTAAAACTCAAGTCCAATAACGTTGTTCAGAAATGAAGAGAGTCTCATTGATTCTAGCCACAAGATGACAAAGAACAATGGTTAGCATAGCACCGAACTGTAAGCCTTCGGCCCAATATACATCTAAGATGAAGAAAAATGATGCCAGGAAATCATAGTTTAGATCCAAAAAAGAACTAAGACTACAGTTATTAATTTGTTATCTCTAGCTCCCATCTACTTATCTCTTTCCTTCATCTGAATCTTCGAATTCTACCGTTAACACCAATTTTCAAGCTGTTCGAGTTCAGTAAAAAAAAGCATCAATTAAGTCCATGATGCATGGGAAATCTTACACCACGAGAACCTCCAAGGTGATGGTGTGTTGACCAAGAGTGACTCTAGAAGCAAAATAAATCACAGCAGAATCTTTGACAGTATCAGATTTTGTTTACTGTTGCCATTCAAATGGCAACCTTTATCTCTTATTCTATGCAGCAGAAAATCAGATATACTTGGAGAGTATCTTGCAATTCTGTTTTCCCTTAATGTATAAGTAGATAAATTGAAATTCAATAAAGTGTGCGAGTTCTGTAATGAATCTATATAATAATGGTAGTCAGCATGTCATTAAACATGCCAATTTGAAAAGGTGAAAAAAATCAAGCAGTTCTTGATTCCTTCCAAGCTTACCAGCTCACAACCAGAAATCAATATTCTCATTTGTTGGGTTTGAGCTACCCTCAGTAATGGTTATTACAGATGTCATTGCCATGTCCAACAATAAAGACTCCATAACCTAAGTTTCACACTGACCCGTAATGTCCTCTGTTATGCAGACACTTTCTGCAAGTAGAGTTCAGAAGTTCATGTTTCCATACTTCGGGGAAGAAGGAGGCGATGCATTGTGGCTATGTAATAAGAAAGAAAGTATTTCCTGCAGTTTTTCAAAAGGGTCATTGGTCAGGAATCCTAGAATAGAATTTCATTTTCGTGCTGCTGCAACTGAATTAACAGTGATCTCGTGAATTTATCAAAAAAAAAAAGAACAAAGCTGTCTCATAAAGGGCACCATGAAAAACATCCCTGCCTTTCTACAGAAGATTTGACCTTTCCAAACAATTGAATAAGTTCAATCCTATCTATTCAGAATATATTCTTGCAAGAAGAAAGAAAGGTCGTCATTTACCCCCTTGCCTCCCAGTACTCACGAATCGTCATCTGAAGCTCTCTATTCAACTTCCTGAGAAAGAATAAGCATTTAATCCAAACTCAAGCCAGCCAGCCAAGCAAACCCTAATTATGAAACAAACACAAGCACCATGATCATAAAATAATAAAAAAAAACCCTAAATCAGGTCCCATAAAAGGTCAGGCCACGCTGAGCACAAAATCTCCCAACTTTTCACCACTATCCCCTCTGGAAATATCAACAATCACACTGATGTGGAGAAGCACATCTTCACCGGAGGCATCATCTCCGAGTTTTGGAACAGTTACATATCTTTCAAACAGTGTAGCTTCGAGTTTAATATCTCCATTATCATCCACTGCTCTCCTGATCAATCTTCCACCGTAAATGAATGAGACCTCGCCTCTGGCTACATAATCAAATAACAAAAGTAATCATTATCAACACAGCAAGTTACGTAATTACACAACTATAAAGCTCACTGCTTTTTTGCTTCAACATGAGAAATTAAACACCTAAACAATAATCAAACACAAAAACAGCACTTTCCACCATGAACCCATCTTTTAATTTCAATGTTAATATAACAATTCCACTCCTATAACTTTGTCGCACGTTGCAGCCCGGTGTCCGGGTAGGGTATTGGTATCGATCGGTGCTGAGTAGTCACCGCCTAGTTGTTCAGGGTCCTAGAAAAATCCGTATATATTGGTATGTTCAGAGATTCAAAGATAAATGATCGGTTGTGTAATGGGAAAAAGCATCAACATATTTAATATACCTTACCTCAGGCAAGTTGTATTATATATTTTGATATAATACATGTTTTCGATAGGTAGTATTTATTGATATGAATAAATTTAGCATTTTGAAATTTTATTATGGACTCAGTGTATCCAGATAAAATATCAGCAAAAGATCTTGAATCTTAAAACTCGTGTAAAAAACATTTTTTTTGTTTTTTTGTATGAAAATATTAAATGATATTTCTTTTTTATATTTTTCAGGAAGCTTTGGCCGTATGTAATAAAGCATTTTTTTTTGTATTGAATTTTCATCTTTGTTTTTTCTTAACAAAGACAACAATAAAATTAAAAAAACTGCAAACACGAACACATTCTCTTTTTTATTATCATTTTTATTACACTTTTACAAATTACATAATATTAACAAGAAATAAAAAAAATACAATAACAATTTGAATAAACAAATAAACATCTAAAATTACAAAAAATAAAAAAAAACCTTAGGAACAATGTCAAAAGCACCTGGAACAGTGGCGATGCAGTATCGATCATTGGCAACGCGTGTAATCACGCGCCGTTACAGGTGAAGCAACAAAATAGGGGATCCTGTAGAACTTCCCTTTTCTTGTTTCTCCGACGGTAGCCTTCAACGATGACTTGTAAAACAAACAAACACACAAAACAACAAAAACAAAACCAATTGGTTCCTTTCCTTCTTTGTGGTTGTCACTTCGTGAGTTTGAGCGAAACTATTAAGATGATAGAGTTATTATGCTTTATTATTTATTAAGGGTAGAATAATCTCTTTGTTTTAGTCTATATATTGTCTTTATATTTAGATCAAGTAATTGATTAAATATTAAAATATTTATCAAAAAATCATAACCTCTTTTTTTAATTTGTGATTTTTCGTTTCAAAGTCGATTGTTTATCTCTTTGATTGTATTGAAGAAGTAGACTTAATTTTGAGGTAGAAAATCTATCCTAATGTAATATTCAAATTTTAATAACAATGTTTATAAACCAACACAGAGAGGGGAATATTATCTTTATATTTACTGTTTGAAAAATATATAAAATTATTTAAGATTAGAAATACTTTACTTCATATCTTTATTATTTTAACCAGATATATTTAAAAATATATCTATTTAAAAATAATAACCCACCACTCGAAGCATTATCATGGAGCACTGCATTAGCTTTCAAGCATTAAAAATGGCAATAATTCATCGCACTGAAACTTTGAAAATTTAGAGGTAATTAAATTATTATTTTTAAAAAAATAATAATGTGTTGCTATCAATAGTCTATTCAATTGTATGATAGAATTCTTTAATCGTAATCGATTATATTAAATAATTCTTTACTATCGATAAAAAATATTGGATGAAATTTGATTTTTTTAAAATAAATAATATTATAGGATGGATCCCACAAGGTGGAGTTTAATAATTGGTGTGGACGTGGCTACAGTTTCATAGATAGTAATGAAGTTTCCTTGGGGTGTGGACCTCAGCCCCTTCCGACAACATGCAGTGTCTGCAACTGCAAGGCTGCAATAATTTATGGTTTGTCTCCATATTGGTTACAGAACATGATGATCTTCTCGGTTTTCCTTCTTTTTCTTGTTTTTAGTGGTTATATATATATATTCAGCCCTCGATAATATCGCACATGGTTATATTAAAATTAAAAGGAATAACTAAAACAAATTTCACTGTGTATTATTATGTAAATTGCAATCCATAATAAAAACTATTATTTTGCTCTCAAAAGTTTTTTCTTATTGAGTTCATTAGTAATTATCTAAAAAAAATGATATTAATTAGTAATTTTATGTTTTTTTCTATGGAAAAAATTACCAAATAACACTTTCATAACTTGTCCCTTTTTCTTCTTCTTAAATGAGATTTTTATTTTTTTTATTTTATCATCTACATTTTATTTATTGGGATTTGGTCTCATTAGTAATTAATGTAGATATTCGGCTTAGTTTATATATTGTTTGACTATTCTTTACGGGTTTCTGTAATTAACAATTATATAAATTTTTCAATGATTAATATATTAGCAACTTTAAGAATCCAACCTAAGATTATAAAAAAAAAGTAAATTTTTTTAGTCCCATATTCTTACAAACAAACTTTAAGTGTTATCTTGAGAGATAGAGAGAGAGAGTTTTCTAAAGACAATATTTGGCCATCATGATGTGATATAGTATTAAAGTTTAAGTTTAAATGGTTATAATTTGAGCATGAAAAAATAAAATGAGTTAGAAAAATGATTTTTTTTTAAGTGAGTAAAATGTTTCGATCATTTATAATTGAGGTTCAATTTACCCTATTAATTTTTTTTTAGTATTTTTTTGAATCATTTTGATACAATAATATTAAAAATGATTTTAAAAAAAAATAAAAAAAAATTATTGTCTTTTTATGTATTTTCAAGCAAAAAAATATTTTGAAAACACAATCATTATCACACTCTTAAATACTCTCTTAGTGTCCCCTTTGTTATTATAATAAAAAATTGCTTTTCAAAATATTTTATTTTTTTATTGAAAATGCATTATTTAAAAAAAAATTGATATCAATATATCAAAACGACATGAAAACACACACGAAAAAATAATTTGAATAAAAAAAATCACTTTTAAAAGCTTAAAAATAAATAAACTCTTAATTGAGTTCAAAACAATTAATTAAATTCAAAGAAATTTAAAAGCGTTAACATTTTCCAAGCATGAAGTAATAATTTTGAAGGCTACAGTTGTTTCGATCTTTAATGATTATCAATCAATCGCCATCCAGCTATCACTAAGGACTTCTTTCCTCCATTTTTTTTTTCTTCCCTTTATAATTCCACTGCAAACCATAGAGATAAGGACGAAAATAAATAAATAAAAAATGCAAAAAAAGTTAATCTGAATATTGAAAATTCATGACATTTACTTTGAATAAAAATATATTTATCTCAAGACAAAAAATCACATAATCTATGTCTGGTATATACGCTGAGTGAGTTAATCAACCTGTAAATTATTGTTTCATGACAAGAAGAAGAAGAAGAAGAAGAAGAAGAACCTGAGCATTGTCGATTTAATTGAAATTTTAATGCAAGGACTAACCATTTGTATATTCATTATGCATGTGAACCAGTCTACAAATCAGTACATAAATAATCACCTTTTATTTATTTTTAAAAAATATTATACATAGTTATTAATTTAGTTTGATTGAAGCAGGCTCATCTAAAAAAAAATTGAAATTGAAAGTTTAATCTAAGCTGAGTTTTAATTTAAATTGAAAAACTCATTAACGTAATCAAACTCCGTTAATCATTTAATCTATAATCCAATTAATTTCTCAAAATTCAACCGTGTCAATATAATTATTTTTTTAATAATTTATTTATCCATTAACCCAGCTATTCAATAACCACAGTTCTTTTTCAATCACAAAATCCAAGATAAATTTAACTGAAAGGGTCAATATCAGTCTTGTGGTATCTCAAATATTTACGAGAGTAATATAAATTATATTTTGAAAATTTTATTTATTATGTTAAATTTTTAGATAAAGATGAATTTTTTAATAATAAAATAATTTGTTGTTATTTTAATTTTTTTTATTAATAGAATAAACTTATATATACCTCAACTAATCCCATAAATTCTAAAATTATTAACCATATAAATCTCCAGTGATTATTGCTACATGTGAAATGAAACTTTCGGCTCTAAACTTGTACCACCGAACCATCTCTCGTGTGGATATGATATGTTGTTATTTAATCAGGAAGCAGAGGACAATGGCTCGTGGACAAGCTGACGGCACGGCGACTGTTGACTGGTGGAACCTCTGTCCACGACTTCAGATTCTTCCACTCGTCTCTTACTTCATAAACTATTCCTTAAGATATTCACAAAGAATTTTAGAATTTCCTCTGGTTTCAGAAATTCTTTCACGTTATATCTCACGAACATGGCAATTGGATTTCCACACGAATTTTAGATGTGATAATGGACCTACTTGTAACCTAGTTGATGGACAAAAACTTAAATCCAATAGAGCTCCTGTTTTCTTTTTCACAAATGGGCAATGTAATTATGATGACTTGCCCATAATCCCATCGGCAAATCAACTTTTAAATGGCTGCCAAACACAGCTTAACTAATAAATTAATTCTAGAAATGAGCATTGATATGGGTGTGATCCGACATGTGACTACATTAATCCAATAACATTTAATCTAGACAAATACTACAAAAAATAAAAAAACAAAAGTTGATGTTGTAATCTAGAGTTAACTTGATCATCTAGGTTACCCCAATTTATTTGCCAAATAACTATTATATTAAATCATGTAACTTTGTAGAAAAAAATTAAAAATACATCGCGTTTTATAAAATTAAATATGAATTTAATGGGGATGTGAGATTATCTATCTATAAGTAATTTATCCTGAAATTAGTTAGATTTCAATGAGTGAAAATTAATCGATGAAAAAAATGAAAAATAGTTAAGGGTGTGATAATGGAAGATTTATAATCTATACAGCATGTCTCAAATTTAAATAATAGCATGTATCCTTAAAAAAAAATCTAAAACAGTCAAAAAAATATACTTTACGAATTAAGGAGTTTTATTGCCAAATCAACAAGAACATTAAAATAAACTAAAATCAACAAGAACATTAAAATAAACTAAAAGCGTTTTTGCTGTTGTAGATAGTTGTATGGCTTGTATTTTTTTTTGTGATGTACCGTTTGGGTGATGTGAAAGGGAAGCAAATCATGAATTTATTTATCTCCCTTTCTCTGTGCCAATGGGAATTTATTTTGGTGAGCTCATGGAACATGATGCATAGTAAGTGTCATAGCTTGAAAGATTTGTTTGTAAGTTTGTTCATTAACATTATCGAAAAGGCAACATAAGAAAATAAACCTATCAATTCTATAAAAAATAATAATCTCTTTAATAGCTTATTCATACTAGTGGGATAGCAATTTAATCAAAACCAGATGGAAATTAACATAAAATATAAGAATGTATAAGATATTTTTGTATATAGTAATTATTTTATTTAATGAATAATAAAATAATAAAATGCATTTATTATTTTTAAAACTGGAAAAACTCATTCCAAACCTTCGGATCGTCCTAAAATTTCATAATATATCTAAAATAAGGATTATTATAAGTTTATAACTATCCTCCACCCCAAAAAAGCAAACTTCTCTTCTCACCGCATATTTTAGTAAATGAACAAAAAAACTTCTCGGTTCCCAATTTAGCTCCTAAATTCCTCTCGAATTTCCTTGATCCCACAAATATTGCCCTTCTCTTTGCTTTCTATGTCCATCATCACCTCCACCACTTCTATTTTTATTTTATTTTCCTTTAAATAAAAAGGAAGGAAGGAAGGAAGAAATGCTGTGTAGAATAGTGATGCTGAACCGGAAAAAGAAAACAGGGACAGTCCCGGTTTACTTAAATGTCTATGATTTGACGACTATTAATGGCTACGCTTACTGGGTTGGTCTCGGGGTCTATCATTCTGGTGTACAAGGTTAGCTGTAACTTGTAAAGTTTTGATTTTTTTCATGGTTTGTGTTTCTGGGTTCTTTTGTTTTTCCATGTTTCAGTTTTTGTTTTCGATTTTAACGAAGTTTTTGTTAGGAAAATGGTGGGTTTGTTTTTTTAGGGTTTTCTAGTATTTTTTCTTAACCGTTTAGATCTAAGGAGGAAAAAAGATCATGTTTTGGAATTCCTTGGTTGCTGAGAAAGTGGAAGGAAAAGAAAGGAAAGTGGGTAGTATTATTTATGGGATTAATATATAATATTCCATGTTTTGCTGGTTTTCTGTATGTTATTTTTCTGGTGAGCGAGGAAAGAATTTTTATTTTTGCAGCAGTGAAATGCTATCCAATCACTATAAAAATGAAATCTTGATGTTGAAAGAAATTCTACTAATTTGTTTATTTATAGTTATCTCATGTTAGTCAAACAAGTAAAACTTAGTCTGGTGGTAGAAAAAAAATGAATTTGGGCCATCGACTATTAGGAGTGTTTTTAATTCGTTCTGACATGTGCTAAACTGAATCTTTTGTTTTTTTTTGGTTGTAATGTAGTTCATGGTGTTGAATATGGTTTTGGAGCACATGATCATGAGACAACGGGGATTTTTGAGGTTGAGCCGAAGCAATGCCCGGGATTTATGTTTAGGAAATCTATATTGATTGGAAGAACTGATTTGGGTCCTAAAGAAGTTCGGGTGTTCATGGAGAAATTAGCTCAGGAGTATCCTGGGAACACTTACAATCTTATTACTAAGAACTGCAATCATTTCTGTGATGATGTGTGTTTCAAACTGACTGGGAAAACAATTCCACAATGGGTTAATCGTCTTGCTCGATTAGGTAAGGAGTCCCATTTAAATTGCTTCAGACCTTGTTTCTATTATGCTTCCAAAGACAGGAAAAGTGTGGTTTGGTGTTCTTGCAACTTCTACTTGTTCTTTACCATGAATTCCACCATCTTTGTTCTGCTTGTTATGTTTTATGTCACACATCTAGTTTTATAATCTGGGTTAAGTGGTTAAGATTATGTTTCTGAAAGCTCAAAGCTGACAGCCTGTTTAGCATTGAAGATTCATATGATAGTAACTGTAAACAGTGAAGTGTTGTGTTAGGGTCTTTTTTTTGCTGAAATTTCTTTTTCCAGTTATTCTCACCCTGAAAATGCCAGATCTTTTAGTTAGCCATGACGTTTTCGCCGATCCAACATGAAGTCTGGTTTTCTCATCTTTATCTTTCTCCATTCCTTTATTGGATATCTTTTGGTGGTGGAGAAGGAAAACTGGTAGTTATTTCTCCTTCAAAATTTTCTTTATGAGGATTTTGATAATTTTACAGCCCAGATTTTTTAAATAAATTATTCAACTGAATTATTTTAGTGGTTAGGAAAGGAAATGGATTATGATGTTCGATAGGCTGTGGTTAAGATTGTAAAATATCTCATATTATTATTTTGCATCAACCCTATGCATGCCTTCAGAAACCTTGTCTTACAGTTAGAGGTATCTTCCCTAACTGGGAAGTTATACTACTCTACTTTGCTGTGAATTTCTTCAACACCACTTCAAACATTCTTGTATTCTATTGAACACCCATATGCAAGTTGATTATCTCTAGTCTTACCTTTCCTTAGCCAGCAAACCAGGCATAGATTTGATGTTAGTGTTGTTTTTGGAGAATTTTTAGGTTTTCTTTGCAATTGTGTTCTTCCGGCAGAGTTGAATCAAACAAAAATTCGCCAAGTTAGATCAGAAGAAAGTGTAAGAGAGGGAGTGAAGAAGAAATTGAGGAGCCGGTCTACGGGGTCCATTTCTTCTTCTAACCCTGTAAAAACTCTCCCTTCATTGACATCTTGCCCTTCAAGTTCTGAAAGCAGAAGGGGTAGACAGAAACGATCCATTCCCGTGTCTCCAAAATCTCTTGTTCACGATGAATCCTCATCATCAACACGGAGCTTGAAGGCTTAATGAAGGCATTAGGTTTTGAAACTTTCTAGGGTTTTAGAATTTAAAGAAGTCGACTACAGATGGGCAAAACAGCAAAACTTGTACTCTGTCCCATGTTATCTGGTTTCAGTGGCTGCAGAAACATCCGCTTCAAAGTTGTTGCAGAGTCTCTGCTTTCTGTAAAGATTACTGTTTTTAATGAATGGAAGTCGTATGAATTTCTGTAAAATCCCTTCTGGTTCAGAATCAGAGATTCCTAGTCTTTGAATTTGTTCATGTTCAATGTGAATGACGAGGTTTTGTCATGTACTACCCAATTGGTGATGTCTATGTTGCTGGCCTGGTTGCTTTCTGTCATGGATCGAGTGTATAGCTTTGCATTCATAAACTGCTTAGGGTTCGTTCAAAGAGTTGTGGTCCTAAGATGATAATGATGGTGGTCCAGCTGATGAAGATGCTTTTATAAGTCTTGACGGTAATAGATTACTACTAGAAGCCGAAGACTGTGAATTTTAGGTAGTCCCAGCTCTCATTTTAGGCCATGGGCCTCGACACTTGGGCTCTGCAGGCCCACGAAGGGTTTCACTACATCCTCTCCAAAATCCAGTAAAAATTGGTTTTGAATGATTTGCTCAAGTACTTGTTGATTAAACCTGGCTTGCTTTTGGGTGTTGACCCAGCATTCAGCACGGGTTTAGGTTCAATATATATATACATATATATATAAACATTTCTTAAATATTTTAAAAAACTCTATTTATAGTCTCGCTCAAATCTTCTATTCACCTCAAAATGACTCTATTTTTATCGAAATCTCATCTATGGAAGCATCGCATCAGTCTCTTGACCACCATTGTTGCTATCATCTAAACTTGACCCTTCAACACAATTCAAATGACAACCTACAATTTTGTTATTTAATGATCCCACAGTTTGTCTTCATTACCAAACCAACATTTGATACGGGGTCGGCAAATTTGCAATAATATTGAGGTTGTTAATTTTAGAAAACTATTGAGCTGATTTATTCTCTGTTCCTACTTCTACGTGTCACATCGTACGTCATGCCCCTTTGATTTTTTTAAAGCCACACCCATTACCCTTCTATTCTATTAAAACAATGTCCAGATTTTTCTCTTCAGGAAAATGACTTGAACCACAGAAGTGCCCACTAGCCACTTCCACAAGAAAGCAAAGTTATTGTTAACCCATCCTCGGATCCATAATTTGGTTCAAGATTCAAGTTACTAAGTTATTATTTTAAATATTGTATTTTTTTTATAAAAAAAATCAAACCCAATTAATTTCAAATATTTTCTTATAAAAAAATCCAACATGGACCACGTGTTCAGGTCAAGTTTGATAATAAAGATGTTTTATTTTGAGAAGCTAGGGGTGGTGGATATATATATGTATCATAATTTAATGTCAAATCTTCTGGTTTTCAAAGATTCAGCAAATAAAACCAGCAAGGGTGGCAAAAAGTTGAGTTTCAGCTAAGCTTTACTAGTTCAGAGTCATGTCTGTAAGATGAAATGTAAATTCTATCCAGATCTGCAGGAATATATGAACCCTAAATGCCAAAATCTATGAAGTCAGCACATCGCCAAGTGCATGCCTTTTACTTGCTCCACAATTCAAATTCCAAGTTGTTAGACAAATACAAAACCACCTAAACCACTGAACTGCTGCTAGATGCACAGCTCATTTCTTACATCGTAATTAACCTGTGACAGAATCGACACCTGTAGTTATGTATGTATGTGTGCAGGTAATGTGTCTGTCTCCCTTTTTTAATACGTACGTTTGACCAGATGCAGTCAGGCATCTCAAGTTGCTGTTAATTTCTTCCTGTGAAATTCAAGCTTTGAATTTGGAAAAACTATATTTTCTATATATATATATATGTTAAGCAAACATTTTGCAAGCTTCTCAGAATGAAAAACTCAAATATGAAATCTTCATTTATCGGCAAAGCACTCCCTTGGGCTATACTTAAGAACTCCATCCCATTTTCTAACCCTCCATTTACCTACCATGCAAGGGTTTGCTAGTGGTAGTTCAAGAAAAAGTTATGGAAACAATAGGAACTCGACTTTAGCTTCATTAGTTATGTCAATAAAAAGGAACACATTGCTTGGACATAATGTTCTACAGACAGACAGCTAGTTTAAGCTTCATTTCAGCTCTTAAATGTTTCAGCTCTAGGGGGTGATTTTCAAGGTTTGACCAACTAATTCGGAATTTTCTAATTTCAAGTTTTTTTCCAAAATCAGCACAATTAATTTTTATTTCCCAAACTATATAACTTAGTTTTAAAAAATAACTCCGAAACTTGAGACGTGCAAATAAAAAATACGTATTTTACATAAAGTCTTTATCTAACATTTGAGATATGTACATTCACTAACATAAGCACATCAAAGTTTTTTGTTCAGTTTAAATAAAAATAAGTTTAGTTTTTTTGTCTAAAAAAAACAGATGAAATAATAATAATAATGATGATGATGATTAATATATAAGTTGGAAAATATTTTCTTATAAAAAAAACTAAATACTGCACCTTTAATATAATCTAGATTTTACATAGAAACAACTCTACGAAATGCAAAGAAGCCGAGTAGAAGAAGTAAAAATAACTGAGGTAGGGTGACAGCGAATATAGATTAGTCAAAGTAAATAATATTTATATAATAAATGCATAAATTGTACTGTAGACGGCTTGTCTTGTGGAATTTCTCAAATGAAATGGACATGACCTTAAAAATTCTAGCCCTGCCCAATAGTATGTAACCTAGTCATCAAAACTAAATTACAAGGAAACAACCTTGACAGAGCAGAATAAAGCCAAGTCAAATTACAACATGGATCCAAACTTTTATCTTGAGTTAGCAACTCCCTTGTCCCCAGTTACACCTTCGTCACTTTCTCTCTCTCTCTAGTCTAACTTAATCCTTTCATCTTTGTTGGTCATTGTCATATTAAATTTTTTTTTTTCCCTCAAGAGAGGGAGCATCTTAGTTTTTTTCTTCCTGGAAAAATTTAGATATAAAAATTGGATCGACTTTACAGGTTAATTCAGGACCGAAACTTGTATAGGATGAATAAAGAGTAAAAAAAAAGCTTACTTGACTCGATTAAAAACATGAGTTGACCTAATCAAAACTTGATACTCAATCTATTGTTTTTTTTTTAAAAAAAATAACATTGTTTTGATTTTTCTTTTCTAAAAAAAAGAAATTAGCCTCCCTCGAGGTAATCATCAAAAAGTCAATTTGGAATTTAAACCTGAAAAAATAGATATTTTCTCAAGAAGAAGAGTATTGGGTTAGCCAAAAGTAAAAAAACTAGTAGCTAGTGAAAATAGTTTTGTTTTCATTGGAGTGTGTTTAAAATCTAGGGACTAAAGAATAATTTTAGTGGCCCTTGCAGTATCCTATGTGAAAACGAGAAAAGGAAATGGAACATGCGAGAACAGTAACAATGATGAAAGATTAGACGTTGGATTCACAAGACATAGACTGGTACAGACTGGTCCTCGTCAAACAAAGACTGGTACAGACTGGTCCTCCTCAAACAAAGGGAAAGGTCAGCAACACACTTCCATTTTCCCATCTCTCACGTCTTTGGTGCCGTCTTCTGTAAGGCAGTACTATAATGTTGTGTTGGATCCTAAGTTCACAGCATCCTTAAAAAAAAACAGAGATTTTGCAAACAGAGATTATTATTATTACTACTACTACTACAAAATTGTAAATGAATTCATTCACCGTGCTGTTATTTATTTATTTATTTTTGTATTCTTTTGATGTAATGATATAAAAAACAATTTATTTTTTTAAAACATATATTATTCTGATTCATTTTCAAGCAAAAAAAAACTCTAACAAAAATAAATTTTATCATACTCTCAATCATGATTTTATCATGATTTCAAGTTTGAATTCAAAATGGTTAAAAGGAAATTTATCATCCATATTTCAATTAATGTACTAATTTAAACATAAACCATTTGGTTATAAATCAAATCAAAGACTTATTTTTTTTAAAAAAAAACTCTCCATACATGGAAATGTAACTTCGAGTGATCCATTACACATACCAAGATTAGAGACATAGGTCTCAGGGCTGTACTAATTTACAAGTACCAAGAGAAAATAAATAAAGGACTGAAAAGGCAAAAGACCCACTTCACATGCATCATCTTGTCTTGATCTAAATGTGGTTGAAATCTAGGAAATTTCCATCACACCTACTGTTTCAATCAAAATCAAACCAGCCAGACCAGACCCAACAAATCAAATAGTGCCAGACAACTGAGTAAGGGCTTTCTACATTACAAAGATAATGCAAGAAAAATGGAATCTTTAATTGCACCACAAACTTGATTGCAGAACCCAAGTAAGGTCAGTTGCAGTAGTTGTTCTAAAGGAAATTAAAGACCACAAGAACTCAGAAGAATCTTGTCTGAATACAGAAAGCAAGGGTTAATGTTGGATTTAATTGTTGTGCTAATTCATTGAGAACTACACTAATATGTCCATCAACAAATAATGGGTTAGTGACAAAAAAAGAAACTTAACAAAAAATTACCAAAAACAAAAGAGAATTCATCCACTAATCTCTTACTTCCTCCAAGCATAAACCAACAAAGAGAATCCAATAGGACCACCACAAAGTTCGCTTTCTTCAGTGCCACTAGCCCATTCCATTACTGAAGAACTGCAACCGGAAGATGCCGAGGACATGGAAATTGATGAAGAAGATGAACTCCTTGCTGCTGTTCTCGTCAAGCTCTTTCTCATCTTTCTCCACTCAATTGGACTCATTCCAAAACTAGCAGTACTACTTGATGAATTTTGTTGCCATAAAACAAGATCGGTGCTGTTGTTTTTCTCGTTGATTTGTTGTTGTCGACGATGGCCACCATAAGCTTCGATTTGTTGTCGTTTTTGTACCACTTCCTCTTCTTTGGGGTGGTCTAAATTGCTCTCAAATCTGAACATAAACACTGCATGGTCAGTGTTTATGTCATCAAAAAGCCAGTTATAGACATCCCATGAGACTTGTATAGGGACACCATCAACTTCAATCCTCTCATTTCCCCTAAATTTCCACTTCAATCTCTTTATCTGCAAAACCCTTTTGTTATCGACACAAAAACACAATCTTGCATCATTGTTCACATTACAATCTATTGAAATCTCTCTGTTTTTGCCCCCAAATCTTGCTCTTGTAGTGTAAACTCTGTTGCCAAACACATGCTCTCTTCTCAGAACAAGAACTTGGGCTCTCTCTTTCTTCAAAGCTTTAGTCTTTGCATAAGCTTCTTTGGTCAAATCACCAACAAGAAGTACTACTTCTCGTTCAACAACCACAGCTATGTAGAACCCAGATTGGGGCTCATGTCCTGATCCAAATTTGGCTCTAGAGAGGTCCCAAAAGATTTGGATTTTTGGGGTTGGAGTGTTAGCCTCGTGGTTAATAACTTGGAATTTCTTGGATCCATGCTTTTTCCAAAACAACGAGGGTTTGATATTGAGGTGGAAAGATATGGTAGAGAGAGAAAGTGAGTTAGAGTGAAAAACAGGAGAGAAGTTGCTGGTGTTGCAGTCAATAGGGTGGAGGTGGAGATGGAGAGAATGGCCTAAAAAGCAACTTGACCAAGTAAGAGAGAAGAGACCAAGGTCAGTTTGGTAGAGGCAGGTGGTGAGGTCAGAGCTGCCTGAATTAGGTGGCGGTGCTGGTGCTGGTGGGGGAAGGTGGTGGATGTCGGCGGTGGAAGGGCGGAAGCAAGCAGGGAAAGGGGAGGAGGAGTGGTGGTGGGGCATTTGTACTTGCATGAATGAACTTGAAATTTCTGTGTAAGAGCTTACAAGTTTTAGGCTTGGAAAATACGAAGGGGCAACCAAAAGATTGGTGCTTTTTATACGAGAGAGGGACAATAAATTCGACCAAAACGCAAAAAGACTGAAATCAACACACAAATTAGAGGGAAGACTTTTATTTCAAGGGAAGGAAAGAGAGAAGGTAATTTGGTAGACACCAATTATTTTTTATACATTTCTAAGTTCCGAGAAGATAGTATGCATTGAAACAAATCTTTGAAATTTATTATTATGTTGTTTTTAAAAAAAAATTTATTTAAAAATATATTAAAATAATATATTTTTTTATATTTTTAAAATTATCTTTGACATCAACTCATCAAATGATAAAAAACAAATACTAAAAAAATGAATTTATATATATATAATTTTTTTTAATGAATGAACATACAATTCGAGAGAGAGAGAGAGAGATCACTTGGGAATTCAATCGAAAGAATCGATCTATGATCGCAGGAGATACTTGAGATTTGCCCTTAAATCAAAGCTAAGCAAAGCAAAGCAAATGCCAACCAAAAAGCGAAAAAAGAGTCTCATTGCATCTAACAAGGGAGACAACAAGGACAACAGGGATCAAACTCCCAACAGCCAGTTGAAACTGTAGTGAACAGTCCTAACGTTGGAACTCAATTCAGATGTTCTTTCTGTATTCTTTGAATATAAATTAACTATAATGATTTATCAGAAAATAAGGGCAGGGGAAGGGAATTCAGCTGTTGGCTGCTTACTCCATCATGTTTTCTTCCATTTTCTCTCTCATTTTTCATGGGATCGAGTATCCATCACGTTACTACAAGCACGAACCGTCACCAATCCATTCACCTCTATTGTCTTCAGCAGATGATGAGCCCTTTTCATGTTTTTTGATGATTGATCTGGAAAAGAGTTTGAATTAGTGGATCATTGAAAATTTAAGTCTAACTGATTTTATTTAAACAGATTATTATTAACTCTTTTTTTTAGTATTAATAGAGCAAACCCAAATTCACCATATTAATATTTTTCATCTGATTCAATTAAAAATATAATCACAGTGCAATATATATATATATATTAGTCACTTTACTTTTATGCGGTGCAAAAGTACTTTTAAAAAAAAAAACTTTAAAAATTATTTTTAACTGGGCCATCATCAATTTCATAGCTTTGATTTGATGGAGTTTACTGTGCACCTAATGCTCGGTACAAGGATGATTGCCTCGTCAAATGAGTTGTTGGCTCGAGCCAGTGATGTAAACCCATGTTAATGAATTAGGTAGACTTGCTGGTATGGCTAGATCCATTCAAAGGGAGCTGTTGTGCTGCCATGAGAGAACGATGCACGCTATTTTATGTTACATAATTTATTTTACGATTTTGTATTACAAAAAAATAATTCGCCATTTTTTTTTCCATTGAGTTCAGCATCCTCATCGTTGATGAGTTTATTTTTACTCCAGTATAATTATTGAAAATAAATATCCTATACTACCTATCAAGAAACACTTTTTCAATTATGTTGAGAAAATTAAATATTTTTTCTAATATGTAGGAAAATATTTTTTTAAATATGTTGTCTGGTAAAAGCTATACAAAATATAAATAATAGGAAAATAGTTTTTTTAATTATTTTGTCTTTTTTAAAAAAGCAAATGTATTATTTTAAATGTTGTCTGTTTAAACTTCTCCTTTAATTTACAAGTAAAGAATAAAATGATATTTGTGTGAAATATAATCAATGTTTCTGCCACCTGGTTGAGATTTCTCTACTTTATTTTCTTGCACGATTTTGTACTGTAATGATTTGGGTTAGCATATTTTGGTTTATTATATCCCTTAAATCTAACAAAAACTATTTTTAAAATCAACCCCTAACATACACAAATTATGAGAACTATGGTTTTAAGATAAAAACAAGAACTGAATAGAACCTTTAACCAGAAGGCAATGTCCTTATTTGCTGTCAGAATTGTAGCAGGTTTTATGCAGAATCTTTTTCTTGGACATGAATTTCAACAGCCCAAAGCTTCGATTGATGCAGTTGATCCTGCTAAAGTATGGTCATCAATAAATCATGAAATCTAATTAAGTTGTCGAGCAAATGGCTTTGTCGATGTCGAGTTCAGTTCAGGTAAGAGAGAGATAAAGGAAAGCATCAAACACTGTGGATCAGCTCCGGCCTGCACCATATATCTAATCACCGGAGACAATGGATTTAAGGATCAGAATCATCAGATACTTTTCCGGCAGCACCAGCCATGACATTTTCCTTAGCCCGATCCCCTCTAACACTGTGTCTCCTTCGCTTTGATGAATTGCTTACGAGAAAATTCATCGATAGAAATTTCCAATACAATTTCCGGACTTGATTTAGGAACGAATCCAGGAAAAGGATGTGTTATTAGGGCAATTTGCGAATCATTGCATCCATGATCAAGCGATCTAGCTAGGATAGTGAAGCAAAGTCACCCCACGTGGTATCATCAAATAAAAATTCTGTGAGCTGCAGCCATTGATTAGCAGGTGGCACCTGGTATTGGGCCACATGGAACTGGGATTTCTGTCAGTTTTCTTGCACTGGTCATTATCAAGGTGGAACACTAGCAAGTAGCAGAGGTGTTTTTTATAACATGGTAAATATTGTCTAGGCAGAGAAGTCAGCACACGGGATATTGCAATTTCCTGTTGTTTTCTTCCATGCCCTTCACCTGACGTAGTACTCAAAAGAAAACCTAGAAAATGCCTACAAATTCCCTCTTTTCTTGCAGCGTGTCTGGTGTTTTGTTTATAAAATATTTTTTATAAATGCTTTTGATTTAAAAATATATTAAAATAATTTTCATATCAACAAATCAAAAACACTACGAAATACACTAATATAATATATTCTCACGATAAACACACCCTTAAAACACAACAAGACATAATTAAAAATACAATATCAAACCATCACTTATCCCTGATTATTGTTTATTTACTTATTTGTTATTTTCAATTCCCATCACCATCGAAAAAGTAAGCAACTAGGCAAAAGCATGGAAGGGAGTGCTAGCACTGGTACTCGGAAAGTCCAGAGGTCAGAGAAAGTGGCGATGGAGGAGAGAAGAAAAGCAAATCGGACCAAGTCCTTATTTTTTTTCCAGTTGAATTTATCTGGAAGAATACATCGATCAATGTTTAATTTGTTCCACAAACTAGAAGAAACTTGTTCTTCCAACAACTATTAAACTCTTTGCAAATTGCAATATTGAAGTCAAACCAATATCATTAATTGCAATATAATGAACTTCATCGGTCAGTATTGCTGACTGATATATAAGCCAAGGTTCAAGCCCTTATATGGATTAATATAATGAAATTTAATTTAGAATTAGTTTTGAGTTTAATTGATTTATACTATACTAATTTTGTTGAAAAAAGATAAAATGATTTTGGTTGAATTACAATAATTAACAACTATATATATATATATATATATAAATAATTTTTGAGTTATTTTTTATCTTTTTAAAAATACAAAATTAATAGGAATATGTCCCGTTGTCTTTGTGTTTTCCATTTCAAAACAATTACAAAATGATTCCTAAACAAACTCAATATAAAATCATCTAATCGTTTTTAAGAATCAAGAAAATATTTTGTTGCATCACATATTATGCTTTCGCGTAGAAGAAAATACAAGTCGAAGTAAATTTCCATGAAGAACAAACACCAGTGGACTTGTTTTGATCATGACTTGAAGACTAAGACTGAATCCAACCAAACAATTGTACGTTCAAAATAGAGCATTATAAATTAGGGTTTCTTGGTTTGAAATCAATTGCAAATTGCAAGGAAATATACAAATATGAAATATGGTTAGGTAATTTCATTTTTTCAACAAAAATAAAGGATCCCCACCATGTGCAAATTCCTAACGCTTGAAACAAAAATCCAAACATATTCTTGTCCTCCTCCTCCTCTCAGGAGTCTTTTCTAAGCACTTGCATGTTGCAAACCACACTACAGAACAAAACCCTAACCCTACTTAGATTAAGATATCACACCATTAATTCTTTTACTTAAGATCCGTCCATTTTTGGTGGAGCAAACTAGAGTTGTTAAGCACTCTTTTCAAGTGATTAAGTTATAGGGTGATACCACCTAAAAGGGCAGTTACCGGTACTTTCTCATGAATCCAAACTATGAACCATCGGGCACTTTCCTACTGTTATTTTTAAACACAGATCGATTTGTCAAAGTTAGGTGGCATTATTGCCACCAAGTAGGTTTTAAAAAGCAGGGTTTCAAGCTTAGCACAGGCATCGACCAAGACCACCTCGCAAAATATCTTGAGGTCTTTTCAAACACGACCACGAAGAGGACAAAACACTTTTCGTAGGTAGGACAAGTAAAAAAATAGTGGGAGTCGATTCTCAAGTACTTAACTACTTACTCCTACTCTCATGAAAAGATGTCTTTTTGATATTGAAATGGGATCAGTTTGAATAGTCACCCATAGGCTCCTGGTTTCTCAACTGGGTGTGGCCACGAGAGCCTTGAAGTTGCGTGTCCAGTCGATGTCTGGATCGGAATCATACTTGTAAATTCCAATCGGGTAACCATTGACTTAGGATAGAGGATTGGTTTTTTTTTAAAATAATTGTTTTTATAACTTTTTTTCTAAGGAAATAAATTAACGATTGAGGTAAGAATTTTTACTAGGTTAATCCTAAAATCAACCTGGTTTTTTTTACCAAGTCAACTAATTTTTTCAACTCCGATTGATCTAAACCCGCTAAACTTATCCATATTTCACGACTATGATCCGAATATAGATGTCTAATTAAAGCTAACATGATAATCTTTTTATAATATGATCACTCTCTCTACTAAGAAAAATTAAAAAACACCAAATCAGCAATCTGTTTTGCATTGCGGGTAGGTAAAAACAATTGAGCAGACAAATAGATGGTTAGATGACAGCAATATCTTTAAATAAGTAAGAACACATGATCATACTTAAGTTCTCGACTAGATCCAATAAAACCAGGTAGTGTGAGAATCTAATTTAAACTATAGGCAACGGTAGCTACATAAACCATAAAAGTAACAATTAACAAAATTAAATGAATCATCAATATTATACATAAAAGGAAAAGAAAAAAAATTATTAGACATGATTTTAAATAAATCATCAATATTAACTCAATTAAATAAAATAATAATAAAACAAAGGTCATGGGAAGCATGAAAAAACAGAGCTTAATCTCTAATTAAATAAATATTTAAGGATAAAAAAATAGATAAAAAATAAAGCAATCCTAGTCAAATCTTATAAAGTTTACAGCTAGTGAAATCTTAGACATGATTTTAATCAAGCTCAGATCCAAATCAATCAAGCATTGAAGACTTAAATTAGGTGAAAAGAAATATAACTCATCTAAGCTAAGTTAAGTTTGAGAGAATTCAAAGTTAACCTAATCGGTTATATATAATAACAATGACAAATTGTTTAAGAGAAATAATTTTTATTCTTCTAATTATATTATACTTGAATTTTGTAACCATACCTCACTATTTTTTTTTACCCAAAATCTCTTTAAAAATAATTGATAAAATCGCTTAAGGAATTTTTTCTCTACTTTAAAATTAGGTTTAAGAAAAATCAAATACCCGCTATTTTTTTCAAAACCTATGAATAAATAGGTATATGCATAAATAAAAAATATATTTTGGGTGATTCAGATAAATTATTTTTTTAATGGTTTCACCCGAATTAAATAATCTTATCTCCAAGAGTCTTAAAAATCTATTACCCGAAGTGATTTAGATAATTCAAGTAATTCGAGTTTTTTTTTCTTGCAGTGATCACCTCTTGATTAAGAAATCTACCCTAACAAGTTAAATGGGTTTCGAAAGCCCAGGCAGATTTAGTGTCACGAGGCCCAGAGGAAAGGTGCTCTTTCGATTGGACTCTGTGCTGGACTCAACATAAATGGGTTTGGACCATGGCACTAAACAAGAGAAGTTAAAGAGTTTCATAGTGAGGACCAAAGTTATTGGGCTGGACCCGGCCTTCTGTCTGTGGGATGTCCATGGAATATCAATATATGCTCTGAACCCTATGAGGCCCAAACTATAGATAATACAACAAATACTAATATATGATTAGTATTTATTATGAAATCACAAAAAAAAAAAAACATTCTTGCATTTTATAGTGAATTTAACTTTTCAAAACATAAAGGGCATGGAATTATATATTTTTTTAATATTAAAATAATAATCAACACTACCTAGTGAAAGTTAGTATTCATTTGAATTTTTTTAATGTTGATAAAAAATAAATTCAAGGTACATTTTAGTATTTTATCATAGAAAGAACATGCAAAGAATATAAAAAATATATTAGTTAAAGAGATGAGGATAATAAATATTAGGGTGGAATAATTTTATAGTAAATTTCTATTTTTTCAGAACAAAAAGGACATGGAATCTCCATTATTTTCATCATCTTTTATATTGAAGCAATGATCAAACTATACCTAGTAAGAGTTAGTATAACATGATTCATGGGAGTTTTGTTTTTTTTAATTCTTCAAGGTAGTTTTTTCAAATACATGTAATATAAAAAAAACACAGCAGCAATATTCGTATATGCACACACATTCATCTTCAAAAATGCAAATGAAAATGACTATAGTTTCACCTCCATCGTCGCATATCATGGACCAATCAACAAAACAATCTCCATCTACTCATCTTGAGTGAAAATTAATGATCTTTATTCACAGTGCAGGCATTGAAGTAAATCCTAAAATGACAGCTTCTTTATATAGTAAATCGATGAACCTAGCTAAGGATTCTTTAGCAGATGTTTGTGCTCCAGCACAAATACATTTGATCTCTCAAAATCACAGACCTCCCATCAACGCCAACAAGATCAGCGAGCTCCACACTGTCATCAAGATATTATTATAGCTGCATAATTTATGTCTCTATATTCTGGGATGGGAGTGTGTTCATGTGTGTTTTGTGGGCACTCATGTGTCCCATATTCCTCGTTTGTCTTACAAACTTTGTTTATAAAAGGTGGTTAGGACCATGTGGATGCCGGCATGCACATGCTAATCCATGTGAAGGAATGAGGGAGGAGGAAGCATGAGACATGCATGCCATGTAGCAGAGCCATAAGCAGACTTAAAAAGAGTGGTGTAATTGAAAGTATTTTGGATTTTGAGGGAGTAGGCCACCAAACTTTAGCTTTTCTTTCACTCACAGACAAAGTTTTTTGCCTTTTGGATTTGGAGTTTTGCACGACACACTTGATCCAAGGCATCTAAAACAAATGATAAACACCTAGTTACAAAGACAACAGCAGCAACATATAGGTGTATACTACTTTTTGGTTCTGTGGGGGGAAAGGAATTAAGGCCATATCATTTTCTGTTCTCCAACATTTCCACATGAGAGATTCTATGTACATCATGATTGGGGTAACCATGATTGGCTTTGACTACTTTTCTGATCAGAAAGATCTCACCTTTGACTCCCATGGTCGATCTCCTTTTCACTGAGGTTTGCAGCGTAAGTTGTACAAGAACTCTGTACTGATATCTGTGCCTGTATTGACTGATAACGCTTCACCACCAAGAGTTGGCAAACACTGACCCGCATTTTCTTCCAGAAAAAAAAAAAGGGTTTCAAGTTTCTTGAGGTTGCTGTAATTGCATGACTTGATATGTCATTTGTAGCAGCGAATGGATTTTATTTCAGGACGGAAGATATGGAGAGTTTTGAGAACATGCTTTTCTATATTTTCCATTGTTAAACTGTATAATTAATTTCATTTCAATAGATTTATTTGATATTTTTATCCATGTTCTTAATTTTATTATCCTTATCCCTTCAATCTCAAGAATCCTTGTTTGGGAAATATAGTAACTTTGCTTTTGGGTACTTTTTAAAGAGGTGTTTGCCTTGAAAAAAAAATCAAATTGATGATTTTTAGTATTTCTCCTTGTGTGCTGATGATATTTAAAACTTTAAAAAAATAAAAAAAATAATAATAATCTTAAGCAAAAATAACTTTTAAAAAACACATAACACCGCACTACCAAAGATAAAAGACCATACGATCTCTCTTCGCCAACATGGACTTGGATAGAAAGAAACTTTCAGATAAAGCCCACCAAAATCAAGGTTCTGTAGTTTTCAACAACTGCGCTGCTGCTTTCATTTGATCCCAATATGAAAAAAAAAAACCTAAAAAAAAATGAGCATTCAAGCTGGGTAAGCATCATGCATGGGGCAATATCTGGTAATTTACTGCAATCATTTGAGGGTCATTCACCAAACTTTGTGGTCAAAGGTTCTTGTCTTGTCGAATTCATTATCTATCAAGGAATTCACTTACCTCTAGTAAATTAGCAAGCTTTAAGGATTTTTTTCCTTCAACCATGAAGGACTTCGTTAATCCATTGTCTTTTAAGGTCTGGTTGGCCACTCTTGTTCTTGTATTTGGTGAGCTCGCAACGTTGTTTCTTGACAAAAAGGAAAGTGGTTGGTCAGGTGAAATATCAAGTGCCCTCTTCAGGTCACAAAATTCAAACTTTTAATGATGATGAACTCACTAAAATGCCATGATTTAATCACCTTTGCTGAATCAAAAGTAAAACAACAATATAATGGGAGTAAACAACTTTAATCTTTTATGGTTGTGGGGAGCAAAATCAAATTCCAAACAGGTAAACAATCATGAAGTTTCATTGACACAGACTGCACACCCACACCCAAAAGCAAACATAGTTTATTTCTAGACATGGCAGAACTTGTGATCTTTACTTTTCACTTCCGGTTTAAACACTACTCGAAGAGGGAAACAAATCAAATTTCTTTATTAATCAGTGCATGGATCCATACACTGGTGGTAATTGAAATTATATTAATTGGCGAATGGTGAAATTTCAGTTCTTTACATGTTTTTTTTTATTAATATAGGGTGTCCGGGTCAGCGCGCACCTCGATTAATCCCACAAGCCCTGAAGTTAATGACCATATAAACCTTCAATGACCATCATATTAATAATCACAAAGCTCAAACCTGAAATTACAGAAAGAACAAACCTTTTAGTCTCAAACTCTTAGCACCGCGCCACCTACTAGATGGTTTATGATTCTTTACATATTAATCAACTTCGTTGTTCTTTCTCTATAACATGGTCAAGAGAAAAAAATGGGTTGTGTTAAGTTAAGGAAATACAGAAATGAAGTATATTTATCCTTTTGAAATTAGTTTTTATTTTGTCAAAACAATAATATATAAAGAGATATATTCTTTATGTTTTTATTGTCTTTATTTTTTTTTCAAAACAATAAATAAACACTACTTAATTTCTGTTTAGTAGAATGGTCAACTATGAATATACATTCATTAATCCAAAAACTAGCATAATATGACACCATTATTCTTCAATGGAGGATTAACAATGGCAGATGAAGTACGTGTTTGATATTGTCATGCAAACTGTATTTTTTATATTAACACATTAAAAACATTAAAAAATATAAATTTATTGTTCTTTTAACAAAAATCAATTTGAAAAACACGACTTATATATATCATTAGTTTTCCATACCATATCAACTAACCATGGTTATGCATCTTTGTATATATAATGAAAATGACAAGTGAAAATCTGAATCTGAATCTGAATCTTCATATCACTCTCAAATCAATTGCTGTAAAAAAACCCTCCTAAATATGGAGAAACCACTATAACTAGAAAGCTAAAAGGGAAAATGGCAAAGACTAGCAAAAAGAGTTAAATCTTCGTTTGTCGCATAATATCCTTTTTTTGTGCAAAGCAATTGAGCAAGCACTTATAATTAATTAATTGTTTATTTGAAAATATTGTTGAAATTATTTTTTAAAATGTGTTTTGTTTAAAAATATATTAAAATGATATTTTTTTTAAAAAATATTTTTGACATTAGCACATGAAAATAATCTAAAAATAACAAAAAAAAATTAATTTAAAATAAAAAAATAAAAATATTTTTTTGTTAAAAAATACTTTTGATCCATAATACTCAATAGAGAAAAAAAAATATCTACTTCCTATATTTTAACCATTTTTTTGGAAAATCGAGGACCAAGATTTAACACATAGGACCTCGAACATTCGAATTCAATAATTTAAAAAAACACAAGATTTAACAAGACAACAACATCAATTTATATAAATTCACTCGTCTTATCACTTATTTATAATGCCAAAATAACAACAAGACAAAAACTTTTCTACAAATTAAACAACTATTGCACTAGCATCTTCTTCTTGTTTTGTATGCTTCTATAAAAATTATTTTTCTTCGGAGGTGTCTACGAATATTTTGAACCACCTTTTTTTGCTGCGTGTGGCAAGACACAGAGAAAGATAGCCGGAACAAAATAATTAAAACACCCACTCAATCACATTCAGTGTTCTTTTTTTTTCCCTTCAAGAGATGCTGCTGCAATCCTGTCTTGTAAACCTGAAATCAACACAGAAAACCCTTCAAACCTAACAAAATTCAAAAGGATTTCATTTTTTTCAAACTCCATTGAAAATTGGTCTCTCATCTTTCTGAAAGTGAAGAAACTAGTCCCTGCATCTTCACCTTCCATGGAGACTAATTTGCTTCTGTGATAAGTACAATTCAACATATTAAAATAATTTTAAGACTTCACATATATAAAAGTATTAATTTAATGTTTTTTCAGACAAAAATCAATTTAAAAAATATTTTGAAAATCATTTTGTTATCAAATGAACACCGGGGTTTTGCCCTGTTCAATTAAATTATGCAAGTCAAAATAATATATAAAATTTTACCAAGTGAGTAATAATATTTGCAAGTCAGTTTACTAATTCACTAGCCTACACAGCAAGCAAAACCTTTTGCTCGTGGTTCCTTCACCTTAACTTTCAGGAAAAGTGCCAAATATGTACTCTTTTTGCTACCCTCTTTTCAAAACAAGTTCCTTTCAACACTACAGTGTTCATATTGACAAATGTAGTCACCCGTTGAGGATGATACCTAGAGCATCGTTTTTCTTGATTTTTTGCTTACAGTATCAGGGCCACTGTTGTGCTGCCATTAAAATTATGAGAACACTTTCTAATTAAAGCTATTAAATTCAATTTAGTTTATGATCCAAGGTGTGGATTACGAGTTACTCAAATTGATTGAATTGATTTAAAATACTATCATTTTAATATTCCCAACCAAATGCCGCACTCAATAAACAAGTGGAAACTGACCATGTGGGTGACCTTTCACAAGATTGCTATCTTTCTAAATGAATGGTAATGGTGCAAATTCCCAGGTCTTAAAAAAAGATTGCAAATTTAGATGATGTTACTTTGAATTGAATTGAGTACAAATGTCAAAATGTCAGGTGGTGTTTTCATTTTTCAGAGGCTCTTTCTAACTCAAACCCCAATAAAGTGGCAAAGAAATTGAATGCATGAAACCTGGAAGATCAGAGAGAGAGAGAGAGAGAGAAGTCATTGCTTCTAAAAATTGTACCATTTGCATTACAAGTGAAGATTTGGAATCCTTGAAGCAGCGCAGCCAGATTCCTACAAATCTTCGACCGAAGACATGATGGGACGACATGATCATACATTTTGACATAATCTACTGTACATTAGTACTCATTAAGCATCATCAAATGGAGGGGACCCTGGGGGGGATACTTCTAAGGACCTTAGAACGGGGGGTCTAAGAGACTAAGCACTTGAAGAAGCTATAAAAATTGGTTAAAAATTAGCTAATCAATGCCATTGGTTTGGCAGAGGAGGAGGACTAGACTAAAGAGGGCGTTTGTGGCACCTTTAGCTAGCAGATTACTGAGTTGTTACCCCAGAAAAAAACTCAATAGACCCATAATCAAGCAACTCTTCAATCATTTGCTCAATGTGATGATCTTCGAGAGGCTTTATGAATTGCTGGTTGCTGTTATCAACTTGAACTTTCTTGTACACCCAGTTTGCTTCTGCCTCTTGAACTTGTAATGGACTTTTCTCTGGCAATAAAGCATCAAGTTCTTCGCTTTTTATGACAATGCCGTTGGTGGGGGTGGTGGCAAGAGAAGTGGGTGCCTTTTGTTGCTGTTGTTTTTGTTCATGAAGTGATGTTTTTTTGGTCAATTGCAAGGAGGCCATATAGCACCTATGCAACTTTGCTGTCAAAGTTGCAGAGAGAAGTTTCGATGAAGCTGATTGTGATGCATTTGGGTTATAAGGGAAGTTGGTTCTAGCCCTAGGCCCACACATAAGCCTCGCAGCTTCATCGTAAGCTCTTGCTGCATCCTCTGCTGTTTCAAACGTGCCCAGCCAGATTCTAGTCTTCCTGCACAGCAAAAAACGAAACGTTTCGGTTAGCAATCAAGGAAAAATCCATAAAATTGGAAGGGACGTTCACGGGCCGCATTGCTGATGTTTTCTTACAATAAAGGGTGACGAATTTCAGACACCCATGATCCCCAATGCCTTTGTCGGACCCCTCGATATCGCTGTTGTGGTCTGGCCATGTTAGTGAAAAAAAGAAACGTTTCTTTGAGAAAGTGTTTGTGAAGATGCCTGTTAGAAAAGAGAGAATGGTGGAAAGCAGGGGAGAAGTGATGCTGGTGGAAGGGTGGGGAAGAGGGGTTTTTGTAGCTGGGTTTGTTCGGAAGATATAAGGCAAGCTGGTCTGGCACCAATTTAAGAAGTGGGTCCAACTTAGGGTTTAGGTCTTTCTATTCTTTTCTTTATCTTGGCTGGCTTTATTATAAGCATGATAATAATTGAATATATTTTGGTGAAGTGAATTTTCAAACTGAAATCCAAATTCAATTCACATGCCCAAGATATGTAATAGCTTTTGTTTCATGATTGAGAAAAGAAAAGAACAAAAAATCAGAATATTCAACTGTTTGCCTTGGCGAGCTTCTCTCCACCTTCAACAAAATCTAAGGTCATAGTCTTGTTAGATATTCTTCATCTCTTCTCCATGCATGTGAGTGTTATGTGTTCGCCTGGCAAAGACAATGACTCCCACCAGAACTCTCTCTTTTCTTAGCTTTTTAGCTAAAAAGAAGATGGGCGAATTGGGTTTTGTTTGAGTTTTGAGCCACAATTTTAGAAGATAAAAAATGGGAGTAATTTACTTTGTTGTGGTGAGATTTACAGTTCTCGTAATTTTACATCGGTCATTAATGGCCCACAGGTTAAAAAAAGTTTCATGCAAGAATTTGGAACAGACATGATTGGGTCAATCCTAAGTTGAGACACAACTATTAAAGATTCCTGGACCATAATAATTGCCCTAACAATCCAAATCATTTGTTCAAATCTTATGCACTATATAACAGAATCAACATGCACTAACAGCAGCTAAAAATTAATTCTTTTTCTTTTTTTTGCCCAGAACTCAGCGGTCTCTGTTTCTTTACAGAAGGATTCTCGGTTTTTTTATAAACCAAGTGTATCATAGACCTTCAACAGGACAATTAGAGCTACTTACTTTTCAAGTGATATTTGTTTCATGACTCTTTTTTTTCTATTTAAATATATAAAAACAGTTATATAAAATAAGTTTAATTATTAATAACAATGAGTTTTATACTTTAAAAATGAGAATCACAGGAACAACTACTGAATGCTATCAGATTTTAATAGATTTATGAAGGGTGATCTTTTGTTTCTAGCCTATTGGATTTATACGGCACACACCATGAACCCTAAAATTAGAACATGAGCGGTCTCCACAGACTATCTATAGAAGACAAACAGTGTACATGGTTTTGGTATGGGTTGCCTGCTGATGCTCACTGTTGACCCATGTGCCATGCTACCAGATAAAAGAGACTCTTGCATTTTCTTTTTTGCTATTTCTAGCATCGATTTTCATGAAATATAAAAGAATTCAATTATTTCCCGATCAAGTTTAAGCAGACTCTAGTTTTAAGATCACTCGTCGTTTTAATAACATGGGATTTGATTTTGCTAATGGAATGCTTGGATTCAAAGGAAAGTAGAAAGGAAAAAAGTCGTCTTTTGGTAGTGTTTGCTCTGTGGATATCATAATATACAAGTAGCTGCTAACTTTGACTGTTTGCTTCGTAGAGTCAGGAGCTGTTCCCATGGAACAGGGTCTTACCATATTACAAGCGACCAGTTATATCTTCATTCGTTGAACATATTTAATTTGTCCACTCTTTCTTGCTCGAGTTCTATTCTATGGGTATGACCTTGCTGCAGTAACCACCACCAAGATTTCTTGTATGCATATGGTTTGTATCATCCTAGCTAGAGTGTATCAAGAGGAGTTTTGACCAAGTTTTTTTTTGTTTTTTTCTGAATTAGAAAAATGAAAAAATAATCTGATGGGTTGAATTTTCTTTCTTCAACTAATAAAGTTTAAATAGTTATGCAGATAAAATTACCTGTGTAACTTGAGATATGCAAATCTCGTGTGCTAATTGTTTTTCCCGGTCCATTTTGGCTGTTGCTGCAAATTTCAAGTCTCCACATGGATGACATGGCATGGACGTTTTCTATTCTTATATTTTATTGTTATTCTATGTATTAATGGAAACAATCTTAAAAAAACAATTTTAAAGATGGTATTTCCACGATAATTAAATGCATTTAGAATATTGAAGTTTTTATTTTAATTTACAAAATCAATAGATACAAGCAGATCTCTTTAATAATTCGGGGGTTAGAGTTTTAAATATTTTAATTAGACAGCTACCAGAATCGCATACTACTTTATTTTTAACAAAATAGTTATCCCAAGAACATAAATCGATCGATGGTTACATTTAACCACTGAAAATGAGGTAATAAACTCTCGATGTGTATCTCAAGGCCATAATTTGACAGATCCCTAGAGTTTGATTATAGTTTTCAATGGATAATTTAATTAACGTTGTAGCTTTTTGAATTTCGCAACTTCAAGCCAAGGAAAAACGGTCAAGAGAAACAAGAAGGAAGATGTAGAGACGAGATTCGATTGAAAGATTACAAGTTTTGTCTGATCAATCCTGGTTTACAGCTAACTCTATGAATCAAATAGATGTCAAGAACAAGAAAGATATGAGCTAAGATGTTGTGTCCTCCAAGATTAACGCGTTAAGAGTATGGGACCCAAAACACAACATGGCTGATGATAGCAGAAGCTAAACCCTAAAAATGTCTTGTCTCTCCTTTTTTTTATTTGTTTAAAAACCTCCCATGGTTTTCTTGGCCCTTACAGGGGTCCACTCGACGTCATGGCTACCTTTTTTCTCCAGCCCTCAACAGAAGATCACATGCACACAAGCACAATTCATTGAATCAACGAGAAAACTTCAGAAAATGGTGTTTGAGATAAGGACATGGGTGGCTAAGATCACAAATATTGTCTACGTCATCTCATTTTCTATGCTACCTCCCGTCTTTTACATATATATTTCTATCTGCGCATTATTTTTTTATGTGAGATTTTTAATTTCTTCGAAACATTTTAGCTTTTTTCGTTGATGCTCGAAGTTAAAAATTGTTAGTAATTAGTTTATTAAATTAATGATCGATGGTGTGATTTGTGATCGTTACATGTAATTTGACAATGATGAATACAACGTTAACCGTAAAAACCCATCCTACAGTGGTTTGAGAAACTTTGACAAATAAAATTTTCATACTGCAGACTTGGTAAAGAAGTTTATCCCCAACATTATTCTCCCGTGCGAAACAGGAACAGCGATGGGTTTCAGATCCTTTCAAACCTTCGAGCTAGAAATATCTTTTATTTTATATTTTAATGATACAAAATAATTTCACACTTGCTTTCATGTATCGAGACTAAGTTTTGTTTAAATGGATTTTGAGCAAGTATTTCGACTATTTATTTATTTATTTATACTCTAGCATCATGCTCTATATCTGATCCTCTCCCATTTCATTATGGATTCTCACAATGGATTTTATTTTCTTATTGTCAAATTAGAAGCTAATTGCTTTAAATTTGATTCAAAACATTTTATTTTTATTTTTCATTCCCTAGTCTATGTAGTTTTGTTTTTCCCGATACATGAAAATAAATCTTAATATAAATTATCCATGAATTTATCCACGACTCATGAAACACCGTCATAGAAATGAAAAGAAAATGAAACTTAACAGTAAAATCAAGAAACAAATCAAAAATTGTAAACACAATCTTTGTAGATGCACTGATTATGGGCTTAATTAATCCCGTTCAAAGATCCACCCTACTAGATTCGGGATTTGCATGTACTGTTAAATAAATGCAAAATATATAGCAAATCAATTCATCAGGGTAGAGCTAAATACATGGACATCATCTTCTTCCCTTTCATTTTCCAAGCTTTTAAGGGGATTAGTCAAAGAAGAGAATTTAATCAACTACCTAAACAAACTCTATTATTACAAATCTTGACGCGGTTTTGTGGCCAAACAAGAAAGTGGGTGATGGAGATGAACAAATTATTCAAGTGATGTGATCGCTAGAAATGTTGTTTCCTTCAAGTTCTACCGCAGTCTGTGGGATTTGCACAGGCCGATCCTTTGAATTTTGTTGGCAGCCAATACCACAAGCTCCTCATCAGTATGCCATATTGAAAAAACAAGTATCCACCTCCATGTGCAGTTGTGCATGATCACTGTTTTGTTTCACGTACCATATTCAATTGTTTTTTTTTTTTTACAGAAATAAATAAAAAATAAACAAGAGAAAACAACAGTATTATCCAAACATTCAAGGCTAGTCTCGAAAGAACCGATAGGGATTGACAGAAGGTTGATAAATATGCTAAAAGGTCACTTTATTTGCATGCAGATCAATTAAGAATGAATAAAATAACTTATTGTGAAAATTTTGTACACTTTCACCGTAATTATTTATATATATTTATTTTTTTCCTTACAAGTACTGATGGATGCATTTATGGCTTAAAATTAGTGCTATTAAAACTAATTTTATTAGATGACTCGATTTAAGATTTAACACAAGTCAAATTAAAAAAAAAAAAGAGTCCATTCTTATTGCTAAGCATGTGATTATAAATACTTTTTTTTTGGTGAATATAAACCAAGGACATCAATAAAAAACAATTGGCAAATTATAGTCCACAGAAAGAGGATAAATAAATAAAAAATAAAAACCAATCCATTAATATTAGCACCAGGGAAGTTGGTGTAGCACATGCAGCAGTTTTGAGTCTTCACTCAATATGGGAGAGTTAAGGTAGCCATGTGGTTCAATAGCTTAAACATTAATTAACCAATTTAAAAATTCATGACATGACTAAGACATTTTCCTCCTAATAGGGACTACAAAGCTATCAAGAAACTACAAAAGTCATTTTCATGCCATGTGCTCAGAAAATTTTAAGGTTGTCTTGAGTAGAAATTATGTTATTGTAGATGTTTCTTTCACTTCTATCACATGACATAGCTTGTAAGCATTCTCATCTCAGTGCCAGATTCATTGGTTTTGTATTTGGAATATAATTTGGGATATGCCTTTCAATTTGTTGCTTCCATGGAAATTATAATTATCATATAATCTACTTGTTCTACCATAAATTTTCATGAGATATAGATAAGATTAAAAAACAATTATATGATAATTAAGATAGTGAAGAAACACTGGAAAAACATAATTAAGAGACACTTCAAAAATAAAAATAAAATATATTTCTATAACTTTGTAATAAAAAAATGAAATTATATAAGTGATTACGTCTAAATCCATAATTAGAATCAACTAACACAGAATTCTAGAATTCAAACTAACTTAAAATCTCAATCTTAAATTGTTAACTCCTATTAAGTTAGATAAATAAATAAAAAACATCAAACAAACTACGTAACAGAGGAAGAACATGATTTTTCAGTGCAGTTCTACCCTGCCATGCCATCTCATTGGTTCATTATGGAAGAATGATGGGCTTAAGAAAATAATGGAAAGGAAGTATTGGGTACAAACCACCCCTTAGTTTTGGGCTATAGTTTGTTGAGCATCCATTCATCATGTGGAAAAGAAGCCCATGAGGCCCGTTTAGAGATACCACATTAAGGATAAGGGAGATGGATCTAGCAAGCCCATATAAAAAAACAGTTTGTGGCTTGTTGGGCCGAGATGTGAACGCAGCCACTTGGGAGATGGGATGACAACAATGAGTCGGATAAAGACAGTTTGTATCTTATTGGGCCGAGATGTGTAGGCAGCCACTTGGGGGTGAGGATGACAACAATGATTCGGATAAAGTAGGTTTTTTATAGCTACATGCCGCTTCGACCACTAGGATCAGGATCGGCTTTTACAAGGAGTGAGAGCATGGTTTGAACTTCAGAAATTTTGAAGGAATTGAAGAACTAAAATATGTACTTGACTTCGTATAATTAAATTTCAAGAGAAGAAGAACCACCAAGTTTCACAACTCTCAGCCGTAGTGATCATGATGATTTATCGTCCAAATCCAATAAGATTGTCGTGCTTGAAGAGCAGTTTATGGGATGAAAATTTTGAAAAAGATTTTCGATTTCCTTATTAATGAATCATGAGTTTTTCCTTCTAACTACTAAAAAAATATACCCTATATTTATTTACTTTTGCTTTGACAGGAAAATATGATTCATGTAATCAGTGATCACAAAAAAGTAATCAGTGTGGAATTGGGTGGCTAAATATGATTCATGTAATTCAGATAAAAATTCTATATAGAGGCAAGATAAGTTTGACCAGATATGATTTGACTTACCTTCCAGATGAACATGTAGAAAGAAGTTATAGATTCTTTACCAGTAGGATCAGCCCATCTCTATGTCCCTTTTGCGACGCTGAGCCTGAAAAAGCGCCACCCTTGTTCCTCCATTGTCACCACTCTTGGAAGCTTTGACAGCGAATGGTTAAGTGGCTTGGCATTAGCTGGTGTATCATATGTCTAAGACAGTGGAAGAAATTGTTTTGGAATGGAGAATGGTTAAGGAGAGATTTCAAAGCAGAGCTTTAACACTGCTATCCTATATAACATTCTAATCTTTAAGCCAAGACAGGTTTAATAGCTTGAAATCTAATACAGCTACCGTGATGAATTTACTTGGTAGGAGTGTAGAGGAAGCTCCTACTACCATAGCCACTGTTGTTAATCTCATTCTGTTTTGATCGAAATGACCGAAACGTTTCATACTAGTTAAAAAAACACAAGATAAAATAACCGAAATAGAATGGACAACCTCGACCACAACAGCTCCATGTGCTATCAGCAGCTTGTTAACGCAAAGCCAAAGGGCCTGGAAAAGGAGCAGAAGATTTGCAAGGCCACCAAAAGCAGGAATCTCTCTAGTCCCATGTTGCAGAATGTAAGAAAAGTCTTAAAAAATAACTCCAATATTAGATAATACTAATTAGTTTACTTACACTTTCTTGGCCTAGGCTGACGCTGAAGGATTGAATCCCATAATCTCTGTTTCCATCTACATCAGGTATATCCTATTGAATGCTAGAATAGCATTAGTTAGTAGTGATCATCATAATTATATTTTCACTTCTTGACTGTCTTTAGTCATTTATATTACCCATATAGCCTCGATTATGGCCGAACCAGTTCACTTCAGGCTGTAAATCGGATGCCCTGAGGCACTGTTGTATTAAAGTGCTTATGAGACATTTACACTGCTACAAATTAATTGTCTTTCAAGGTCCATTAGGGTTGTGTATTTACCTTGCATGGGGCAATAACACCAGAAAAGAAGCACATGAAGGCGGTTGCAAATATCAATGATCTGGCCGAAACTATTGGTTTGCCAAGAACATGTTCGATTTTGTTAGGCAATCACTAAAGCATGAAGAAATTTTGAGAAATTTGGTGTGGAGATAAAGAAAATAAAGAAAAAATAAATGGCTTAGAGGTTTGAGGAACACCATTTTTTGTTCTTTATTTGTTGCTTTAACAAGAAGAATATGTCTTGCAATTGCCCATCAATTAGCCAACGATAAGGATCCATCCACCAATTGCACTCATTTATTTATTATATTATTAAAAGGTTATTTTTATAAACGTTGCTAGTTTGCGGCTCAAATTAAAAAAGAATTCAACATGAAGAATATTAAAGTCATAAAAAATATTTAATATTATTATTAAATTTAGTTTAGTAAATTAATTTTATGATTTAATTTTTATTTAATCCGTGTTTAAAATTAAATATATGAGATTGTTCTGATTTAGATGGGGGAATGAATCAAAGAAAAAAACGTTTGATTCAAAAAATTTTGAAAAAAAAGAAAAAAACGTTTGATATTACGATGAAGTTGAATTGATTGACTTGAAATCAACTGAGAGAGTCGCGAAGAAAAGAAAAGAAAGAAACTTCCTTGTTGGTGTGTGGCCATAGTTTCTAGTACAATGAAGGGGTTTGTTTGTTTCCAAAATAGACTATCTGTCTATTATTTTCATCTCCGACAAAGAATTATTCGGCTGGCGATGTCATTATCAGGCAGCTTCATCGTCAGACTTTTTTCAGATGGGACAAACCTAGGTATCTGGTCTGCCGGCAACTACACTGTCATATAAAACGGTGGTTCTATGACCTGCAACCCAATCTTGTGTGATTAGAGAATGTAATGAATTCTTATAATATTATATATATTTATAATTTTATTTAGAAAAAATATTTTATTATTTTTTTTAGATTAAATTGTACAATTCTCAATAATTTTATTCAATAATTTTATTTTTGAATTTGAACTAAATTTTTTTAATTAATATATTTAATTTTGCAAACTTTGCTTTCAAGTTGCAAACAATTCTCTTATCATTTATCTCTATCCGCCATCAAAGCAAATCCAAGCAAAAAGCTCTGCCAAACCTTTTCCCATAAAGAGAATATTCTTTGCCATGTTTTCTTCATGTTCTAGCTTGGGATCAACATCAGCATTAAAGCCAGACCTTTATTTCTATTGGTATCATGGATTTCTTCTATATAAACCACAGCTTCTCTCGATCTATCAAACTTGTCTCAACTCTCAACCCACATCTCATCTTTCTCTGAAAATCAAAACCAAGATGAACATGTGCGAGAAATCACTCTTTCTTAGGGCAAAACCCACCATCATTCTGTTCCTGATCCTCCTTTCTGCGAGTTCTGCCATTGTAGTTGCAGCTAGGACTTCTAGTTTCACGCCCACGGAGATGGTCGGATCAAGCAGCACGTATGTTACACTAAGTAACCCTCCGATTCAACCATCTGGTCCTTATCCCTGCAGCCACCTGCCTGGAGATATGCCATGCAAGCCTCCTAAGTGATGCATGCATGCTGCACACCGTCTATCAAGCATCTAGTTATATAAATACATGTTTTTTATTTATTATTAATTTATATATAAATTCCAGGATCATATCGATGGTGGAGACGGTGATAACACGAGTGGAGACCGGAGAATGGGCCATATTAGTTTTGTTATGTTTTAGTTGTCAGAAATGGTTGAAATTGAGTGACGTGTTGAGTGTTACCATATTAGTTTTTTTATTATTATGATACCATATCAATATATAAATATATATATAAAAGAGAGTTGTTTATGCCAGCTTTTCTTCTATTTCTCTCTTTAATAAAAGTTAATGATTTTATATTTGTTGCACGTGGCGCGGAGTTGCAACAATTGTCCGATTTTTTTTGGTAATGAGAAGGAAATAAAAATAAAACTTTCTTGGTGCTAAGGAAATAAAAAGGTTTTTTTGGTAATAAAAGTTAATGATTTTATAAAAGGGTTTTTTTGGTAATAAAAGTTTTTGGTTTAGTTTTGATACCTTGATTTTTTTTGTTCTTTTGGGATAATTCTTAATTTTTTATTTGTATTTATATATTTCTACTCTTACTTTAGATTTTTAATTTTTATTGTTATTTTTATTTGTATTAAATACAGTTTGTGTTAAAAAACAGAATAAGTGTAACTTTGTTAGTGTGAAATGAGAGTGAAACTCTCTCTTATGCATATGTAGTTAATCTTTTGTTGTTAGTGATTTATCATCTTTGTGTTTTTTTGCATTTATTTTATTTATGTGTGGTTTTGTATATTTTTAGTTTGAGATTTTTTTAAACAGATATGAAATTATTGTTATTTTAAGATATATTCTTTATATTATTATATATAAAGTATCTCAGAATACTGAAATTAAATTAATTTGAAATTTCAAAAAAAAACATAGTTCATATATATATATATATATATATATATATATATATATATTTTTTATATTATTATATATAAAGTATTTCTGAGATTAAATTAATTTGAGATTTCAAAAAAAACCCTTTGTTTATATATATATATATATATATATATATATATATATATATATATATATATATATATATATATATTCAGGCGTAAATATTAAACAAATATCAAAATATATAATTAGTCTCACGTATTTCTTAGAAAACAAATACCTTAAAAATAATCTTTATCATTATTTTAAACGTCTTATCCATAATAAAATAAATATATAAAAAAACTAAATCATCAAAAGTTTTATAAGTTGATTATTTCACTCAGATTTATAGCATCATAAAAAAACCTAATACCCTTAACATTTATTGTTTGACATGTTAAAAAATTTGGTTTCTTAAGTCTCATGAATGTTGACTCCTCAAACTTTTGATTTATTTTGTTATATTATGTTTCGGCATAGCAGAAGGTATCTGATATTCTTGTCCGGTCTACATTCTCATCACTATGCCAGCAACCTTGGGTTTACTGTATCCAGTTTGTGGCTGTTGTTGAACACCAGTGACGTGTCCCTAAAAAAACACATCTCCAGTGTTAGTGTGGTCGGTGTTTTTGCTTTCGTTTTAAGAACACGGGAGTTAAAGCTTATACGCGTTAAAATTTCAGTAATCCAGAAGTTCTCCCTTCTATCAAAATCTGTGTTTTTATTATTCAGACAACGCGTGCACTTTGTTGCACGTGCCTTTTTCTGAACCGAATCTACATGAAGCCCATATTTTAAAGCCCATAAGGATCCAATAAGACCAGAACAATGTATTTTAGCCCACAATTAGGATTGTGCTTATGGTGCTCTGCTTTAAAATACAAAGACCTTTATTAATTACCCTCATGGGTCGGAATTCATTTAAGAACAACTGACAAAGGGATCAGAGCTGCTTAGCCTGGTAAAACGGTACTCGATAGTGTTTTTAGAAGATAGTTTATAGTAATTTTTTATGTCATTACATATGGTGTGTTTGGTTTCGAGTGAAATAAAAATACCAGGTATAGGTTTACGTATGATTTCTGTAGTATGACAAAGGAATGAAAGAAAAATTACAGCTAAGAAGATTGGCACTTAGGCATCCTTTTTTATTATTTTAAAGGACGAAGACAATAAATACTAAAATCATGGTGTTTTTAATTTGGTTTTTAAGCCTTTGAAGCTCTCTAATGGAGCCCTCAATCAGCCATAATTTTTTGGATTTCTTGCAATTGGAACCTCAAGTTTATGTGTATTTTACAAAATGATCATTGACTTTGGATTTCTTCAATGTGATCATTGATTGAATTTCGTACTTCAAGTCTTATAGTCGTGGTCAAGTTTGGTCTTCAACATCAATTTTTTTCCTTTCTTTATCGCATCTTGTCAAAACCTTCTAATCTGGCTATTCTTTTAGTATTTTGATTTTAAAAAAATTGAAGTCTCATCTCCCCATGTTCTGAAAATATTCTGAATAGAGAAGTTAATAGGTTTCGCCTCACATATCAATTGAGTTTTGTTATAAAATGGGGTAATTAGCAACTACTATTTCGTTGCTGATAACATGGAAATTCGTTGCTCAAAAATATCAGCACAAAATTTGCATTGAAAAATATACTATACAAATTTAAAGTTGCTAATTTATCTACAACGGATAATTCGTTGCTGATAATGAGCAACGAAAAATCCGTAATTGATATCAACAATGAATTTTCTGTAGCAAATAAATTAACAATGAAATATTTAATGCTAATTTTTGTTCTTTAATTCAACGAAAAATTCATTGCTAATATCTGTTGTTGAGTTATTGTCAGCAACATAATTTTCTATTACATTTGATTAGCATAAATATATTTTACTTGTGTTAATTTTTCTAGTTTGTTAGTTTTCTTCCAACTTTTAAGTGCGCATTTCAAAAATTTGTATCAAAAAATTTGAATTTTTTTTTATATTTATTTTTTTTAGTATTTTTGATATTATTTTCATATGCTGATATTAAAAATAATTTTTAAAATACATGGATATAAACTTATCTATATCCCACTTCTTATAGTTTCTATCACCATTATCAGGGTTTTATTTTATCACCATTTAATTATTGATATAAGAATCAAGTGGGTTCATGATTTAAAGAAGATCCACGTTGATTCGGATAAAATTCTACCATGTATGCGTGAGCATATATCAATTCTAGATTACGACGAACAACTCAAGGTAGCTGTACATGCAGCATTCCACAATGCAGTGAAAAATGGCACGGTTGAGTTTTTTATGGGGATAGAAAGGACATGTTTCTCCATGTTTTTTTTTAAATCATTCTAAATTATTATAACAGTACCGTATTTATATTTATATATTTATATATTTATACAATATCGATCTCTTTTATTTTAAGAGATTAACAAAATACAATCTTTTTTTATTTTTTTTATTTGTAAATTCAAATAAATTTTGCTATTAACCATAACAACGTAAATAAAGTTTCAAATTAAAATTCATCGTTGCATGTGCGAATCGTGCTTCTCCAACCATATTAGCAAGTTTTAATCATATTTTAAAATATGATATGTATATTTGGATCATCAATCTGCTTGTTTTTCTTTTACATTGTACTTGAGGTGGTTCGGATTTTGGAGAGAACCCATATAAAACTACTCTCTTAAGATACTGATCACACTTCTTTCGGTAGTCTACAAGATTCTCCTAATCTGGTCAACAATCTCTGCATTTTTTGTGAAGAACAATTCGTCTATCTGTCACCGTCTAAGCAAACCTAGGCAGCAACAAGTTGTGTAGTAATATACCCTTTTGAAAAAATCTTTGACATCTGTTTTCTCTTTTAAACGATAAGGGTTTCGATATTAAATTTTTTAATGATTCCCCGTTGCTGTAGTGAATCTCCCTATTAATTTGTTTACTGAACTTTGTCTCCACTCTTTCAATATATTCCCTATCGATGGATCTTTCTTTGAATAGCACTTCGACATGGCCGATATTTTTTATGAATTTCTCTTTGCCTGTGTAATTCAAGATTAACTCTACTAACCATGTCGGCATACAAGATTCTCCAAATATTAACGGCTTCAAGTTGCAGCAGCTCAACAATTGGTGTCTTGATGCGAAGAACAACAGTTCTTCTTTTTCATCTCTCTGTCAAAGCATGCTTAGAAAAAGATTCTGAACTCTTTTTTTCTATCTCCCTACGCGAGGCAGTTTTTCGATAATAAAATTTAAGGATTCCCATTGTAGTCGTGAATCTCTTTATAAGCCAAACTTGTATCCAATCTCAATACATCCCATATATCCTTCTCTGAAAGTTCATCAAACCATGATAAGTATGTGCAAGAAACCTCTCTTTCTTGGGTCAAAAGCCACCATGCTGCTGCTGCTGCTGATCCTGGCTGCCAGTGCTACTCTGGTGATTGCAACTAGGCCTTCTAGCCTCCTCACCAGGAAGCCAAAGTTTGGAGCAAGCAGAATGTATTTTCCACAAAGTAACCGTCCAATTCAGCCATCAGATCCTAATCCATGCAGTTATCTGGCAAGCACAGGGCAATGCAAACCTCCTAAGTGATGCATGCTTCATATCGTCCATCAATACATGGTTTGTGTTTGTGTTTTATTTTTGGGTGGGGGGGGCAGAAGAAGATGGGTTTTGAGCTTTTTAAAAACTTTTTGATAACTTCTTCTGCAGATCTTGCAATCTGTCGTTGAACTTAGATTGATCATTTTTTTTCTTTTATTTATAAATTTCAGGATCTTATTGATGATGCATTCATGGAAGTGGAAAGAGCACAAGTGGAGACCAGGGAGTGTCAAGGAGAGTTGATCCAGTGAGGTCTTTTGTATGAAAATTCTGCATCATAAATAATTTATTTCCCAGATTCGTGTGGTTTTGATAGGTTTAGCTGTTAATTACTAAAGCTTTAATATCCTGTTTAAGTGTTGAAGGGCTGTTATTTGAAATATTGCGTCAATCGTGACATCTGTTATAAGAGACTTGGTTTGCTCATTTCTTCTTCTTCTTCTTCTTCATCATCATCATCTTCAAATAAGTGTTTAGTCTTCCATGGCTTTAAAATTTGAAAATGTGCAAGGGTGATTTCTATAAGACCAAATTAACCCTGGTGAGAAAACAGGATTGGGAGGAAAAGACATTAGAGAGGGAAAGCTTTGAGTTTAAAGAATGAAGAAGAGGTTTTTGGAAACTAGGCAAGAACTTATTAAGTTGATTAGTATTTACCAAGTTAAGTGAGTGAACTTCTATCAATTTTATCTTTCATAGTGGGGGAAGAAATCCATAAATTTTTAATTTTAGGGTTCACGATTAATTGTTAAAGAGAATATGAAATTATATAATTATTTGTTAAAAAAAAGGCTTAGCTAAAATAATTAAGGTGTATTATTGAAGAAATCATGTAAAAATGCATTTTTGAATCCCGAATTAATTGTTAAAGAAGAGAATGCGAGCGCATTGTTTTTCTTTTTCTCTTGCTTCAAATAGCTAATAACAAAAGTAAAAGTTTTTAGTTAAAACAAAAAAAATGTTTTATTTGCATTATGACCAAATATCTCAAAAATAAAAATACATGTTTTACTAATATCAATTTTAGTGGGATTTTTTTTATATATTTTGGGATTTTAATAATGACTTTATTAAATAAATGAGAATCTAGTCAATATTCCAAAAACCAATCAATCTTCCTTTAATTTATGAGAATAACGAGTAAATATTTTGATAAAATATTGGACCTATTAGAAGGGTGACGTTTAAATTATCAGCGATTAGCCTTGAGGAATTCTCACAATTATTTTAAATATTTATAAATTTTAATAAATATTCTCATAACTAATGAGAATAAACAGGGAAACACTATGACCACGACATTTCCCAGCCTCCAAGAGATGGGATACGTGTATATGATCATAAAATTATGATTATAATTTTCAAAAATCATTATCTAGTATTAAGATTAATAGAAAATTTAATGGTTTACGAGAGTCTGGGTAAAGGAAAACTCGTTGTGTAAGAAAAAGACACATTACCTCTATGCACTCTACCTAAAATAGGTTGTGTCGTTGTTTGATTATTTTTTCTAAATAAGATTTATATTCATTGGTCTTTTCTAAAAATCAAGATAAATTTCTTTTCATGAGGGAATCTTTATCTTATTGGGTCAAATCTTTAATCATTCTAAAGTTTAAATTCTAGTGCTACAATTGTTTTTCTGTATTTTTAATATTTAAGAGCATACCCTATCTACTCCCTAAAACCCAAAAAAGTCTATTACTAATATCAGCAATGGATTTTTCCATTGCAAATAAATTAACAACAAAATATTTATTGCTAATTTTCGTTGCTGAGTTATAGTCAACAACATAATTTTCATTGATGAGCTTTTTAATTCAACGAAAAAATCGTTGTTAATTTCCGTTGTTGAGTTATAGTCAGCATCATAATTTCCTATTACATTTGATTAGCATAAATATATTTTCCTTGTGTGAATTACGAGGAACAACTCAAGGCATGTGTACATGCAGCATTCCATAGTGTAGTCAAAAATGGCACGGTTGAGTTCATTATTCGGGATAGAAATTAAGGACAAGTTTTTTCATGTGTTTTTTTTTACTCATTCTAAAATTTGATATAAGAGTACCGTATTTATATTTATATATTGATCTCTTTTATTTTAAGAAATTAACAAAATAAAATCTATTGTATTATTATTATTATTATTGTGTTTGGAAATTCAATTAATTTTTACTATTAACTATAAAATATGATATGTATATTTGGATTATCGATTTCTTAAGATACTGATCACGCTTCTTTCGGTAGTCTACAAGATTCTCTGGTCAACAATTTCTGCATTTTTTTGTGAAGAACAAAAATTGATCTCGTTTATCTGTCACCGTCTAATCAAACCCAGACAGCAAAAGGTTGTGTATGAATATACCTTTTGAAAAAATCTGACATTTGTTTTATCTTTTAAACGATTAGGGTTTCGATATTAAATTTTTTAATGATTCCCCATTGCTGTCGTGAATCTCTCTATAAAACACTGCTGAACAGTTATTAGATTTTCTCCATATTTATCTTCTACGTGCGTAAGACAATTCTAAGCTCTAACGCACCCTGCCATTCTACGGCACAGAAGTTTTCAATTTTCACTGCTATTAAAATGATACGGACGGTGCTCACGTGGATTATTGAATGACCTATCCACAGGAAAGGTTTTAATAAATATGAAAACTAGGAGGCAAAAAGAATGTTTAGAAAAACATAGAGGGTCAATGTCTAGAAGAAAAAAAAGGGAGCAAATTTAAAATTATTGAAACTATAATTTTTAAATTTTTAAATAATTTTTATGATGAATTTATATTTGTATAAAATAGAAAAGCAAATCTAATGTAGTTAAGAATTTCTCAACAAGGCAGCAACGATATGAAGTATGAAGTATGAACACTTCTTTTCTTTTCTTTTCTTTTTTTTAACTTTTACCCGACAGCAATGGGCTAAGCCCCTAAAACCGAACAAATGAATTCAAACTTTAAACAATATGTTTGGCCCAATAATCACTGTAAATCATAAGCCCAATAATAGTGTCCAAGTTGAGGACCGTTTATAAATTTGTTCATATAAATTAAACCAATCAACTTACTTGTATACTAGAAAAACTTGGGAATCATTCAATACAGCCGTTATTTTATTTTTCATTTCTCCTAAAAAATTTAATTCAATATCCTGTTTTTTTTAATTTTATTAATGTTTTCAATTTTATTCCTTTTGCTTTGTTTAAAAATCATTTGGATTGCTTACGAATTAACAAAGTTAACATATCATGCCAAGTTAAATTTCACATCGACTAAATTTTAAACCTAGACTAAGAAAAGAGTAGGTTTTAGATTATTTTTTTCAAGTCAATTTTATTTTTAATTTCATCATCAAAAGAAATTTACTAGTTGAATTGGATGTTTTTTGGACAGACCGAATTAGTTAAATCACATCAAGACAACTCATATAAGATTTAATTTTAAATTTAAAATAGAAAAAATCTAAATCAAAAGATTTGAAGTTCACCCGTTAGGATAAAATTAATAAAAAATATCAAATAATTTTCTTTGGCCTGACTTTTTTTTGTTACATTAAAAAAATAATCTAATATTAACGGTTTATTCTTT